>OX336389.2:1530457100-1530850003 GCA_946902985.2 Meconema thalassinum | reverse complement strand
GTTTGTAAAATTCCTAATTTTGGAAATAAAACGCTTTTTAAAAATTTTATTTTTTTGTCCTGGAGACCTGGGACTTGGTATAGTGGTAGAGGGGACAAAGGCCATTCATTTATGTCAAACAAACGTTTTTGTTAACTTTTTAATTTTGGAAATATAACCCATTTTGGAAATATGTTTTGGAAAATTTGAAAAATACACTATTTTTGGACTGAGAGTGGTATAGAGGTAGGTGTTGGAGTTAACATATGTCTTTTCAGGATTTTTAGATTAATGATATAGCCAACTTTCCAAATAATTTTGAAAAATTTGAAAAATACACTAATTTTTGACTATGCATGGGATAGAGGTAAGTGTAAGAGTTGAGAGTCATTGATAAACCTTAGAGTACTTTGGATTTTTTTTTGGAATTTTGTGTGTTGCTGTTGTTGTTGTTGTTGCTGCTTACAAACATGGCTGTAAGCATTTTGCAGCCATAAAAAAAGGACTGACATACTTTCCAAGACCAAATAATAAGCCCCCACAAGCGAGAGCAAATATGAAAGCCAACAAAAGCCAACAAAAAAGCCTACAAAAGCCAACAAAAGCCAACAAAAGCCAATAAAAGCCAACATAAGCCAACAGAAACTGACCAAAAAAAAGCCAACAAAAAACTGACCAAAAAAGCCATGTAGCATGTTGGTAGTTGAGTGAGTTGTCATATTGACCGATAGATAGCAGGCTGGTAGTTGAGGAGTATTGCTATCGACCGCTAGATAGCATGCTGGTCGTTCAGTGAGCGAGTGTTGAAATGGAGCGCTAGGTAGCATGCTGGTCGTTCAAGTAGTTCTCATAGTCACCGCTAGATAGCGGCAACATACTTTGTGTGTCGCATGCAGCTATTTAACAAAGTTTTACCTCATAAAAACGTGCTTGTATAAGCTTTGTACAAAAATTGAATATACAATTAATCACTAAGTGTTTAGAACTAACATGTATAGCCTTGTGTAGGGAATATTGGGGTCCTTAGCAAGAAAGAGTGCCTAACACACATGAGTGTACAGCCTTTTGATATGCAGTAAGTACCTGATAACCTTGAGTAGGCCATAAGAATATTTTCAGTTGACTACTACCTGTCACAGTGAACACATTGTGAAAGACCGTTGAAGCAACCAGTCTTTAGCTTTGTCATAAGCAGTGAGCAGCTGTTACCCTTAACCAGGGGTACATTAGAGGACCCTTATCAAGAATATCATCAGTTGACTACCACCATTCACAGTGACCACATCGTGAAAGACTGTCAAAACAACTATTGTACAGCCTTGTACTACACAGTAAGTAGCTGTTGGTCTTGACTATTGTATATTAGAGAACCCTTAGCAAGTATATAATCAGTTGACTACTACTTGTTACAGTGTTCACATCGTGAAAGACCGTCTCACTGTCCAGTCTACAGCCTTGTCATACGCTGTAAAGAGCTGTTGGTCTAGACTAGGGGTATATTAGTGGACCCTTAACAAGAATATCACCAGTTGACTACTACCTCTCACGGTGTTCACATCGTGAAAGACCGTCTCACCGACCAACCTCTAGCCCTGTGATACGCAGTAAGCAGCTGTTTGCAGAAATCAACATTCATAATGGAAGAAGCCATTCCTAGCTATATGTGTAAAGAGTGTGGAAAGACTTTTCTTCGAGACTATCATAGGAAGCGACATGAAGTATCGTGTGGTGAATTTCATGAGTGCAAGACCTGTGGTAGTACATTCAACAATGCCTACAATGGACGTCGTCATGAAGAATGTTGTAATGTTGTGTCGGCAGCTAAAAGACAAAAAGCAGAGCCTACAAAACATTACCTACTGTCATTGGTCCCTGACAAAAATGGACTTATTGAATATGAGACATCTTTTGGAGGTCGACTTAAATCCTATTTCATTCGTTGCGATACGTGCAAGGATTTAAATTCATACCTTAAAGAGTCCAAACAGCAAATAATACAAGCTATGCAGAAAGAACTAGCAATGCACAAGTCGATAAAAGTTAATCTTGTGGCTGAATGTAGATTCATTCATACATCTACCAATGAAATTACAGATCGTGCATTTAAAACACGAAATCAGGCCCTATTTTTGGAAACGGACTTAAGTAGTTTCTTGGAAACACAATTTACAAAGTTAACTACGGAAATGGAGGAATCTGAGCTAAAATGCAGTAATTGGGCTTTGTTAGCAGTGGAAGGAGTACGATTGAAAATAAATAAGTACAATCCCTTGCGTGGAAGCACATATATTCCATTACCAGCAGCTATACAAGCAAGAAAAGCCTGCATTAATCCTGAAAATTTGAATGATGAAAAGTGTTTTATGTATGCCATTTTAGCAAAACTGGTTAAAAAGAATGCTCATCGCATTAGTAAATACAAGGACCTGGACAACAAGTATGATTTTTCTGTAATATCGTTTCCTACATCGCTAGTTGACATTCCCAAATTTGAAAAAGCCAACGATATATCCATTAATGTATTTGGATTGGAACAAGACAACAAATTGTTCCCTCTAAAGGTTGTGGATCAAGAGATGCAAGACCATCGCGACCTCCTTCTGCTAAGTTCATCATCCGGCCAGAACCACTACGTCTTTATCAAAGATTTTGATAAACTAGTAGCACATCAGATTACCCGCCGTGAACATAAGATATATACGTGTAAACGGTGTTTTACTCACTTTGATAATCAATATGGACAACAAGGAATGGAAAAATTGAAAGAACATAGAGCTTTGTGTGTCCAGCATGACATTGCTAGGGTTGAAATGCCTATTAAAAACCCCATTGTCAAATTTTTAAACGTGGAAAAAATGCTAAGAATACCTTACGTTATCTATGCAGATTTCGAAAGTATACTCTTACCCTATCAAACATGTTTGCCCAATCCTGAAGCAAGTTATACAGTGCCATACCAGAGTCATGTTCCTATGAGCTTTGGTATATACGTTAAACCATCACCCGCTGTGGAACACATAAAGACAAATCTTCCAAGCCAACCTGTTATTTATCGTGGACCTGACGCTGCAGAAAAGTTTATGGACTGTTTGATCTCAATAGCTAATGAAATTGATAGACTTTACAGCTTAAATGTTCCAAAGGCCTTAACTCAGGCTCAAGAAGCAGAGTTCCAATGTTCTGAAACCTGTTATTTGTGTCGAAAACCATTCACCAAAGAGGACTGGAAAGTTCGAGACCACTGCCATATTACAGGGGAATACCGTGGAAGTGCTCACAATAACTGTAATTTGAGGTGTAAAACACGAAACCCCGTTCCTGTGTTTCTACATAATATGAGTGGCTACGACGCAAATTTCATTGTAAAGCAATTGGGATGTACTACTGAGAGAGTGGATGTTATCGCTAACTCCAAAGAAAAGTACATTTCCTTTACCAAATATGTAGGAAATGTTAAGCTTAGATTTGTGGATACGTTTCGGTTAATGCCGAGTAGTTTGGAAAACTTAGTTTCCAACTTAACATCATACCCTGAAACAGACAAGTACTTTGGAAAAGAAAATGCAATGCTCATGACTCGTAAAGGGGTATTTTGTTATGACTACATTGACTCATGGGAAAAGTTAAGTGAAACGCGTTTACCTCCAAAAGAGGCATTCTTTAACAAATTAAGTCAAGAAGATGTTAGTCAAGAAGACTACGAACATGCCAAAAATGTCTGGAATCAGTTCAACATTAAAACTCTAGGGGAATATAGTGACCTCTACCTAACATCAGATGTACTCCTTCTTGCAGACAGCTTTGAAACGTTTAGAAACAAAACACTAGAAACACACCGAGTGGATGCTGCACACTTTTTTACTTCGCCTGGTTTAAGTTTCGAGGCAATGCTCCTTTACACAGGCATTGAACTGGAATTGCTACAGGATTACGATCAGATTCTTTTAATCGAGTCTGGAATACGTGGAGGCATATGCCAGGTGTCTCATCGGTATGCTGAAGCTAACAATAAATACATGGAAACCTATGATTCTGAGAAACCATCGCAGTTTATTACCTATGATGATGCCAACAACCAATACGGGTGGGCTATGTGCCACTCCCTTCCTTATGGTGGATTTCAGTGGGTTTCTCCAGATACTGTTGATCTAGAAAAACTAAAGAAAGACGATCCTGTGGGATACATTCTAGACGTTGATGTTGATTACCCATCTGACCTTCATGATCTACACAACGATTTACCTTTCCTACCAGAGTGTACACAACCTAAGGATTCGTCTCTGAAAAAACTAATTCCTCATCTTGGAAATCGAAGGCGATATGTTGTTCACTACATGGCATTAAAACAGGCTTTAGATCATGGAATAAAATTGATAAAAATTCATCGTGTGTTAAAGTTTAAACAAAGACCTTGGTTAAAGGCATACGTTGATTTTAATAACAACCTTCGAAAACAAGCCAAAAATGATTTTGAGAAAAATCTGTACAAATTATTCAACAATGCCATTTTTGGGAAAACAATGGAAAATATCCGTAAAAGAATAGACATACGTCTTGTGACTGACAGCAAAAAGGCAGAAAAGCTAATAGCAAAGCCGACATTTATCGACAGAACAATTTATGGCCCTAACCTAGCTGCTTTCCACATGTCTAAACGTAACATTGTATTCAATAAGCCTATATATATTGGAATGTGTATACTGGATATTTCAAAAACTCTCATGTATTCCCACCACTATGATGTCCTGCTACCCTATTATGGCATGAACAATCTTAAACTCATGTATATGGATACTGACTCGTTCATATATTTGGTTAACACCCCAGATGTATATCAAGACAAGTTGGATTTCCTACAACACCTGGACACATCAGATTATCCTACTAATCACATATGTTACTCTACATCAAACAAGAAAACGTTGGGGAAATTTAAAGACGAGGCTTGTGGACAAATTATAAAAGCATTTGTTGGACTTAGAGCTAAAATGTACGCATTAGACATAAATGGTAAAGAAATCAAAAAGATTAAAGGTATTAACAGAGGTGTTGTCAAAAATTGTATAAGCTTTCAAGATTATAAGGATTGTGTCATGAAAAACAATGTAAAAAGAATACCAATGAACATTATCGCTTCTAAACAACATGACATATCATCTATAAGACTAAACAAAATTGCTTTGTGTCCTGGTGATGATAAAAGAGTGATTGATGCTGATGGTATAGGTACACATGCCTATGGTCATTACTCAATCATTAACCATGCTTAAAGAGTTAAGTTATGAATATCAAAATCTTCTGCCTGCAACTAGCAAATACATAAAACAAAACAATTTAGGAAATAAAACAATAGCACTACAAAAATAAAAATAAAACAAAATAAGAAATGGCATTCATAATCAAAAATAAATAAAATAGAAAACAAAATAAAAACAAGTGTACAATTTATAACAATAAGGAATATATATAAAAATGTATTATGTGTAAATAGTGTACATGTATTTAAATTAAAAAATATTGTACCGTATGGAAACTGCTTGTACATTTTTTATTACTACTCACCTCTCTCCACTCCTAATGCAAAATGAACATGTAAAACACAAATTGGAAAATCCATGTTTCCATATTGACAAAATAAAAAAAAAACATTAAACTGAAATTTTAAAAACTGTAAATGGGAATTTGGTAAATTGACAAATGTGTAAACAACAAATTGGAAAATCCATGTTTCTATATCATGAAATTGAAAAACTTTAAACTGACATTTTAAGAACTGTAAATGGGAAATTGTGAAATTGATAAATGTGTAAACAACATAATGCAAAATCCATGTTTCCATGTTATGAAATTGAAAAACTTAAAACTAACATTTAAAAAAATGAAAATGGGGAATTGGAAAATTGTCATATGTGTAAACAACAAATGAAAAAAAAAACGGTTGGGGTAGTTATCATATTGTACAGTAACCTATAAAACTAGCATAAGGATAGTTGCTTGTACCCTTATATACTTTGTGTATGTGCATTAGCCTTTGAATTAGCTTAAGTTAGGTTTGGCAAAGTTAGGTTTGGTGAGGTTAGGTATGTGACCTAGTAGTTTACTCTTTTCGGAAAATGTAAAAAGTAAAATCTAAAATCAAAAAATCTTAAATTTAAAATGTAAAATCTAAAAAAAACTAACATCTAAAATACAAAAAATCAAAAATGTAAAATGTAAAATCTAAAAAATGTAAAATGAAAAAATCAAAAATCTAAAATGTTAAAACATAAAATCTAAAATCTTTAAATGAGGTTTCTGTGGGTTAGGTTAGGTTAGGTTATAACTAAGTTTATTATTTGTGCTCTCTCATTTGCTCTTACATTTTTGCTCTCACTTTGAAGTTTGGTTATGTTAGGTTAGGTTAGGTTAGGTTAGGTGTGGTTAGGTTATAACTAAGTTTATTATTTGTGCTCTTACATTTGCTCTCACTTTTTTCTCATACTTTTTGCTAAATTTTTTTCGCTTGCAATTTTAAATTAGGTAGGTTACGTTAGGTTAGGTTAGGACAGGTTAGGTGAGGTTAGGTTAGGTGAAGTTAGGTTAGGTTATAACTTAGTTTATTATGTGTGCTTTCACATTTGCTTTTATATTTGCTTTGACTTTGAAGTTAGGTTAGGATAGGTTAGGTTAGGTTAGGTTAGGTTAGGTTAGGTGAAGTTGGGTTAGGCAGAATTGTTGAGGTATGAATCAAAAGCCAGCTCTTGTCAGTTTTGCCTCACAAGGCTGAGTGTACCCCGTTCCACTCATGAGACCAGAAATTAAATTTCTTGGCAGAGCCGGGATTCGAACCTCAGGAATGACCTCCAAGAATGCTAGCCACTACACCAAAAAGTGGACAATATAAGGCTGGTCTTGATTATACATGATCAATTAACAATTACCTAATAATAATAATAAATATTCCATTTGGCAACTACACGGCCGACCTCTCCCTGTGACGTAATCCACGGTCTCAGGCCGTGGCGGCCATTTTGCCCAATAGCCCCTGTGCCAGCTCTGAATGACCCCTCCATAAGAATAACATAGAGTGATTGCGCGCGGCGGCCATCTTGCCCATTAGCCCCTGTGCCAGAACCGGCTTATTTATCCTACTAGCAGGTCTGGGGTAATTTAGCATATACTTTGGGCTAAATACTGTACCTCGACGAATATATTGTTGTGTAGGTAGTATAGAGAGAATCAATCTTATATGCTACCGTACTGTATAAAAATATACATTTCATTCGGAGCAACGATAGGCTACTGTATAACAAATACCTTTCTTTCCGAGCAAGCACTGTACTGGGCCTACCCCAAATTCTGATAAGACCAATAATTGTCAAGAGTCTTGACTCAAAAATAAATTATTTCAATACTGTAGGCTACCTACTTGGTGGGTAAAGGATTTGTGTACAATAGGATATAAGAATTACCGTAGCTCTGTCTGTGCCTGCATTATTAGGTGATTATTCCAATAGAAAAGTAAGTGTTTGGCTGATCAGAATGTAATGACCGGGAAATACCGGTACCAATATTTTTCTTTTTATGGTATTATCAGACTTATCTTAACAGTTCTCTTGATTCTTGGATGCTGTTTAGGTCTAAATTGCACATCCAAATTCCTTTCAAGAAAGCTATCCTATTCCCTAGGCCAATATTTTTTCTTGAAACAATCGTAAATATTTCACTAAATTGTACGGTATTTTAAATTCACACAGCTCTTTATCAGACCTCAAGACTTCCCGCTCCCCCTGGCTTTCAGCTTGGACTGAATGAAGTTAATTAGGTCTTGTATAGGCCCTAGCCTATAAATATGTTTCTATGTTTGGAAGAAACCAGCTCCCCTTGGTAAGTATTTCTAGTAAACATTACTTTTCTTTTCATGGCATTAGCAATCTTATCTTAACAGTTATATTGCTTCTTGGTTGCTGTTCAGTTCTAGATTAAACATCCACATTCCTTTCAATGTAATGAATATTACCTACCGTACTGGTACCATTGACTCTAAGTGGGCAAGCTCAATAGCCAATGTTCACTGCAGTAGGCTACCAGTAGGCTACTGTACAGCCCAGGGGCAGTACCCCTTAGAGCCACCCCTTCATCTTTTCACCAAAACCACCCTCATAGGCATACCATAAGCCTCACATACTTCCTCAACACAAGCAGGCCCAGCAATATTGCTGACAAGCCACGCTTACATAACACATACATAAACACACTATCTGGGGCAGCGACGGTGAGGAAACGCCGACCAAGCAGTGGGGGAAAGCCTTAAAAGCTAGACCCAGACGAGCCCCATTATCTAATCGTGGCCAGCGGCTCTGCTCCTCCAAGGTCCGTTCCAGCTCTTCACCAGGTGAGAACTAGCCGTGTGCTCAGATTCCTAATTATTGTAACACCTACCCAGAGCACTTTTGTATTTCACACACTCTGTACTTTGTTTCATACCTGTCCACTAACTAAAGGGACAGTACATCACCGCCACTGACCAATAAATACTTGGTCAGTAAACACAAAAATCTATTACTCATTGCACCCAGTTTTACATCCTTACATCCAACCTGACCTTAGTCCTAATTGCCCCTGACCGTGAAGGCCAGGAACTGCACCGTCAGGAATACCATTGTACTCGAGTAGGCAGCCAGACTGCAGCGTGCTGAAGTGTCGACTCTGCACTTGAGCTCGCTAAACGCTCGCTCGTACATAATTGGCAGGCTAGGTTAATAGCCCAATCTTAGACATTCATCCCCTAACAGGTAAACGCACCCTGTAGGAACACCCCCAACGGATCACATACTCACACCAACACATTACACTAGTAGTCTCCCCCAATTACGGGAAACTACCCTTTTTCGGAAACATCCCTTCAATTAATACGTCGACTCTACCCTGTTTATCCCACCCCTAACAGAAGGATAAAACACTACTGTACATCAAGAAGCTGGGAATGATTATGCACTAAAACTCAAGATATATAATATATTTTTCTTCATACACCAGCAGAGAAAATTTAGCACAGTTCAACACAGCACTTACCCAGTTTGTCCAATATTTCCTTACCTTATCTCAACCTGCCTAAATATTAACATTTTGTAACAGTCATTGTATGCACATACTGTATTCTGTCCATGCTTCAATTAATCCAACACCAAAATTTCCATCCATGACTTCCTTTTGTCAAACGAGCGATGATTTTCTCTCAGGGAACAGGTTAGGTCCCTGTACTCAAATATGAGGTGACTAATAAATATAATGCATTTTGAGAATGGATTTAGAAATTGTGACATAAGACTAATTTATTTTACTCACTCCCTTGTCTGTATGCTACGGTACATATTCATCTCTATTTTAACCTTTCAAAATGCTGTGGTGTCAGTAGTAGCGCATGTATTTTTTACTGAGGCTTGGATTGGGAAGGAGGCTTTAAGTTACAAGCTTAGTAACCTTTAACGGAAATTGTTAGTAAAATGATAACTTTAAGGGAGTGAGGAGTCATGAATATTACCTACTGGTACTGTACAGTAGGCTATAGGCTACAATTAGGCAAGCTCACTAGGCTAGGTTCACTGCAGTAGGCACCCAGTACTTCAAGAAGCTGGTAATGGTTATGTACTGAAACTCAAGAAATTCCGTATAATATATTTCTCTTCTTACATTAGCTGTTCAACACAGCACTTACCCAGTTTGTCCAATATTTTCTACCTTATCGCAGCTTGCCTGAGTTTTAACACCTCATTACAGTGATGCTTCACTTTATAATCTGCATATTCTATCACACACCAGTATTTGCTGCTGACCATAGAAGACCTGATGTTCTTGTACGGTGACTGAATAAACTACGTTTGTTACAAAACTACACCTATAGGTCTGCTGTATTGTAGTTTCATTTTTATACAATCTGGAAATGAGCCTAGGTGGAAGATATTACTCTTCTTTTAGCATTTAGTTTGCTGATTCGTACCAACCATCTCTCTACCAGGCACATATTGAGCAACAAACGGAATTGTTAGTAACCAAGTATCAATGCCTTTAAGAGAGTAATGAGTCGTGAATGTTACCTTCGATATGGTATGTAATTGTGCGAGCCCACTAGCCAAGCTCCATTGAAGTACCAGTATCGTACATCAAGCAGCTGGTAATGATTATGTACTGATAACCAAGATTAAATGTAGTCTTTGCTGCTTTTCGGGTACAAAATTATAAATATATAAACACACTCCTGGAAAAAATACATGTATTAGTTAGTTTTCACTCTTAAATGGGCAATGGGCAACTAATACATGTAATTGTACCCCACGTTGACCAACTGAGAAGCAGCAAAGACAATTTGTATAGGCAACACTGAAAAAAATGAAGAATGGCTTGAAATTTCCACAGAAAATATGTATTATTTAGCACAGCTCCATTTATCTCATTTGTTCCTAGGAGTCATTCATCCTGGTATTATCCTCCTTTTTATATCTTTTTTATTCAGTTCATATTTTTGCAGTGTAGTTTCCTCTACCTCATTCTGTACTGTCCAGACTTGGGTAGCAATAATTTTAAAATGCCCTATTTTCCTTAATTTATTCTATGTTACTGGACCATTTTATGACATGATCTATTGACAATTCAATTGTGAAAGCATCTTTTAGACTACTGTTTTCAACCAAAAATCTGTAGTTTAACATTTGGCAGCTTCATTAGATGAACAGTAGCCAATAGGGAATATGGTATGGAAACCAGTTGTGTATTGATAGGAGGAGGATGGACTGCCAAGTAAGAGACTATGTTAGTCCATCAAGAGTTCATGTTGTGCCCTTCTCTTCAGGTACTAAAATTGGGGTGTAAACAAATAATGTATAACAAGGATAATACAGGCCTGTACCATGATTTCCTTTGCTTTAGGCGAGGGACCCAGAAATTTTATTTCTAGATGCTGGTTATTATTTTAAAGGGTGGATCCTTTAGGTCATCTGACCTTATTAGATAGGGGAAGGGTAATGACCCAGATAAATACCTCTAGTTGACAGGTAGGGACAATGTGATTTATATTCTTGTAGTGTTTCAAATTAATTTTGCAATCTAACCTGATTTTTTGTAAATACAAATATTTTTACAGTACAGTAACTAAAAACTGTACAGCACAGTTCAGCTGATGAATAAATCCAAAAGCTTCAAATCCTTGAGAAGATAACTAGAGTTGAAAATGTAACGGCTAAATTTCTCGTTGGATATCGCTCTACAAGTTGGGCGATCATTTATAACGTTCCTACAGATATTACACTCAAGACTCCTTAAAACCACCTCATCGTTCTTATTTAGCATTGGCCTGTCTAGACAGACGACATACACTTTATTAATTTAGTTTTATTGGGCGCCAGTTATCGTAAAGATAACACATAAAAATTTTATTTAGCCACGGCCGCTCCCTTCCTTGATGATAATAATAATAATGATGATAATTGTTGTTTTAAGGGGCCTAACATCTAGGTTATCGGCCCTCCCTTCCTTGGGCCAAGATCTATCATCGTAGCGTAGGGCAGCTCTATGAGATACTCTTTGCATTCCAACTATCTTATATATTCAACTCCCAATGAACAAGACATTTTAACTAATACCGGTTTATTTACAACAAAATTATTAATAACATTTGATCTGAGGTTTCGAGCTGTGTGCAATATGTGCATTAATATTCCCTAATTGCTGGGCAATATTGACTGTCTTCTCGCTAGCGCTGATCTTCTGTGTTGATAATAACTCGGTCCACATACCTGGTGCCTTGTGGTTCAAAGTCCATCTCGTTGGTCTGCTTGTAGGCTAATTTGAGATCTTACGCCAACACGCGTTTATTGACCTTTGAAAACATATGTTTTCACTTTGCTAACTGTACTTCGTCTAGTTGTTGTGGTTGTTGTTGCTGCTGCTGCTTGTTTCTGAGTTTGATCACCATGGTAAGCAAATTTGAACAAACCAGGCTAATTGAATTCACTAAGTCCCATCTTACTGAGGGACTGACAGAGTCTACGACTCACAAAGTCAATGAGTGAGTGCGTGATCGAATAAGTGAATGACAGAATAGAATAGAATTGAATAGCCAGTGCTGAAGTCGCGCTGGGCTTTTATACACTCTGAATGGTCCCAATGTTTCGCGGCAGAAATTTGCCCGCGACCCATCGGACCAATTATAGCAAAGCATTTCTCAGTCCTCAAGCGTCGCGTTACTTCTCCGAGCGGGAATACAGGCCCGCGTACTTCAAATATGCCACTAAGAACCCGCTATTCCTCTCGTTGCGCATGTATATTTTCCGCCAAATCTTTCTCCAAGCCCTTGTCTCCTGTCAGCTTGGCTTCGTTCCAGAAATACATTTTCTTGCAATATGTTGCTTCACCGTCCGTAACTTCTTCCAACCATGCCCGTCCTGTCTTTACAATTTAACAAATAAAACAGCCCTAGACCTCTATAAAAACCCTGTTTCTAAATCTAAACACTTGACGGTATTATATATGATTATGGTAATGACGTGAATATGTTATGGCCCCTCCCTTGATATTAACGGGTGAATAAAACGATATAACTTTGATATTTCAATAATAATAATAATAATAATAATTACACAATGACTTTAATAATAATAATAATAATTTGTACCGTAATCAAGATTACGTTACAAAAAGTCCCCATAGTTTCATAAAGAATGTAATGAATGATGAAATCACGAATCTTCCCTTTAAAACTTAACAGGAAATACACTGAATATACATATATGACCCTTCAAATTACATACATAATGATTATACCCTTTACATTTTCCTTGATTGATCTGCACTCTTCTTGCAATGTTACATTAAACATTCTGATTGTCTTGTGGAGTCATACAGAATTTACATGCTACATTTGTTCTTGTAGTCCCTTACAATAACAGAACGCAATATATTGCTTCTTGTTTCACGCAACACCTGTGATTTATCTCACTTCCACCAATTCCTTAGAGCCACGACACGACTCTAATTATATGTTAACACACGGCAGTCTTCCCTTCTTGCTCTTTTCTATGATATTTCCTCAGATTGTAACTGTTATATGTACCTATGATACAATTTTCCTGATCTTTCAATAAGTAGGCATTCTTTCCTATCCTCTTCGAAACGACATAAGGTCCAGTAAAGAATAAAAACAGCTTTGACATTTTCCCTTCCAATGCACAAGATGGCAACGGCTTACGTAACAATCGTTGCTACAAACCTCCATGTACTTCCTACCTCTCAACAAAACACTGACTAGTCTCGATAACATCACATGAGTCAACAATACATACCTGAAATAACTACCTTGTGTCCTAACTAACGATGAGCAACTACTACTAAAATCTACTGTCGAGAACCACTTCCGCCCCTGAAAACGTTGAACTAAATCCTCCACTGCTTCAGTTCTCGGCTGGACGCTTTCGACCCTAGTATTTAACATTCTGCCGTCTATGCAGTCTCACTGAATTGTCTTTCTTGGCTACTACAACTAATGGATTTAAACAATGGCTAGCTGAAGGCTCAATTATGTCGTTTTCTATCATTAATTCTATCTGTTGTTCGACGGCTTTCATATATTTAGTTGCGACAGGATACCTCGGCCCTACGAAACTACTTGTGTCCTTAACGACAAAACTATGCTCATATAAGTGTGTTGCTCCGGGTTTTGTGCTGAAAATTTCCTTATATTTTATTAATACCTCATGTAACTGATGACCTTGCTCATCATCCAGCTTACACTGTGACAATGCATCATGGATCCTACTCTCAAGTTCAGACTCCATTGCAACCTGACACACCTTAAAAATTTTGCTCACACTAGCATCTCCGCGATCTACCTCATTTACTTCAGGAAACTCATCACTCACAACCACGTTGCTTTCTTCCTCAAACATACACACGTTCATCTGTTTGTCAGTCTTAGACGCCTTATACGTAACCTGAACTTCTTTATCCTGCCAAAATAAACATATCCTGCCAAAATGAACATCTAATTTAACTTGATGTAATGATAACCATTCTGCACCGAGAATCACCGGATATACTAAATTTGGAACTGCCAAACAGGGCTGAAATTTAACTAACTCACTAATGTTAATTGGAACTGCGACTTGCTTAGATATTTTCTGAGACCTACTACCTACAGCTGTGACAATGAAAGTGGACTTAACTGGAATTATATCAACATGAATACCTTCTCTCATTACATCTTCCAAAAATCTTAAATTTATACAAGAGTTTTCGCTTCCACTGTCCAATAAAACATCAACTTCTTAACCCCACACATTAAGTTTAATTACTGGTGACATAATCTCATTCTCAACATTATCTAAATTTCCACCATTTAGGTCATAAACAGTTCTTCTCTAACATCTATATTAAAATCTCCTAAATAATCAATATTCCTAGGACATTGAACTGCAATCACTTCGGGCTGTCTGTTGACCTCACTGCAACCCGTTATTCGTTTAAATTAGGCCTACCTGCCCCTGGTGTAGATTGTTGTTGTTGTTGTTGTTGACCTGTACGTCTGTCTGGCCTAGTACCTTCCCCTACTCTGTTCAAATTCTCGTTCCTCGTATTTGCTGTGCGTCCCCCATTGTCAAGTCAATTGATTAAAATTACTTCAATTAACAGAAGTCATGGGATATACCACTTTAATATACCATACCATACATTTAACTGTTAAGTATTTTTACTGTAGCCGAACTAGCATAACACAATAAATTCCGTATCAGAAAAGCAAGAAATTTACGTACCGGTACGTAATATTATCGGGAGCAAGGTATAGTTTGATACATTTTCACAGCCTTCGGTACACAGTTTCAGAGCAATTTCGTTCTGAGTTGCAAAACTAAAGGGTGCATAGGTAAATTAGATACTGATCTAATACCGTATATCAGCTTTCACTCTCACAAGATTATCTGATCATTTCAACATCGCAGGCTCGAGGATAGTACATCGCCCTTGTCCACCTTCGAACAACGCACGCTGCTACAGATCAGATGGAGCAGACCGTTCACAAGTACACGTAAAACCTGATCCCGCTTCCGATGCATCAGCTTTGGAACTGTTGATCAACTGTTTGCTACCGTGAACGCAACCATTAACAACCAAGTTATATACACCCTACCGCATGAAAGTGTCATTCAGATTGAAGGTCGTCTCACAATAGCCGATGGCTCTACACCCACAACATGCAAGTTAGCCAACCATGCTTCCGCCTTTCTTCCTTCCGTGGTGCGCTATGTGATTAATGATATTGTAGTGGATAGCACCCGAAATGTGGGTATTTCAAGTCTCATAAATCTGAACCCCTCTTATAGCCTTGAAGAATGTATAACACTTTCTATAGCTGGTTGCCGTCCCGACTCGGCCAATGGCTGGATGGCTAACACGGATGGAATCATTACAGGAATGTCACCACTTCAAATCATTTTAGGCTTTGCGAAGATCATCAGCGTATTGTGGTAAACGCAAGACAAGTGCTTTATCTCGTCATAGACAGGAGCGATAATAATGCACTCAAGGGAGCGAATGATGAAGCCATAGATTCGAAAATTCAACGACAACGTATTCAATGGAAAGTACCACACGTGACCCTTTCGGATAGCAAAAGCGGGAGATGCTCAAGATTGTGGGAACATATATGCCTCTACCCATGGAAGTTAGAAGCTGGGCGTTACATGAGTACCCACTATTTCCAACAACCAACACGCACAGATGGTCAGTGAAAACAGCACGCTACACAGAGAGACCTCTCTATATTATTGTGTTTTTTCAAGCGAATCGCAAGTACCAACAAACGAAAGATGTCACTCAATTTGATCACATACAATACAATTTTCCCTATGAAGGATTAGATTTAGTTTTTTTTTAAATAAGTTTGGCCCACCCCACGTCATGTTTTGTAAATTTAGATCGTCGTATTATCAAAAATAAAATTGCCCCATGTTGACATTCCAAGAGTTTAAGGCAAGAGCGCCTCTGGTGGTCTTTGATTGTTCCTACTTGGAAGAGTTTTCAAGACATCCAATATTGACATCAAACTAGATTTTGAAATTCGTAACAATGACCCGAGAAACACCACGGACTATTGTCTCATTATTCACGAGAAACAAGTGAACTATTATCCACTGTCCAACCAAGTGACTACTGTCGACCAAACTATTATGTGCACTCGAGTTTGAAGGTTGTCTGTGAAGTAACCAATAGACCCACATCAAATCCGATAGCATCATCATTTCCGTCGTTCTATTTTACGATAGTTTATGTAGGTTTGAAATTTTTAGTTTATATTTTGTATCGCAGTTGGAACACAAAAAGTGCACGTTTTTAAGCGTGTTTCAACCATGCGTCACATTTAAGAATTATTATCTCAAAAATCCTTCATCAGATCGAATCCAAATTTTAACGCAATATACATTGGAATATTGTATAACTGGTTTATTAATTTCAAAATTTTGTGTGTCCAAGAAACAAAGTTGTTATCATTTTTGTAAGGTAACTTTTTCTCGGCTCGGGGTGGTTGGAAAATGTAGTTCTTGGTTGCGTTGTAATCCTTCTACATCGAAAAGTTATGCTGTACGACTGTGAAATACGTAAATTAATTCACTTATTTTATATCAGTTTGTATTTGTAGGGGAAAAAAGACATGGTTCACCAGCTAGCCGCTCCGGGAAAAGCTGTACAGCGTTGCCGAAATGGAGCCCACACGCATCATGGCGCGCATCACTCGGAAGTGATATAAAATAAAATATAAAATATATAAAATAAGTGAATTAATTTATGTATTTCACAGTCATACAGCATAACTTTCTGATGTATAAGAATTACAACGCAACCAAGAACTACATTTTCCAACCACCCCGAACCGAGAATAAGTTACCTTACAACAATGATAACAACTTTGTTTCTTGGACACACAAAATTGTGAAATTAATAAACCAGTTATACAAAATTCCAGTGTATATTGTGTTAAAATTTAGATTCGATCTGATGACAGGTTTTTGAGATAATAAATCTTAAATGTGCCGCATGGTTGAAACACGCTTAAAAACGGGCACTTTTTGTTCCAACTGCGATAAAAAAAATATTAAAATGTAAATTTAAAAATCCAAACCTACAAGAACTAACGTAAAATGGAACGACGAAAATGATGATGCTATTGGATTTTATGTAGGTCTATTGGTTACTTCACAAACAACCTTCAAACTCGAGTGCACATAATACTTTGGTCGACAGTAGTGTATAAATAACAGGCAAACAGAAGTCGATCAGATCAGTCATGTATTACCTCAATGCGACAAGAGCAGTAATGCCAATGAATTTTAAATCAGAGGAACAACGTTTCAAGACCTTTGCTACGTGGCCTATAACTTTTATCAACCCTAAAGCATTTGCAATTACTGGTTTTAATTATTTAGAAACAAGAGATGAAGTGAAATGTGTTTTTCTCCAATTAACCTAGACCGGTGGGAGGAGAGTGATGAACCTCTTCAAGAACATCAGCGCTGGTCACCAACGTGTCCCTACCTCCGTAAAATGGATGTAGGCAATGTATAATGGAATTCAAGACACCCATCTATAGTGCCCCTCAGAGATGGCACAAGTTAGGATACGTGTGGACCTAATGGCATTAACGGTGTTCCGGTTGACAGTACAGAAGATGGTGAAGAGAAAATGAATGTGCAAATTCCTTGCCTTGAGGCATTGGGACATCACATGTGTCATTGACGATATAATCACAAAATACTATTTTATATGAGTTGGTACCGTCTCTATCCCAGAATGACAAAAAAGTAAAGTTTGTTATAATTTCTATTCAAACAAAATGATATAATAAAAATATGTTGTTATTATTTCTAAACTTTTATGGAATACAACAAACAATTACGCTTGCCATTACTTTCTCGTCAGTTGACATTGGTCCATGTAAGCGTAAACATGTCATGTACACTGGTGGTGGATACCCAAGGATTTAAGATCAACGATAACAAGTATATATTTAAATAGGTGGCCATTATTGATTGCACGACACACTGGTCACCAAAACTATTTCATTTTGTGTTTAAACCACCATTTCCGCTTGAGTTTCAGTCTCTTAAAGACCTAAGGCGGACCCATTGGATACAAACCCATCTAGGATGGCTATGGAACGAGGGAACCATTCCATATAAATACCTAGCCAAGATATTAAACGCTCATATATCCATAGCTAACATTGTATTTATGAAAGGAACTGACAATCGCGAATGGCTTCACCCATTTCTGCCTCCTACGTGTGAATGTGTGGATCTCAAGGATTTGGGCTGTCTTTCACTGCATACTCCTTTTCATTAAAAAGGACTTTCAATGAAAAAATAACATTTAGGTGTCTTCCATGTAAGGAATCTGTTTGATTGGCTAACGAGAAAAGCATGTCGTGACGTCATGGAAAAGATATTATTTGTTCCTAGCGGCAGTGAGAATGTCACTAGTGAGTGATAAACCGTTTAGAGAACATTATGTCTGTGTCCACAATGTTGGAATGTGAGAATAACGCCACCGAGCAAGCCATCGGAAAATTGTTTGTATGATATTTCTCAAAGTGGCGGATATGATAGAAAGCAGATTGGAAAGTTCTCTTACATACATAGTGAATATCACGGAAGTAGGAGGCTACTTGAAGAAGGAAATGAAGGATGGCATGCTGAAAGCGGTAAGTGAGATAAGAAACTGCTGCAAAATGTTGAAATCAAATGTATTAGAAATAAATCCAGAAAAGGAAGGATCACAACATGAGGTTACGGTTGACAACCAGAGAGATGTAAACAAGGGAGAAGATAGTCAAATCACTGAACAACTAACGACATCTACTGATGCAGAGAATTAAGCTACGAGTGGCTATGACAAACGCCACTGCCAGAGGACGACATCTAACGGAGAGGAAGAAAGTTTAAATAACAACCAACAGATAGTGTCGCCTATCAGAGAGAAAGCGGACAAGACACCCACTGAGGTAGGGCAGGATGTCAGCAATAATAGTCATAGACAGCGTCAGAAGTTGGTGGGATATAAAGGAATAGACGCAGTGGAAGAAACAGACATACACCAGCAAGGAGCGCCTTCTACTAGCAGTGTACATGAAACAAATAGTAATAAGCAAAGAGTTTTAAGCAGTACCATACCACTACAGACATGTACACGTTATTATTAGCAGCATTGTCTAATAACCCTCGAGCGGTAATCAATTTGTCCCGTGCATATTTCAGCAAAACTTTCATGGTGGATAACAACTCTTGAACATTGCTAAAGGAAGTGGAGCTTTGAGTGAACGATTGAGCACTCATAGAAGGAATCTCAGAATTAGACATTAAAGAAGAACTGTTAGGAGCTGATGATCGCGGTTTCTCATGCCCATGTAACAACGTATGATGCATGGCTTTACAATGGAAACATAGGCGTTCAGAGCGACAATTGTTTCAGGAATGTGTTCTTGAAAGACAATTGAAACAATTATTATATTGAGTTACATTGCGTCTTTCATCCACAGACAAGGCATTGAAATTAGCCCATTGATATAAGTGGTGGGATTGTTGACATGAAACACAATTTTGCATCCGATTAGGCAATTGGATATGTGCGGCAAAAGCATGAGACCTCAAAACCTTTTGATAATGACTGATGGCCTTGTGGTTTGAAAAGGTTTTAGAGGGATTCGCACTACTTTTTGACAGGCTATAGCGGACAGAACCTGGCAACTGGCCTTTATTAACTTAACAAGGGCCTCATAAGTGCATTGCGATTGCTGAGACAATTTCATTTCCCATACTCTTAGGGTAGTAGAATCGAATTTGGTAGAAACAAGATGAATTAAAAATACATCCCAAAATTCAACAGGCTGGTTTAAATTAGCCAAAGCACGAGTGTGAAGCTCTTCTGTATCTATCTACGAAGAGAGAAAACATCGAGAGATTGGACATTAGGAAGGTTGAATAAAGCTTGTATGTGTCTTTGAATTCTCAGCTTAGTGTTCCCGTATCGATCCTTAAAGGACTTCGTAGTTGTCACTTGTCAGAGCGAGTGCCTGAATGAGCTTAGGAGGCTGACCTTGAACGGCCAAGCGCAGATACTGTAATTTTTGTATCAACGGGAGGGTTTCGTTGCCATGAATTAATGAAGTGAATAACTAAGAAAATGGTTCCCAAAAGCTTTCATCGCCACAAAACGTGGGTAATTCAATGTTAGGGAGAATCGTGCAGGAAGGTGCGGAGACTGAAGGAATTAAATCTTCTTTTTTTCTCCTGTTAAGTTAAAGCTCGAATGATATTTTTTTTGGCTTCAGCAAATCCTTGATAATAAAGACATTCCACGTCATAACGATCACTCTGTTGTTCAATACTACATTGAATTTCATCGTACATCTCGAAAGCTTGCTCATAATAGTTTAATCGTTGAGAAATTATATCTAAGTTTCGTTCTTGCTCTGTAAGATCTGAGAGAAAAGTTCGAAATTCAATTAATTTACCTTTGCATGAGGCGTCTGTATTAATACTTGTATCATCAAGAGGCATGTTGGAAACTGGAGTAAAAGTTCGAAATTCAATTAATTTACCTTTGTATGAGGCGTGAGTATTAATACTTGTATCATCAAGAGGCATGTTGGAAACTGGAGTAAAACTCACCACTTTTGTTAACTTGCATTTCTTACGTCCGGTGAAGTAACCAGCACCGAAGGGAGAACTGGCACCGTCCCAAATCTTTGTCTTATGTTGTTTACTCGAGTTGGGGCTGTAAAATACACTTGTATGAGTACATCATAAGACAATTTAGACACAACACTGTATATTTGATCTCTGGTGTACAAGTTTTGAAAAGGCATAGATCCCGGGTTTCGGCGCCAAAAATTTGGAGGCAGTTTTGCCCTAAACGATCCCATACAGGAGATCGCATCTAGCATAAGCTTGGCCAAAGTAGCTACACTGTGAATAGCAATTATACTGAAAGGAGGAGCGAGATATTGTACTATCGGAATGTATCAACGGACAACGAAAATTAGAGTTATTAAGTTTATTGCTATGCAAATCAGCAATACTAATTAAGTTATGAAGTGATATAACAGAAATCAATAAAATGCACATATGTGATTTGAAGGAAAATGAATTACAAACAACAAATTTGAAAGGGTCTATTTATAGAAGTCCTGAGTAAGCAAAGTAATGTCTTGATTAGAAAATGATTGAACACTGATATAGCATTCACTGAATGAATAAGTAATAAAATAGTTTCTGATGTAAGTTACAAACATAATGAGGACTTACCTTGTTTAAAAAGCATGCGGAGATCTTGAAGAGCTCTCTAAAAATACCAAACTAGCGTTGCGGCTAAAGTCCAAGGCGGTGAGCATTGTTAGGAGGTCACAACAATGGAGTTGAGAGTCTTGTGGCAGGAGGTGGCAGTGGCAACGTTGGCGGTTGCAGTTCAAGCGACATCGTGAAGGACTTCTTAGTTGAAGAATTGACAAAAAGTTTGTGTCCAGGCACTGACGTCACAGATGAAGAAAGTGAGCAGTCTGGAGAGACTGTCGCTACGATGAAGGTTCGAAGTTCAGCAAATGTAGACCAGCATGGTTTCTGATACTATGTTGTTTATAGCATCAGGCGATTGCAGATCGGTCAAGGCCATCTGGATGCGACGTGCAGTCGCTCGAGCAGGTGATGAGTGTCCATATGAAGTAAATGTGAAGTATCTAATGCCAAGCTGCATGGCAGTGGTTGTAGAAGAGTGCTGCGGCGGTGAAAAATGCGTAGCAGAGAGACCTAGGATAGTGCAGTGGCGGGGTTTGTAGAATAATGCAGGTAGAATAGTGCCGAGGAAGGTTCCAGAGCCCCAAGACACGTGACAGAATAGAGACTGGCTATTGGTCGCTCGAGGAGTCAGAGTGACGTAATTGATTTGACCCAGCCAGACTACAGTAACCATGATGGTTGTCAGTTTGAAATTGTGCCAGGAGGAGACCAGACTGTAACACTCCTATGGTATTGTCTTACAATGTGTTTTGATACATTTCATACCTGATTTATTTAATTTATTGAATAGACAGAATGAATAATAATACGATTATCACCATTCGGAGGTTTTGCGGGAGCGATAATAAATTTGACGTTATAATTGGGCCGTCACTAAAAGGAGAGAACATACTTGAAAGAAACCGTAATGTGACACGAATATGACCACCTATGATAGAACACAGAATAGTAATAATATTCGCTAGCCCCCAAAATGCACATCCTCCTGTAATAATAAATAACCCCTGGCACTACAGCCCATGGCGACCTCTGCGTGCCAGCCCTCACAGCCTATTAACATTATACACTCTGTATTGCAATATACACCAAGGCTTATGCTCGCGATAGAACAAAGCATATTAATAAACAATCCAGCTCTGCAATACATTACGAATACTTCTGCACACTAGCCAACACGTTCAAAAATGCATTTTAGCAAAATTTACGCGTTCATAGTGTTGAAGGACCCAGTAAAATAGCCCCAGATAGCGCCATTTTCTCACTCCCCCATTGCACATTAGCCAATCGGTAGAACGAACAAATTGACTCTACTACCGGTGAAATATCTTCAACCAGGATCATTTTCTTGAACTTGACGGCAACCACTTTAATTGGTTAATCAGAGCTGTGACTGAGAAATATCTTGAAATTATATCATAATTCGAGATGCACTTATAGTGCAATACGTCGAAAATATGTTCGTCAGCTGAATAACAGGCTCGTAGTCTTTAAGGGCCAGTAAACTACCATAATCTAACAAAAAGGACAGCTCACGTATTTATACTGTCGATGATTTTAACTTGACTTATATATGATAACAAAAACCATTCAAAATATGTTGAAAATGCAATTTCTGTGTGCTACAAAAATTAATTTCCTTTATGTCAATTTTGTCAAGTGATTTGGGATATTAGTGTAATCTGTCAAATCGAAAATAATTCATGAACATGAGAACAAATACGAACGATCCAGCAAATATATGCTGAGGTTTTGTAATAAATAAGGAAAACCACAAAGGAATTTCGATTTAATTATTGAACTTGTTAAAGACAAGTGCCTGTTAAAGAACCAACAAAACCGTTGTTTAATGCAGCATAACTATTCTTGAAAGGCAAAAGTACGTAGGCAGTTGCGTAATTGAAGTCGACTAATTTCATTTCACGAATATACTGTATGTATACGTATTATTCTACTCCCTATTATCCACGGAATGCTAAGTCAGACATTACTAAATGGTAATTACATCACTTAGAGCTTCGTGCTTTGATTTCATATGTACCGTTCTCTCTTCAAAACCAATGGTTTGAGCCTTATGAAGCAGTTACTGGTGGCAAAAAGTTAATATAAAAAGCTATCTTAGCAGTCACAGCATAAACGTGATCGCTGACTATGCAGAATATGCCTAGCACACTTCTCCGCTTGGTCTCGTATGGGCGGTGTTGGTGGGGGAAGGGGAAGGGGGGGGGAGAAGCCATTCCGCTGCTGCACCGATGCACAGGCACCCACTACACTTAGCCCTCTCTATACTTCTCTGTTCCCGTTGGCTATAACAGTTCAGGGAGCAACCGGTAAGTTCTGTAATACTATACACCCGAGCACGGGGAGCCCTGCGCAAATATTCCCTCTTCTATTTCAAAGTAACTGGTAATACTTGTAAGCCATTTTACATGACGGACTACGACGTAATTAGGTGTTAAATATTTTTTTAAAATAACATACTTCTGGACAATATTCATGATACTCCCTTGTACCCAATTCCTTCAAATAATTTAGGTTATCATATAAAACGCAAGTCCCACTCCAGGTATGCTCAGAAAACCTCAAAATGTCATACCTCACAAACTAGTAGCATGTTCATACGCATGAGCTTGTTTGACATCCGGTGACAAATTATTGAAATCCCAGAAATGGGTAAAATACGCACAATGATGTTCTGTGAATCCAGTTATGTTTTTAAAGTGTTCTTGTGGGGAATTTTAAAATCACACATCATGTACACAAGAGTACCAGACATACATAAATACATACATTTTCATTTGAGACTGTTTTGCCTTTCAGCGTCCAGTCTAGTCTGCAAGCCTCTGTTTGCGAACAAGTAGCCTCCACTAGCACTGCGGCCTTTTCTACGTCGACTTTTCTCACTTTGAAATCATTCAACACTGCCTCTGCATCTCTTACCCTCTACAGTCGAACTCATTAACCCCTTAGGTAATCTCTGCCCACATGACCACATCATCTGAGTCGGCTCATATGAATAACTTCATCTAGCGTGTTCATTACTAACTTAGCCATTATCTCTTCATTACGAGTAACTTGCTGCCATTACTCCCATCTATTTGTCCCAGAAATCAATCGTACTACCCTCAAAGTACTAGACAATATATTACACATTACACATCACATATATTACATGGAATTCCTTCGAGTGAATTAGAGAGGATACTGTTGACAGAGGACGACACACTTGATAAGAGTACATATAGCAACATTTAACTGAAATATATTTATGATTTAACTGTTGTCTTTTGTAGGTGGCAGTATATCAAATATGTATGCCATGGTATTGGCTAGATACCGAGCAGATCCCGATATCAAGAAAGAAGGGTTATTCGGGAGGCCACCTTTTGTAGCATTTGCTTCTCAAGATGTAAGTAGCTCTCAAGTTATGAAATGCTTTTTTTTATTACAATATCGAGGCAAACAACTGAAGTCACGTAATCCTTTTCAGAGTCATTATTCTGCGCTGAAAGCTGCTCATTGGTTAGGACTGGGCACTGATAATATGATTCTTGTGAAATCAGATGAAAGAGGTCGAATGATCCCAGAAGAATTAACAAAATCTATTCATCAAGCCAAAAGCAACGGGAAGCTACCATTCTTTGTCACTGCAACAGCAGGGACAACTGTCCTTGGAGCTTTTGATCAAATGGATTCATTGGCAGATATTTGTTACGAGCATGGACTGTGGCTGCACGTTGATGTAAGCAAACTGAAATATTATTCTGTTTCCAGTATTGATGACAAATGATAGCTTTCAACTACTATGTTGTGTTTTGTACAGTACCGTACCCTGGTAAACCTTGATGAAAGCTTTCCATTTGTCATAATTCTGTTTAATTGTGAAATAATTTGGTTAATATTTGTTTAATGAATCTGACAAATTTATGTATTCTTGAACTCATACTGTGTTCAATGCTTAATTGTAGGTCTGTTATATACAAGTAAGTATCAGCTTTATAATGTAGTGTTGAGGTGGAAGACGACGGGAACAGGATCATGGTTGAGGAATGAGAAGGGGTGGTAAATAAAGTCCAAAGGACCAAAGCGACAAAGGATAGATGAAATTCTGCCAGAAATGTATAAGTCTGGTGGGAAAGCAGGGATGAAAGGTTGTACAGGTATAATATAATCGAAATAGCAGGGGATTTAGGAAAGATACCGTCTGCCTGGACAAATGCAGTTATCGCCCCAATTTACAATCACGGTAACAGGAAAGGTCCCGAGTGATGTAAACTCACCATTGTAAACAGTGAAGTTCAATCATTGACCGATAGTAAGATAGATAAAAACTACTGTGACTTTAGACCACAACGTGGATGTGAAGTCAAAGTCTTTCTATGCGCCAAGTTATTGAGAATTTGGCGAGAGAAATAGACATTTCTGTATTGTAGGTTTAAGAAAGGCATATGAAAAAGTACTAAGGGAAAATATGTGAGCCCTCTGAGGGATTATGGTATCAAGTGAAGTCTGTTGTGGGCAATCAAAAGTATTGTGCCGGGAATTAAGGTTCGCTCACTAAATCAGAGCACCCCACCAGGTGTTACGACTATATACAGTTATCAACACAATTCTCAACCAGCGGGCAGCCAATTTCAAAATTCATGGCTCTCTGATCGGTGTTGCTTCCTCGCGAAGTTCCCACCAGAATTCCGGGTCGCAGTCCCCGTGTCAGTCTACTCACCACATCAAACCCAGGGTCTCCAGCAATTCCCACTTTTACCCACTACGAGCGTACTGGCTTACTCCACTGTGCACACTGAACTGCTCGCACTGCACTCAACCCAAATGCTCTCGACTGAACTGTCACCTCAACTCTTCGCCCTTCGCTGGTCTTCTTATACCCACAAACGGGGCCTATCGTAGTTTCTGGTCCACCCCAGAGCCACTCCACGACGACACTGCCCCGAACTGTTTCAAGGGTTCTCACCACAGCCTTCTCTAGAAATACAATAGTCTGGTAGTACCCGGTGCGTCAATGAACTGCGTGACTCACAAAGGTCTCTTGTTTGCGAGCACAGCCCTGCGGCCAACAAGAGGTATGCGGCATGGAGAACTCCTTTCTCTGTCTTCCAGATGGTACGTCTAATTCTTTGCTCCCTTCTACGAGCGTCTAATCACAAGTAGCTGAACGGTAAGGTACCAAACAGTCATGAAAGACATCATCATTCTATCGTGGTGGTCGCTGCATCCGGTAGACCATGTCGTTGATCCAGGTTACGATGGTGTACGGGTCTTTCCAAGATGACTAGGGCTTTGGAGAATTTTTTCGTCCGCACTGATCGGTAAAGCCAAACTCGGTCACCATCCTGGAACCTGACCGAGTTTGCCAGTTGGTTGTACCGCACCTTCACCCTGTCTCTAGTGTGCCCGATTCTCCAACCTGTAATTGAGTGGCCCGGTTCATCACCGCAATCCGAAGTTAGAGTTCGGTACAACATGAGATAAAAAACATGAATGATCAAAGAAGTTTAGGTTCGAAGAAAAAAATCCGGGAGGACGAGATCTGAATGACCTTAGGGCGTGAATTGGGAACTGTGTATCAAAGGAAAAATCCCTATGTTATTACCGATCTTTCATGTGACGTTGCGAAGACTATAGAAGATAGCAGAAAACTAAGATAATATTCTGCATTTAGTATGGGATGCACTGGTTACAAATTAATAGAAATAATGTATCTCCTATCCCTACACTCGGAGATTATCTAACTTAATTCTTGCTGTGCAAATAAAAAATAAAATGGAAAGTTATTTTTAATAGGGACAAAATCTCCCCGTGCCCTACATTTAGATATAAATAAACTGACGGATATCCATCCTAATGTCCCTTCTTTGACCTAAATTTAATATACAATGGTGTTTCCACTCATCTCTTAGAATAGAGTTCATGTCCTAGATGGTTCATTGAACAAAAGGAAATATTATTCATCATTCAACAAAAATAAGATTCACAAAGCTGTTCCATTTAATCTCCATCTAACTAATCAATTAATACCTAATCATGGATGTCCATGCTTACTTTGTAAACCATTTACACTATTTACATTCCCTTTGTCATTAATGTCTTTCTCGATTTAATCACAATTAAATGATTAATTACCAATCACTTTTAAAAATGCGTTGTACTCCGTTGTACCACTTTGGTCCAAACCTCTTTTCATTATATTAAGGTGTTACATTATCTCATTAATTTGAACAATATACAATTTCTACTCGACTTCACAAGGTGTTATATGCTTCGGCTGGTATACTAGTTATTTACAAATAGATACCATGAAATTCATTAAATGTGTGCTTAATTTGAATCTTGGGTGCCATGAATTTGATTCACCAACTACATGGAATATCATACTGACTGTTGTTCATTAGCCAACCTGGCCTAAATTCGATATGTTCATTTTCAGAATTTCATTTACCACACAAATTATTCTCAAACGTTCCCTTACATGGATTCAATATTTCACAATACTCTTAATCACATTTATGTTTTAACATTCTAATTATATTTCATTTCTCCTCGCTTCTATTATTTAATGAACAGTCACCTTAATCAAACTCCATTTTACACAATTTATTATTCAATTATTTTAACTCCCTTCCGCATTAAGCCTTTCATACTTGGATTACTCATTCCACATCCTGCTATGTGAGTTAAAATTCATTCAATAGTAGGCTCAAAAATGCTATTCTCTTGTATGCATGTACCCTTAGCTTCTAATGAAATTCCTTCCTAACCAACTATTTCTATCAGTTTTTTAAGTTTACTCGTGTGTTGGTCAAACTGACGTGTTTGTAATGTCATCTCCACCCTGTAATGTTTTCCTAAGTAGCTTTCTCTGTAACCTACCCTGAAGAGTCCCCCCAGCAAGCAGAATATAAAAGAGAGAAATCCCGTTGGGCGCCAACTCAAATACAAATGTATTAGAGTAATATACTTTAGTTCCAAACAAGATAAACACGAGTTTTCCATGATATCAGGGTGTAGGATAAAATAATATACCAACCCGGATACAATCAGTTTGGGAAGTAGTTCTGATATTCACTGAGAATATTACTTACATGATACATAATATATGTAGTACTGCTGTGTGATGATATGATTTTATAGTTTTTTATTATAAGGACTCTTCTTAGTTAGAAGATTTATGGGATTATCCTAATCATGCAGTCTAGACACCTTCATACAATTTATAATCACTTCCAGTTTTCAATACAAGACATCGTTACTTCTTTTAAGATCCAATACTTTTTCCCTAACTTCATATAATCAACTATCCTCTGTGGAGAATTGAGACGTTGCAACTCTTGAGAGTTGCAATCTATGAATTGCGATTTATGATTGTCATTCGTTTTATTGTTATTACTACACTTGTCACATCTTGGTTAGACTATAATAAAGATCAGATTGTAGTGGTCCCGTTATCCATTTCTTTTAACCACAACATTTGGTGCCGTAAACACTCGGGATATCGCATGATATCAAGTGATGTTCAGGATTAATCTGCTTAGGCCTATACTACAGGAATTGAAGCCTCTCGTTTTTACTCTGCAATTGCATTACGGAACCTCTAGACTGTGAGGGAAGACTTGCAATTACACTATACTGGACGGAAGGTTTCCTACTTCGCAACCGACTACAGATAAATGACAAAGCTACACATTTGTAAACCGAATAAATGTTGAATGCCCTAATAACTTCTTGTTTGATTATGTATGTGTGTAATAACATTATGTTTCGTTCGTGCATATTGTAGTGTCACCTGGTGCTAAACATAGATATTATAAAATCGGAGCCCAGGCCGGAGATAATATAAAACTGACCATAGTAATTAATACTCAATCTAAACGTCGACACTTGCGATCCTAGTAGCACCTGACTGAAAATCATTCGATACTTCAGATAACAGATTAACAGCTTTTTGCCTTGCACATTTCCGTGAACACACGCACAACATGAGCAATAACGATCAAACAGACGGCATTTTACACAGTCTAAGAAGAAAGCGAACCAGACAGAGGGCAAATACAACACGCTTTGTTACGGATATTAACAGTTTCACTGATAATACTTCATTCGAAGACTGGGAGCACTACCGAGATAGACTACAGGAAACTCTCAACAACTTAACCACACTTGATGATTCCATACATGAGTTATTATCGGATACTGAATACGATACTGATGTTCAGAGTTGTGAAGAATATATAGACTCAGCGAAACGCGCTATCACAAGGGCATCGAGAACAATTACAAGTAAATTGTCAAATTCAGCCGCTAATTTAAGTATCCCTGAATCACTGCCAACTACACCTACTATTCCAATTCAGGCTTCACACTCAGTTCGACTCCCGCCAATTAAGCTAGAATCCTTCACTGGTGACATCGCAACTTGGCCACGTTTTTGGGAGCAATTCGAGTCATCCGTTGATAAAGACTCTTTCCTTCCTACCATAAATAAACACATATTTTTGCGCGGGTACTTGGAAGCCGAGCCGAAGCGGCTAGTCGATGGAATCGCCGTGATAGCAGATACATACGAGGAAACGAAACGGATTCTACAAGCTCGCTATGGGGATAAAAACAGAATAATACAGGCGCACTTAGACTACCTAGAGGGGATCGCCGTGATAGCAGATACATACGAGGAAACGAAACGGATTCTACAAGCTCGCTATGGGGATAAAAACAGAATAATACAGGCGCACGTAGACTACCTAGAGGGGATCAGACCTATTCAGCTCGCTACTCCTGAAGCACTCAACGACACGTTCATCGATTGCCATCGACACATACAAGCTCTTCGTGCCCTGGGAGAAGACGTAAACGGCTACGGGAGAGTTCTTGCCCCGAAAATACTTAGAATGTTTCCCGCTGATATTTGTCGTCATTGGATAATTCAGACGAAGAGGAAAAATATCTCGGAAGACGATATTCTCAAGCTCATGGAATTCTTGGGAGAAGAAGTAGATGGGGCTGTGGTGACGCACAAGATTCGTGGATCTACATCTGCTTCGACTCATGTTCCCACGACAACAGCACTGCACGTTAATTCAAATAAGAAACAATCCAATAGGAAGGTTGCACCGGAACCATTTTGTGTCTTTTGGGAATCCCACGGACACTAGGCGCAAGAATGCAAGACAGTTTCTAACGTTAACGATATACTTATGAAACTGAGGAACAAGAACCGCTGCTTTCTTTGCCTAAACCGAGGACACTCCGTGAAGAACTGCAACCGAAAGGGTAAGGCATTCTGTTCTTCCTGCAAAACCTCACATCACAGATCTGTCTGCAGTAGAAACTTATCTACTAATGCAGCGGCAACCATTACGTCCGTTAACAAGATAGATTCTCTTCCATCCGACTTTACTTACCTGCAGACCGCGCGAGTTTGGGTTACGGGTCCCAATGGGCGAACTAAACCGACGCGTTGCATACTGGATGCTGGAAGTCAATCCAGTTTTATCCTTGAGTCTCTAGTTAACGAACTGAAACTCGAAGTTATTGGCCGCGAAGGCTTAACTATTGGCGCTTTTGAATCGTCTCCAACCAATCGGAGTGTACGTAACCTTGTTAAGTTTTCCATAAAGAACATCTGGACAAACTCGGCTACAAATATTACTGCTTTTGAGAGTATACATGCCTTTTCAGCTCATCCAGTCGTTCCTGATGATGTTAATATGTTAGCACACACTCAAAAACTACAGTTGGCTGACCCAAAGAATGAATCAGACCAACCTTTGTCTATCGAAATACTTATTGGAGGAGATTGTTATTGGAAAATCGTAAAGGACACTTCACCAGTGCGCATTTCCACCTCCGTCGTACTCATACCAACCATGTTTGGATGGGTATTGACTGGAAATCGATCAGGCATCACTTTGAATTCATCACTGGTAAACCATATTCATTCTGAACAGATACACTCACCTTTAGATGAGACACTCAGACAGTTCTGGGATCTGGAAACAATGGGAATCAGGGAAAGTCAGGATAAATATTTCAGTTCCAAAAACTCTGCGATACTTAAGGAATTTCATGATTCTTACCTTATAGAAGACCATCGGCGTGTGGTCTCTCTTCATAGAAAATCAGGTATCATATTGCCCAATAACCATGCTAACGGTCAAACGATTCAACGCATTGCAAAATAGACTAGAGGCGAATGGACCTTTGAAGGAGACTTATTATTCACAGATGATGTACTATATTATAAAACACCATGTTGATCATGCTCCTTCTGAGACAACTGGTGATACGTTCTACTTGACTCACCATTTAGTTCAGAAGTGTAAATCTGTGAAAACGAAATGGAGGATTGTGTTTGATGCATCTTCTCGTCAAGGAGGAGGTACGTCCCTTAACGAGGCCCTCGAAATGGGGCCAAATTTACTGCCAGAGATACTTTCCGTTCTCCTCAGATTCAGAAGCTACCCGGTAGCCATCATTGGTGATGTCTCTCAGGCATTCTTACAACTTGTACTCGATTCCAAAGATCGAGATTTGACCAGATTCTTCTGGTACGATGTGATTGACAAAGGCAAAGGGGTGTACAAAACAACAGATGAAGTCGTAATCTACCGTTTTGCTTTGGTCTAACTTGCAGTCCATTTTTACTTTCAGCGACACCAAGGGAACTAACCAATATCCATGACTCTGCCTTCTCAAATAACGCCGCCCTTATAGATTGTAGTACGTACATGGATGACTTTGTAACCGGCGGTGAAACTGAGAACCAAGTGATCAAAATTTATTATGAACTCACAGGACTGCTAAACACAATTCACATGCCCATGACGAAATGGGCGACAAACTCTCAACAACTGAAGTGCATCTGGACGTCCGAAGGTCGGGTACTAGAGACCAATACGCAAGTATTAGGAGTGAAATGGTCCACTGAAACTGACACTTTCTACATAGACGACCATGATATCACCGATAATCTCAAGCAAGAACCCGCTAGTAAGATATTACTGTTGCAAAATACTTCACGATTTTATGACCCCTTGGGACTTTTAACACCGGTATCGATTATTGGGAAAATACTGTTCCAAGAAACCTGGTGCAAAGGGATTGGATGGGACGAACTCTTACCACATGATACAGGCGTTCGTTGGCATAATTGGATACTTCGTTTCTTGCAACATGTTCGAAGAAAATAACGTTTCTCTGGGGAGTTAACAGCACCAGAGCTTCAAAACTCACGCAAATATTGCATTCAATGTACTAAAAGAGTGTTACCCTGCAGATTATCTGGCTCTAAAAGACGGTGTAGCTCTGCCAAATGAATCAAGAATAGCCCGCTTCAACCCATTTCTGGAGAACGGACTCATTCGTCTAGGTGGCCGTCAGCAACTTGCAGAGTTATCTAGAGAATTACAACACCCGTTACTCTTGGATGACACCCATCACTTTGTGAAATTGCTCATCAGACAAACCCACATCAGACTTCACCATTTGGGGGTGCGAATTGTGTTGTCGGAACTACGTACGGAATTTTGGGTGCTCAGAGCACGACAGGCAGTCAAGAAAGTGTTACGTACTGTACCCGTAAATCAGGAAAGTAGCCGGTTGGAATATCCATTGCCCCAGCTGGATCGCCTATTTCTAACAGCACCGGCCAGTTACTACATTAGAAATCGCTCCAAACATGGTTTTTAGGGATTTACATACAGAAGTTACAAGAATATTGTGGATCTACAACAAATTACACGGGGCTCACCTACCTTCACTTACGCTCTCGGGGACTGGGAATTCAGCATCGCCTACAATACATCCACAATACTCTACTCCTTATATTTAAAATGACTCACACGCCAACTACACCAGATAACGAACTGAATAAATTTATTAACAATGGTAAACTAACCTATATAAACAAACCAACAATAAACTAATCTAACAATAAAAGACAAATGAAACCATACAATCATACACACTTCCTTTCTACTACACATCTTACTACAATGCCGTGCTAAAATATAAGCATAAAAGTCTTGGTTTGTTTAGGCCTACACTACGTAACAAAATGTTTAAGGAAGGCTCTTACATTCATGGCATTCCTGACAACTGGTTACATTCACTAGCCCGCATCTGGAAAACGCACGTGCACTAGCCTGGCTTTATCAATGAAACGCTAGCACCACGCTGCCTTCAGAACTTTTTACATTTTATACAAGACTGTGATTCTTCACCTGTTCATATTATGTCACACCGCTCTCCAATCCTAACGGTGAATCATTCTGGCTAGCCTACAATGAGACTGCTTTGTGTGCATTTAAAATACACGTAAAATTAAAATTCAGATTTTACAAGAATGCTCATAACTCCTATGTTCCTCTAACCATCATTCTGAAAAATTTACACAATCTTTCATTCGCACCCCGAAATTGTTCTAGACCAATCCGGTTCAACAATTACTCTTAACAGTGGACAATCATTCATACAAAACATCTGCTCACAAAAACACGCTATTCCAAAACAATCGATTAATAAATCCTACCAAAATTATTTAACAAATTAAATCATTTCCGAAAAATATTTACATATAATTTGTTCATAATAATATACACTATTTAGTGTTGCTAACCCGTTACTTTCGAGATTCTGGATTCTCGGTTACAATACAACTCTCAATTAATTATATACACTGTTTTTCCACATAATCATTCTCTAACACTCCATAGTTATCATATACTGCTGACACATCGTCTTATATAGGTTTCCTTACATTGTCGATCTAATACAGTCGACTAATTAAAGTTAACTGTACGTAATTATATAACTTCGGGTTTAATAAAATATAATAATTGTATCATTGACATGAGTAGACAATCGTTCTCTAGTTGTATTTCCGCTAAAACCCTTCTGTCAACACAGCTAAAACGTTGCTTCACAAGAACTGGACTACTTGTATACAACGACTCTTATCATGATCCATGCTTTCTTATCAAAGAACAACAATACTTTGACTTCATTAAAATGCGGAACTTCGTTCGCACGAGCACTTCATAGCTCTACAAATCCTCATATAACAGTATATATGAGGTGCCTAGAATCAAAATCCGCCAAATCCATATTTTATGAAAATTGAGATGAGCATTGTTTCTTATAGCTTTGGATGCGCTGAATTCATTAAAACTATTATTTTGTCACAAAACCCGCTACATCCTACTGTAAAACGAAGTCAAAGTTGAGGCTAAGTTGCAATATCCGCCAAGTCCAAAGACAGTTTCGCCATTTTTGGTTACAAAACCCTCCACATCCACATCAGCCAATAGGAGCACTCAGTTCGGCCATCTTACCTTCCATGATGCTTTGCGAAGTGTTTACTCTTTACCTACCAGCAATAGTCAGAGAACGTACGCCTGCCTGATGTGATCAGAATGGTTTATATTAATATACTTTCCGATAATAATAATTTGTTTTGACAAAGAACAAGAAGAACAATAACATTTTGGTCCGGTGTGAAGTTTTCCACAGAACTGACATTTGCGAACATAAACGTGTCAGGAGACCTGATTTGGATATGACTCACGTACAGCCAGAATACATTAACAGAGGGGCTGTCCTTCAGGAACAAGAAGTGAAAGATATTTGGAGACTGCTTTCGAAGCATTTTGGAGAAAGATGGAGGGAAAATGATGTGCTGCAGTTTTATTACAATCTGGAAAGTCGTGGCAAACATGAAGAGAATGATGAAGATTATGGAACTACTATTGAGGTTGAGGTAGAAAGAGACATTTTGTAGCTAGAACATCCAATAAAGAATGTGATTTAATAGTTGAATGACGATTGTTTTGTCTCTAAGAACCTGAACCATATGAATTGAACATGAATTTAATTTGACTTTTTCCCTTATAATTATTATTCAGTACCCTTTCACGAATTGATTGCCGGCGGTGGAGATGGGAACTATTCTTTGCGTAGCCTACTGTTACGCGAGTAGAATATGACTCAGCTCCAGTTCCTTCAGTCATCATTTCACTGTTCATCGTAGTTCCGCCCCTTAAAACAACAATAACTAACTAATTGCCCATGGTGCCATGAGCTCCTATGACGCTTATCTGACGCAATGCAGCTTGACATACGTGCAGACTGCACTCTGCCATCGCTGTGTCCTCCGCTTCGCCCCGCGGGGCTCATGCTACAATAAACCTAAAAGCAGGCACAGCCACGCTCAGTGGCAATCAAATCTTGAATGGGTAATATTAGTTTTATTCTTTTTCTGTTTATTCTTAATCTTTGTGCAAATAAACACAAAAATGATACTCACGATTTTTTATTTTATAACCTAAATTTAGCTAACTTTCATTCAAAATATTAATCTCTTAGTATAGCTTACGCAGTTTCTACAATCACTTCGCAACTTCAAATTTATAAGGGCTCTTTGGTATCAAAACCTGCCAAATCCAAATCTTAGTAACAAACCCCGCCAAATCCGAATTATTCCTTTATATTTTTCTAAATAAATTTATAAATATCTCGGGGATCAGTTTCATACTTCGTCACTGCTTTTAAAATAAATAATTTTTTTTAGTGAAAGATGTATTTCCTGTTGGGTATTGGTTCGTTTGTGGCACTTTTTGCCACTTTGCCAAAAAATTGAAGGAAAGGATTTGGAGGTTTTTGATTCTAGGCACCTCATATGGCATAAACAAATATCATCCACTATGTTAAACAATAACCAAAAAGGATTAATTGTTATTAACCTTTCTTCTGTAGAAACTTTTCTCAAATAATGGCATGACCCTCAGTATCGTTTCACATGACTACTGATCTACAATTATACATGCTTAAGTTCTTCAAACGAAAGTTCCAATCGTAATGAACGATATTATACTGTTGTGATTGACCTCCTAAAGTTTACTCCACAAAAAGATAATTAACTGTTAACTCGTCTGTCGCAAATACATGTAATAATAATAATACTCCTGTCTCATCTTACTGATCAAGCTTTAAATTGTTTATCGTTGTAATATCAGGTCTACAAAATGACGTGATGTTACACAAATAGTGTAAAATAACACACATGTTATTTATAGTGTCAAATAGAATTCAATCTTGACCGGGATAAACTAGCTTTGAATTCCTAGCCAAAGATTTGAATAATCTTCTATCAAAAGGTATTTCCTCTAACATATTAAATGAACAAAGCTCTCAGCATTCAAATAATAAAAAGGTTTGTCAACGTCGTAATGTTTGTCCACTCTACACAAAGAATGTTTATTGGGGTTAAGACTTCGGTCTTATCAAACGACTAGTATTTCCTAGATCGTCGACAGTTTATGTACAATAATGGCATAACAATATCATTCGATGTTTCTTCTGTGCTTGAAATTAGATGTTGTTACATTAAAGTGCTCAAATTAAATTTAAAAATAATTTAATTTGAAGCTATGACACAATGTCAGAATACTTGGTTTAAAACAAATTATTAAAAATTCGAGATTCGAAACGACTAGTCTTCTATGAGGCAATATGATTCCTCAAACAAAATTTTTAATGTCAGTTCCACAACTGAGCCGTAGAATAAAATTGAAAAATAGATAAAAGGCAATCATCTCCTAAATAATCTTGAAGCATAAAAACCTTAACACACATCTGAAGTGTAAAATACATGAGAACACTGAAATACATGAAATGTGAAAATATGGAGTAAGATCGTTGGCTCAGGATGTCACTAATCAAGCTCTATACCAATAATAAGATACACAGCTATCTTATTTGGACGAAAACTTGAAGATCTAAGTCAGTATTCACACAATACTACAGAAGCTTCCTCAGTTCTAGATACTGAGATGGATCTGCATTCGAACCTCGGATCTGCGAACTCAGAGATAGGAAACGTCCCTCTCTGGAATTCACCAACATTCGCCTGGGCTCGAACGACATCCTTCTGGCAAATTCTTCTGTGGTTGCTGGGCTATCCCTAGCATCTTGACAAATCTCTTCTGTAGAATCTTCATTCTCCGTCGCAAATATGTATCAGCCTCATCGTTGGAATAATTTATAGAAATATCCATATAAATGGTGAATGAAATATTTCCATTGCTAATTGATGTTACATTAGTGTTCGTAGACTGACGAAAATGTAAAAGATGGACCGTACACTACGTCTGTATTCAAGAATACGTCGTATAGCGAAGATCCATCGTTGTATCTTAACTTCTGTTATCGAATATGTCTCTGGCGCATGACTATTTAGTTCATCATATCAACAATGTTAATTATGTTGAATGAAACCACATGAAGAATAATAATAGTCATTATAATAATGTTTATTTGCTGCGCCAATGTTATAAGTTCTTCACTACTGTTCACTTGAACTGCGTTCGCCAACTTCACGTTGCAATCTAAAATGATATTCAGCTTTATTTCCAACACATTTGTAAATCTGACTTAACAGGCTTATATTATCGAAACGGTAAATTTTAGAACGCTCGACTTTCAACAGAATGTAGTATGCGACCTGTTCTTTATATATATTCACTTAGTTAAACTCAAATCTCAATTATATACTGTAAGAGATATACTAATTTCAATGTTCCTCACAACTTCACATAAAATGGAAGTGCGGTAATCTCCTACGTTCTACCTAGCTATCCTCGCGTCTCCACAAGTCGACAGTCGTCGCACTCGGACAAAGCTCTGGGATCTCCGTTAACCCAGTAAAAACACTTCCTCTCTCTTCAAAGACTGCTGGAATAAGAACTTCGATCCTTGGATCTCCCCCTCCAAGTCGAAATTTTAGCGGCCATATTAATCTCCCACCATAATTTTAGCGCGTAGATTACTAATGCTTATTACTGCGTAGATTAACCGATATGCGGTTTTTAAAGTATCAGACGTAATTTCTTTTAATATTTTCTTCATTACCAAATAAGAAAATCTTCTTCTAAGGGCCCAAATGCATAATTTCACCAAATTATGTAGTTGAAGTTGATCCCGTCTTCAATAAGACCTCTTGTCATTGGCTCTGGGCTGGGATCCAATAGCATAATTTATAACAATATTTATAATATTAATTTCCAAACTCACTGTTGCTCTGCCAATTTTAGCCTTCTAGAAGCGTCTATTGTGCAATATATCACGTGATCGGGCTCTCCCACGGCCTCGAGCTTGTAAAATTATCCTCCTGCGTCACACTTCCAGAATTTATATTTGCTGGTTAAATTTTATCATGGGGACGGAAAATACTCTCATTTTGTCCCAGAATAATTCAATTTTCGGGGGCAGTACGTGCTTTCCTTGCAAAATGGCGCAAAATCACTTCGCCCAAGCAATCGAAGCTCCACAACCCAAATTATGGGTATCACCAACGAAACCCTTTGAAGTCACGGGAATTTATTTCGCTGGACCCCTTTATATGAAGGTGGGGACCACGAGCAAGAAATGTTACATACCACTCTTTACCTGCGCCACGACCCGCGCGTTACACTTGGAATTGTGCCCACGAGCCAAATAATAGAGTCTTGCGCGTACACATGTGATGAAGGGTCACAGAGGGCGTTAATACTTTCATTGCCACTAATCCCACACCGGAAATGCGCATCAGGTGTCCCCTGCACAAGGCAGCCCCCTTACACGGGTTTGAAGAGGCACCCCCAGGAGCCTTCGAATTATTATTACCATGTGACTGCCAATTACCGGCCGGGACCGACATACTGATACCTCAGACATTCCCTTGTGATTCTAAAATCACACGGGAACTCATGATCACGCACACTTTGCCAGCCACCTGGACAAAACCCATACAGTTCACAAATACACAACTTTGTCGATCTGCAATCACAGCCGTTAATATACGACTACATGACAACCATATTTAACCACAACTGGTCCATGACCATCCCAACGTTCCAGGTTACCAAACCAGCATTCAAACACAATAAACAACCCCTATCCACAGGATCCCCGATAAGATATTGGTACAACATGGATACATCAACAACGGCTGCTATAACATGGAATGCCGCACTCACAATAGTACTAATATATATATATATATATATATATTGGCACGACAAATGGCGATCGCCAGGGACATCCGGCAAATAAACGCCCCCGGAACGACCACATAAGGCAAATACCCTCACATAACCATGGAGGATTAGGGCCGAACAACTACACGTCATTTGGACAAGACACAGGCCAACACATACATTAATTATAGACAAGCCTTAACCAATGACAAACCCTTACAGGGGTTCACAGAAATTTCATAATTTTAACAATGCACAGTTTCATTATATATACATGTCTCCATGTTCCTGCACATGTATTGAGTAAAAGGATTTTTTATTACACGAAAGGGCAGACGAGCGAGACCAGGAGGCACACCTGGTCACAGATGTGATTGCTCGGCACGAGTAAGTTGCAAACACACGTGCAATGAACAGGCAGCTAGCCGACAGAATCTACTTGCCCCAACACTGTAACGTGAAACTATCTCTGAATCAGCAGAAAGTCCCTGCACGGACACGGTAAGATAGTAAGTGCAAGCTAAGTTAGCAGCGAGATCACTAGCAGACTGCACACAAAATCATTTACGCCACTCTAAACACTCAAAGAACGTCCGAAAGTGCGATACGAGGGATGTTCAGAATTGTACACAACACTCACACTAGGGTACACTTTGGCACGTACCATTCAGCCAGGCAATACACGCCACGGGAGTGAAATTAAGAAAATAGGGGCCCGAAACACCGACAAAAAGCACATGTAGACGTACAGAAGGCTATACAATACCTTCCGAGGTCGCGTCAAGCCCACATTCCAATAACACTCTTTATTACAGACAGGCCATGCAAAGTAGGCACAAAAGAGGAGTAGAAGTGCAGAAAGATCTCACAAATATTCCACAGAGATGCACGCAAACACTTAATAGAGACAGGACACTAACTGTTGGAAAGGCAGTTGGGAAAACACCTTCGCTATCCACTACACCACGACCATAGAGAGAAACAAAAAGGGCGACTCTCAAACACATTATAAACAGGGAACGAGGGTGCAGCAAGGATTAAGTTACTCAACGACTTCTAGGTGCGATGACATCATTAGTGTAGATTAGCCGTGTGTTTTAAGATTGATTTTTTAAAGTGCCTATTATTGTGTAAAATAAAGTGTGATGTAATTTTGAAACCTGACCAGTAGATAGAGTACAATATTCGGTGTGATATTTATTGGAATCCAGCTGGGATAGACTAGTTTTGCCACTATTTAGTGCAGTTCAGAGTGGTTAGTGACCATGTCCCATTTCTCGTACTCAGACCAGTTAGCAAGGTGACCAGCGAATACCAGGAGTAGAAGATGGATCGACGTCTAAATTATGTGTGTTTTATGTGTGTGTGCACCTGTGTGTTGGTTTCCGGCTTGTGTGTTTCGACGTCCAGCCAGGGAGCCATCAGTAATGTTGTGTGCATTGTGTGCTATTTCGGCCGTGTGAGCCATGTAAGTGATTCCGAACCGTGGGTGTCCGATGGAGTTATTTGTTTTCCCGGACGAGTTCCGAAGTGATTCTTGCACGCGTAGTACGAGTGGTTTATGGTATTTTTTCGCACACACACAGTATGTTTCTTCTCCACAAGACGGAGGAGTGCTGACGTCACTGGTTATCCATGCGCAACCGAGGTCTGACGTTAAATTAAAAACAGCCAGTCACAAAATGTAGCATTGTCGTATCATGGTAGCTAAAGGTAGAGGCCACGTCTTCCAGCTGTTGCGGAGCGGGTCGTATCATGGTAGCTAAAGGTAGAGACCACGTCTTCCAGCTGTTGCGGAGCGGGTCGTATCATGGTGGCTAAAGGTAGAGGCCACGTCTTCCAGCTGTTGCGGAGCGGGTCGTATCATGGTAGCTAAAGGTAGAGGCCACGTCTTCCAGCTGTTGCGGAGCGGGTCGTATCATGGTGGCTAAAGGCAGAGGCCACGTCTTCCAGCTGTTGCGGAGCGGGTCGTATCATGGTGGCTAAAGGTAGAGGCCACGTCTTCCAGCTGTTGTGGAGCGGGTCGTATCATGGTAGCTAAAGGTAGAGGCCACGTCTTCCAGCTGTTGCGGAGCGGGTCGTATCATGGTGGCTAAAGGTAGAGGCCACGTCTTCCAGCTGTTGCGGAGCGGGTCGTATCATGGTGGCTAAAGGTAGAGGCCACGTCTTCCAGCTGTTGCGGAGCGGGTCGTATCATGGTAGCTAAAGGTAGAGGCCACGTCTTCCAGCTGTTGCGGAGCGGGTCGTATCATGGTGGCTAAAGGTAGAGGCCACGTCTTCCAGCTGTTGCGGAGCGGGTCGTATCATGGTAGCTAAAGGTAGAGGCCACGTCTTCCAGCTGTTGCGGAGCGGGTCGTATCATGGTAGCTAAAGGTAGAGGCCACGTCTTCCAGCTGTTGCGGAGCGGGTCGTATCATGGTAGCTAAAGGTAGAGGCCACGTCTTCCAGCTGTTGCGGAGCGGGTCGTATCATGGTAGCTAAAGGTAGAGGCCACGTCTTCCAGCTGTTGCGGAGCGGGTCGTATCATGGTAGCTAAAGGTAGAGGCCACGTCTTCCAGCTGTTGCGGAGCGGGTCGTATCATGGTAGCTAAAGGTAGAGGCCACGTCTTCCAGCTGTTGCGGAGCGGGTCGTATCATGGTAGCTAAAGGTAGAGGCCACGTCTTCCAGCTGTTGCGGAGCGGGTCGTATCATGGTAGCTAAAGGTAGAGGCCACGTCTTCCAGCTGTTGCGGAGCGGGTCGTATCATGGTAGCTAAAGGTAGAGGCCACGTCTTCCAGCTGTTGCGGAGCGGGTCGTATCATGGTAGCTAAAGGTAGAGGCCACGTATTCCAGCTGTTGCGGAGCGGGTCGTATCATGGTAGCTAAAGGTAGAGGCCACGTCTTCCAGCTGTTGCGGAGCGGGTCGTATCATGGTGGCTAAAGGTAGAGGCCACGTCTTCCAGCTGTTGCGGAGCGGGTCGTATCATGGTAGCTAAAGGTAGAGGCCACGGACTCTCGCTACCTGCGCTGGCAGACCTTAATGACACACGGAAACTAAGATAGACATTTCAATTAGGAGAGGGGGTTTGTTTGTTTTGATTCGCATGCTGGCATATTTTCTGTTTATGTGAGCCACGTTTGTGGACTCCCAAGTAACGTAATACTGGCTCGAAGCCAGACATGATTTGTATGTATTTTGTAGTTACGCCCCACTTTAATTCGGTTGTATCTCGTCGTCCTGAGAGTTCTATATTATAGTCTACCCGATAGGCCGAAATACCAAATGTCTGACGCGTATCAGAACTCAGAAGGGATACTCGTACTATGTGAATCAGTCCATTTATCCATCAGTCCATATTGGTGTTTTATCGTAAGGGCAACTGCAAGTGTTTTGAGACCTTAGAATTGTGAAAGCAGTTGACATTCACCGTAGTAATTTTGTCACCAAGACAAGCAGCTGTTAACGTAGGAGGGTAAAGATGTCATTGATTACAGCTGCGATAACTTAATTAGTGGTTTTATCTTATTAAGGCTTGTTTGAAGTCGGAGATAACCAAGATTTTTTATATGTTTGATTTGTTATTTTAAATTTAATGGTTTTTCTTTGCTCTGACTTGTATTTCGGGTAATCTATAAATGCAAATGTTAGCTATTTTGTTTCATGGCTTGGCACACGCCATGTTAGATAGATTTGTTTTGTTTGTTTTGTATATGAGATATGTTCTTAGCCTGTTGATGGTTGAATAAATGATAGATCATACCAGTTAACCTGTGCACGCTATTTTAGTAGAGTAGTAAAACCAGTTTCCTATTGACCTACGCTAGTAAAAGATCATTAACGAACGTACTGCACCCGAGATAAACATTATTTGAGGCTTAGAGATACCCGAATCGGGCAAAATGGAATAGTAACATTGCTCGCCTGCCCCAAAAATACAAGTCCCAATGATAGAACATGGAAATACAAGTCCTCCTATAATAATAAGTAGCTCCTGGCACTACAGCCCATGGCGACCATTTGGCCTGCAGATATTGGGGTTACACGTGGTCAGCGCTTCGGGTGGCCTCAACCGCTAACCTTGGTTTTCGTGACCGGGGCGCTGCCTCACTATCATAGCTACTCAATTGTCCTCACGAGGCTGAGTGCACCCCGTTCCAGCCCTCACGTCAGTTTTAAAAATCCCTGATGGAGCCGGGAATCGAACCGGGGACCTCCGAGTTAGAGGCAGGCTCGCTACCCCAACACCACATTGCACACTTGGCCAAACAATAAAAGTCCCCGTGAGATAGGGCATAGAACATTATCACACAGTTACTCAGGAGCCATCTCCAGAGGTAACTATTCTTCTCTACTACATTTCACTCCGGTCGGAATAGAATGTAATATTTCGTTCAGAGATTCATTTCGAAAGGAATAGAAGTAAATACCATGTATATAATTTCATAACCGTCGGAATATAATATTGTAATCACTCCCACCACAGTGGAATTCAATGTTTCGTTCTGAGAAGAATACAATTAAATTCTATGGAATGAATTTTTTTTCCGTCGGAACAGAAATAAGTGTTTCTTTCAAAATGTAATTCCTAGAGGGATAGAATCCCATGTTACAGATGTAATTTCACTCCCACCGGAATTGATTTAAATATTTCATTCCGATTTTCATTCCAGTTTCACGTCAGGTTTAATTCCCCGCCGGAATAGAATTAAATTGACTGGCTGCATTTAATTCCATTCCTGCTTCGGAATGAAACATAAAATTTCTTTCCATTGCATATCCGTGCACTCCAGGTTTATTTCCACGCTGGAATTGTATCAAATTGACTGGCCGAAATAAATTCCCTTCCTGCTCCGGAATCTCGTGCACGTCGTTGCATCCGGCATATAGCAAGCAGCCGTCATCTTCAAAATATAAGACTTAAATATCGATAATCCACTATTGTAGTTATGCGAAACGAAGCACGTGCGTAGGCGTTCTCTGTTGAAGACTCAAGGTCATACGATTCAATACATTTAAAGTGGTGAATGAACGTACTTTTCTAATGTTAGAATCAATTCTTCGAGATGCTATATCAGCATTACTCCGAAGCTTATTAAACGAGGAATATTATATAGAGTACTAATCGTAACGTTCATTACAAGAACAATCAATTATACTTCTTGATAAGGACTAAGAGTTATAACTATACCGGTATCCCTACATTTAGGAGAAAGTAGGCTACATGTTCCTTACTGAATAAGTTTTTAAAGAAGGACATTCCTATAGTAGTGTGTGGCTTTTAAATTCGCCTGAATGATGGTCTGGGGGCTGCGTGGCGCAGTCGGTAGCGGCGCTGAGCTTCTAACTGAAAGAGAGTGGGTTCGATCCCCACCCAGGTAGTGGATTTTAGAAACAAAACTACCACTTTCGGAAACGCAAATAGCCCTGGGGTTCACTCAGCCTACACCAGAAATGAGTACCAGGGTAATTCCTGGGAGCAAAGGCGGCTGGGCGTAGAGCTGACAACTCCATCCCATCTAGTGCCGATGTCACAAAAAGTGGAAGCCTCTACCTTCCACTACTCCTAGGGCCTCCTTGGCCTGTACGGAGTTGGCTTTGGCTTTTTGAATGATGGTCTAGATTTATTAACCATTTTTAATAAGGAAGTAGGAGCCTTCTGTTACTTAGGATGCAAAATAACCAGTGATGGACGAATTAAAAGCAGGTTAGCTCAGGCAAGGAAAGAATTTTTACAGAAAAGGAATCTGTTGACATCGAATATAGATTTAGGTGCTAGGAAGTCATTTATGAAGGCCTTTGTCTGGAGCGAGGCACTCTATGGAAGTGAAACTTGGACTATTGGTGCAGCAGAAAAGAGGAGAACTGAAGCGTTTGAAATGTGGTGTTACAGGAGAATGATGAAGATCAGATGGGTAGATAGGGTTACAAACGAAGGGGTATTAAGACTAGTGGGAGAGGAGAGATGTTTCTGGCGACTGCTAATGAAGAGAATAGATAGGTAGGTAGGACACATACTAAGACACCCAGGAATAGCAAGCCTAGTTATGGAAGGAAGGGTCGAGGACAAGAACTGTAGGGGTAGACCAAGGTTAGAATATGTTAAACAGATTTCCTCGGACGTAGGGTGTGGTAGCTATGTAGAGATGAAACGATTAGCTCAGGACAGGCAGGCATGGAGTGCTGCATCTAACCAGTCAAAAGACTGAAGACTCAAACAACACAAAATAAGAGTGCTGATGTGAAACATGGTTTTCTTGTTCTACACCTTCAAGATCTTTATTTTTTTATGATATATACCTGTGTGCAAATAATTTCCTTTCGTGTCTGAAGAATTTCTCTTTAGAGTAGATACTGTTTTGGGCTGAACAACGTGTGGACTTTGCCATCTGAAAGTTTCTCAAACAGTACCTATCACATTATTTTTTATTTTTCAGGCATGCTGGGGTGGAAGTCTTATGCTGTCTAAACGGTATTCCTCTGTTCTCAATGGAATTCACAGGTGAGAAAATACCTTTAATTCATCGACTCGGGTATTATTATTATTATTTATTTACCAAAAAGTGTGCCTACAATTTATGGACGGCAGATAGAGAAAGGGCAAGCCTCACATACACAGCAGTGTCTCCATCTCCTTTCATTAAATCTATACAAATATGAAATGTTACATATATACAATTTACAACTTTACATTTTCTATATACACATAATCTGCTGTACACGACGTCTATATCATACAATTCATAAATAAAAGGGAAGATACAAGCACGTATACACTCCCACTCACTCACAAAGTTACATTATATATACATTCAATTTACATGGGGTTTTAGTCCCTTTAGAGTCTTCACTTTGCGGCAAAATTGTCGTGGAGGAAGGTCTTTTATTGCATGAGGCAGGTCATTCCAAAGCCGAGCAGAGCGATTGTAGAACCCAGTTTGATAATGTGTTGTCCTAGCGAATAGAGGAACGAGGGTGGCACCCTGTGCTAGAGGCGGGCAAAGTTGCTCTAGTTCTAATCTGTATCGTAAGTTGCCGCATGGCCAGTATCGTCCCCCACCAAGCACACTCAAGGCCAGGTCTCTCCGCTGAATGAGAATCTTAAGTCTCGATAATACTGGAACTCCTTTTTCTCGGCGTTATCGACAATATCTATTTAAAGAAAAAAACCAGACATACTCAAGCCGCTGCATATGTGAAATCAAAGCCCTCTGTAACTCCAGTATGTAAACCATTCATCTACAAATTTAAGACTGTATGAGTGATCCACTTACGACGAGGAAGGCCGTACAGTATAGAGTTCGTTAGATTTTTACCATGACTTCTCTCACTACTGATATGGTAAGAGAGAAATTATTGGTCTGAAGTTAGGATAAAAAGCAGTTACTGATCGAATGAGCGTCTGATGGACGAAAGTTTAGGTGGGGGCTTTATTATATAAACAAAATAAAGTGGAATTAATTTTCAAATCCTTATCATCTACTCCAGGAAAATATGAACAGATTAGCCTTATTCACACGGCGAAAGAGGATGGTCAATTATATGAGGAAAGAGATTTCACTAATTAAGGCCGTATTATTATTATTTATTTCCTCTCGTGTCCACCATCAGTTAAATAAACAGCTTGTATTGTCACTGTGGCCGGTGCACCCAGCCCCTTTAAATCATGAAATGAAAATTAATAGGCCTATAGGATTTCAGAAACGTTAGGCCAAATACTGTATCGGTAAATCGCTTTTCATCAGAAAATTTTGTTTTCTTCGTAGTCAGTTTACCCTCCAGGTAGGCCTTCTCCACTGACTCAGCGAGGGATCCCATCTTTACCGCCTCTACGGGCAGTTTCCTGGAGCTTGCCATCGGGATGGGGGATACAACTAGGTAGGCGGGACTAGCGCCTTGCCCAGGCGGCCTCAACTGCAAAGTGATAAGGGGGCCTCGTGAGGGAAGAATAGACAAAGACGAGGAAAGGAGGCGGCCGTGGCCTGACGGTAGGTACTGTACCCGTAAATCCGGAAAATAGCCTGTTGTAATATCCATTGCCCCAGCTGGATTGCCTATTTCTAACAGCACCGGCCAATTACTACATTAGAAATCGCTCCGAACATGGCCTTTAGGGATTTACATACAGCAGTTACAAGAATATTGTGGATCAACAACAAACTACACGGGGCACACCTACCTTTACATACCTTCTCGGGGATGGGATTTCAGCTTGGCCTACAATACATCCACAATACTCTACTCCTAATATTTAAAATGAATCACACGCCAACACCGACAGATTTCGAACTGAATAAATTTATTAACAATGGTAAACTAACCTAAATTAAAAAAATAACTATAAACTAATCCGATAACAAAAGAAAAAGAAAACCACACAATCATACACACTTTCTTTGTACTACACATCTTATTACAATGCCGTGTAAAAATATCAGCGTGAAAGCCTTGGCTTGATTAGGCCTACATTTACGTAAAAAGAACAACGTTTAAGGAAGGCTCTTAAATTCATGGCATTCCTGACACCTGGTTTCATTTACTAGCACGCGTTTGGAGAACGCACGTGCACTGGCCTGTTTCACCAATGAAACACCTGCACCACGCTGCACTTGGAACTATATACAATTTATACAAGGCGGTGAGTCTTCATCTGTTCATATTATGTCACACCGCTCTCCAATTCTAACGGTGAATCATATGGCTAGCCCGCATTGAGACTGCTTTGTGTGCGTTTAGAATACACGTAAAATTAACATTCAGATCTTACAAAAATGCCCATAACTTCTATGTTTCTTTAACATTCATACTGAAAAATTTTATACACACTTTCATTCGCACCCCGAAATTGTTCTAGACCAATTCGGGTCAACAATTACACTTAACAGTGGACAATCATTCATACAAAACATTTGCTCAAAAATCACACGCCATTCCAAAACAATCGATTAATAAATCCTACCAAAAATTATTTAACTAATTAAATCATTTCCGAAAAAATATTTACATATAATTTGTTCATAATAATATACACTATTTAGTGTTGCTAACACGCTACTTTCGAGATTCTGGCTTCTCGGTTTCAATACATCTCTCAGTTAATTATATACACTGTTTTTTCCACATAATCATTCTAACACTCTGTAGTTTTGATATTCTGCTGACACATCTTCTTATATAGGTTTCATTACATTGTCGGTCTAATACAATCGACTGACTAAGGTTAACTGTAGGTAATTACATAACTTCGGGTTTAATAAAATATAATAATTGTATTATATACATTAGTAGACAATCGTTCTCTAGTTGTATTTCCGCTAAAACCATTCTGTCAACAAAGCTAAAACGTTACTTCACATCAACTGGACTACTTGTATACAACGACTCTTATCATGATCCATACCTTCTTATCAAAGAACAATAATACTTTGACTTCCCTTAAAATGCGGAACTTCCTGCACATGAGCGCTTCATAGCTATACAAACCCTCATATAACAATATATATGGCATAAACAATTATCATCCACTATGTTAAACAATAACCAAAACGGATTAATTGTTATTAACATTTCTTCTGTAGGAACTTTTCTCAAATAATGGCATGATCGTCAGTATCATTCCACATGACTACTGAACTACAATTATACATGCTTAAGTTTTTCAAACGAAACTTCCAATCGTAATGAACGATATTAGACTGTCGTGATTGACCTCCTAAAGCTTATTCCACAACAAGATAATTAACTGATAACTCGTCTGTCGCATATACATGTAATAAAAATAATACTCCTGTCTCATCTCACTTATCAAGCTTTAAATTGTTTATCGTTGTAACACCAGGTCCACATAATGACGTGATGTTACACAAATAGTGTAAAATAACACACATGTTATTTATAGTGTCAAATAGAATCCAATCTTGACCGGGATAAACTAGCTTTGAATTCCTAGCCAAAGATTTGAATAATCTTCTATAAAAAGGTATTTCCTCTAACATATTAAATGAACAAAGCTCTCAGCTTTACAAATAATAAAAAGGTTTGTCAACGTCGTAAAGTTTTTCCACTCTACACAAAGAATGTTTATAGGGATTAAGACTTCGGTCTTGTCAAACGACTAGTATTTCCCAGATCGTCGATAGTCTATATACAATAATGATAAAACAATATCATTCGATGTTTCTTCTGTTCTTGAAGATAGATGTTGTTATATTAAAGTGCTCAAATTAAATTTAATAAGAATTTAATTTGAAGGTATGACACAATGTCAAAATAATTGGTTTAAATAAAATTATTAAAATTCGAGAGTCGAAACGACTAGTTTTCTATGAGGCAATATGATTCCTCAAACAAAATTTTTAATGTTAGTTCCACAACTGATCCGTAGAATAAAATTGAAAAATTGATGAAAGGCAATCATCTCCTAAATAATCTTGAAGCATGAAAATCTTAGCACACATCTGAAGTGTAAAATACATGAAAACACTGAAATACATGTAATGCGAAAATATGGAGTAAGATCGTTGGCTCAGGATGTCACTAATCAAGCTCTATACTAAAAATAAGAGACACTGCTACCTTATTTGGACGAAAACTTGAAGATCTATGTAAGTATTCCCACAATACTTTAGATGTTTCCTCAATTCAAGATACTGAAATGGTTCTGCATTCGAACCTCGGATCTGCGACCTCAGAGATAGGAAACGTCCCTCTCTGGAATTCACCAATATTCGCCTGGGCTCGAACGACATCCTTCTGGCAAATTCTTCTGTGGATGCTGGGCTACCCTAGCATCTTGACAAATCTCTCCTGTAGAATATTCATTCTCCGTCGCAAATATGTATCAGCCTCAACATTGGAATAATTTATAGAAATATCCATATAAATGGTGAATGAAATATTTCCATTGCTAATTGATGTTACATTAGTGTTCGTAGACTGACGAAAATGTACAAGATGGACCGTACACTACGTCTGTATTCAAGAATACGTTGTCTAGCGGAGTTCCATCGTTGTATCTTAACTTCTGTTATAGAATATGTCTTTGACGCATGTCTATTTAGTTAATCATATCAACTATATTACTTATGTTGAATGAAACCATATGAAGAATAATGATAGTCATTATAATACTGTTTATGTGTTGCGCCAATATTGAAAGTTCTCCGCTACTGTTCACTTGAACTGCGCTCGCCAACTTCACGTTGCAATTTAAAATGATATTCAGCTTTATTTCCAACACATTTGAAAATCTGACTTAACAGGCTTATATTGTCGAAACGGTGAATTTTAGAACGTTCGACTTTCAACAAAATATAGTATTCGACCAGTTCTTTAAATACATTCACATAGTTCAACCCATATCTCAATTATATCAGAGATATACTAATTTCAATGTTCATCACAACTTCACATAGAATGGAAGTGCGTTAATCTCCTACGTTGTACCTTGCTATCCTCGTGTCTCCACAAGTCGACAGTCGTCGCACTCGGACAAAGCATTGGGATCTCCGTTAACCCAGTAAAAACACTTCCTCACTCTTCAAAGACTGCTGGAATAAGAACATCGATCCTAGGATCTCCCCCTCCAAGTCGAAATTTTGGCGGCCATATCAATCTCCCACCATCATTTTAGCGCGTAGGTTACTAATGCTTATTACTGCGTAGATTAAGCGATCTGCGGTTTTTAAAGTATCAGACATAATTTCTTTTAATATTCTCTTCATTATCAAATAAGAAAATCTTCTTCTAAGGGCCTAAATGCATAATTTCACCCAATTATGTAGTTGAAGTTGATCCCGTCTTCAATAAGACCTCTTCTCATTGGCACTGAGCTGGGATCCAATAGCATAATTTATAATAATATTTATAATACTAATTTCCAAACTCACTGTTGCTTTGCCAATTTTAGCCTTCTAGAAGCGTCTATTGTGCAATATATCACGTGATCGGGCTCTTCCACGGCCTCGAGCTTGTAACACTACCCTCCTGTGTCACACTTTCAGAATTTATATTTGCTGGTTAAATTTTATCAATGGGGACGGAAAATACTCTCATTTTGTCCCAAAATAATTCAATTTCTGGGGGCATTCCTCCGTCATCTCAAGTTAAAAACAGTTGCAAATTGTTTTTAATTACTCTAATTTAAGACTTTTGATATGTCACTTGAACTCGAATATTGAATTATTTTAGCCTATTTTCTTATGATACTTTTTTAAATTCTTAGCATTGAATTTTCATAGAATATCGTTATTTTCATCATCCACCAACTCATAACAGTTATTCCCATAAGCATGAGTTATGCTGAACGGGCCAATAAAGATAACTCCGAACTTGGGGTATATCTTTTTGCTCACGTCCGCTTTCACTGGTCTGCGCAATAAAACCATATTTCCAATTTCTAACGGCGTATCGAAACGTTTTCCTGCAACTCGTTTCAAGCGCTTCTCCGCTGCTTTCTGAAGTCTTTTTTTGCCTTGTCGATCCTTGCTTGTCTTCATAGATCAGGATCTCTGGGAATGAAATCAAATACATTTTCCCATGGCCTTTCTGGATTCCTTCCTAAGTTAAGAATCATAGGAACGTCTGCCGTGCTTTCTTGAACTGTGGAGTTCAAACGATCCTCAATCATTGGCACGTATTTTACCCAAGTGGGGTGATCATCTGGGCAGAAAATTATGCAGAATTTGCTAAATTCCGCCATATAGCGTTCGCTTGAATTTGACTCTGGATAACGTACGCTTGAAAAAATGTGCTTAATTCCCAACCTTTCCATGTCTGCTGTGAATTCGGCTGAAGTGAACTGAGCTGCATGGTCCGATAAGAGATATTCTGGTTTCCCACCCTTCGGAATCACAGCATTCTCTAATCTGCTCACAACATTCCTGGTATTGGCTTTTTGCATAGGATTCATGGCAACGAATTTAGTGAAAACATCAACAGTCACTAACAGGAACTGATTATCCTGATATCCTTTCGGACAACGACCAAAAATGTCCGTAGCCATCAGCTTACGTGGTTTAGAAGGTATCATAGCTCTGGGTCTTCCTTTCAACAATTCTGATGCGAATTGTCCTCTCTGGCATTTATCACAAGACCTTATAATCTTCGCTATAGTGGATCTCATGTTGGTCCAGACAAACCTCTCTTTAAGAGTACTGAGGGTTTTATCTAAACCTCCATGTCCGATAGATTGGTGTGCCAACCACACTAACTTTGTGACAAGATTAGGGGGCACGACTATGCGAATCTTAGTGTGTTCGGAGTCTGCGTATTTACACACGCGATCTCCGCTCAATACAAATTGTCGTGATAGCCTTTGGGTAGCAGCATAATCTAGGTCTGCTGTGTCCATGTAACCCTTCAGGAACCTGTACATTTTCCTAATTGGAGCGTGTCTTTTCTGTGACACACAGATTCGGGCTAATCTCCTAATGATTTCTTGATCTTCTTCCTCCAATTGTACATGGTTAATCTGCAAATTTCTAACTGGGTTACGTGATAATGCGTCAGCCAACAAATTGTCTTTACCTGGCTGAATGACTATTGTAGCATTAAACTGTTGAGTGAATAGGGCCCATCGAGTTAATCTATCACTCGACATATCGGTTTGAAGCATAAATTGGAGTGCCTTATGATCGGTGATAATTATAACCTGGTGCCCGATTAATATTGTCTTCCACACTTGAAGAGATGTCACGAAAGCTATCGCTTCGAGTTCTGTCGTGAAGTAGTTCTCTTCGTGTTTCTTAAGCTTTCTACCAGTGAACGCAATGTAGTGCTTATTTGCTTCTTCGTCTTTTTGGTATAAGACTGCACTAATGCCTACACGTGAAGCATCGGATTCTATGTAGAATATTCGTTCAAAATCCGGATATTCTAATTTCACGTTGTTTTTCAACATTTCCTTAGCTTTCTCAAACGCGTCGTCAGCGGTACTGCTCCACTTCCAACGGTTATTTTTCTTCAACAAGTCATAGAGAGGTGCCATAATCTCTGAATACTTTGGACAATGACTGCTACTGAATTGGCACGCACCTACAAATTCTCGCACTTGTTTGACCCTAGTGGGCTTTGGGAAACTCATAATAGCTTCCACTTTCTGCAAGTTCGGGTGATAACCATGCTGGTCAATGGTGTGTCCGAGAAAATTAATTTCCTTTTCATGAAACGGCACTTGTCGAAATTTACCTTTATATTTGCGTCTCTCAGGTTTTCAAAAAGCTTACGCAATTGTATAAGATGTTCCTGGACATTTGGCGACGATATGATTAAATCATCTATATAACACAGCACGTTCTTTGTAACTTCATCGGTGAGTTTGTTATCAAGGGCACTAATCAGGGCTGGACCACTGTTGACTACGCCAAAGGGAATTCTCTGGGAAACCCAGGACGTCTGGTCAAAGAGAAACCCTGTGTACTGTTTGCTTTCTTCTTCAAGCTCAATCTGATAAAACGAAGAAATTAAATCTAGGACGGTAAAACAGGCTTTTCCTTTGAACTTTCTGAGCAAATCTCGTATTTTAGGCGGTCGGTCTGCCTCGGGCAAAATCTTTAAGTTAATGGTCCTGGCGTCGAGACATAGGCGTAATTGACAATTATTTTTCTTGACTACAGTTATAGGGTTGATGTAAAACGACGCCTGCTTCTTTATAATTCCGTCAGCTTCCATTTCGTTGATTATCCCTCGTACTTCTTCATAGTACTTTTCTGGTATCGGGTAATTCCTCTTCTGATAAGAAGTTTCATCTGTAAGCCTAATCTTATAATTGTAGTCCTTTATCAATCCAGGCTTATCATCAAAAATTTCTTTAAACTCGATGATCAATTCCTCAAATTCATCCTGAATTTCGTCAAACCCATCTGCTTGGAGAGTAGGCATTTCCCTTCCATTTTCTACCTCTTCAATAATGTTGTTTATAATTTCTTCCCTAGGATCTTTATCTAGACTGTCCATTTATCTCAAAGTTTAATAAAACTTCGAGTTTGCATTTTACCGCTTTGTCTTGAAAAATACCACGCACTTTAACAGGGTATGCGGGTAAAACTGTCATCTTATTACCCTTAGATAATCTCTGATAACAATCATCCGACATGATAGACATAATGGCACCAGTATCCATTAATGACTGGTATATTTGTCCATCAACATTAACACATATAATCGGTAACTCGAATGGTCTTTCTTCTCTAACAATCTCTTTCTCGAAGAGTAGGTCTTCGTCTGTTACCTCATAGATTTCGTTTATCATAATCTGGTTTTGTGTAGCAGTATATCCTGTCTCCTCTAATTCCGTTTCAAAATTGGGTTCTTTTTTAGTTCTTGAGACTCATTCTCATGGTTCCCCTTCTGACTAGTAGATGGACCGGGATCTATACACAAGCTTTTATTTTCCCTTCCATTACCATTCTGATTGCTTCTCAACTCCTTGAGATACTCTTTTCCTTCCTTATGACGTTCATCACACCTCTCCTTCGTCATAATTTCATCTTGGGTGTTCCTGTTACGATTATAGTTTTGGTTATTCCTATTGTTATTCCTGTTATAATAACCATTATTATTGTATCTGTAGTTATTATTATTGTGATAATAACCACTTCTACGATTGTCATTGCTATTATCGTTACTACGTCCTTGCTGTTGCTGATATGGACGACCTCCACGGAATCTCCTGTATCTGGGTTCTGGTCTGCGATCACGGAAATAATTATTCCTTTCAGGACCAATATTTCCCTTTTCTGGTTCTTTCGGATTGTCTGTCTGTTGTGTTTGGTCAAGATATACTGTATTAATGTGTTTGTAATCTTGCCTTTGGTTCTTCGCAACAACGTTCGGCATCGGGCTCGTGTAATCAAGTTTTCTGAGCAATTCGTCCATACTCGCTAGATCGTTGATCCCTGACGAGATAACTAGACGTCTGACTTCAACAGGGAGCATCCGGGCTATCGCGTCTATCAACTGAGCTGTAGATAACGGGGGTTGAAGAAATCTCAGTCTGACGAGCTGACTCGTGAAGAAGTCTGCGTAGCGTGTGGGAAGAGTTCCTGAATACCTTCGTGAGTATACTTCTGCGCGTAGGGAATTTTGAGCTTCAATAGACCAAAAGCGCTTTATCAGTGCTTCTGCGAATTCATCGAAGTTCATGAAGGTATATCTAAAGGCGCCAAACCATTCAAGAGGCCCATCTGACAGATAGCGCTCTTCGATCTTCATTTCTCTCTCTCTCTTTGAATATGCGCTTAGATAAAGTAATCCTTGAGATTTCTGATGTACTCTATCGGTGTGAAAATATCTAGGTTACTGAACTTACTCGGTTTGTCTTCGAAGTTTCTTATGACCGTCACGTTTCTCGGATATGAATCCTGAAACTTTGGTCGAAAATATCTATTGTAGCTTTCGCGCTATTTACTCCTCTCCTCTAAACCTTCCGTAAACCTGAATAATCTTTCTTCCGGCCTGATTCCCCTTCCTTCCACTTCTAGGCTTCTTCTTCTAGTCTGATTCCTCGAATTTTCGAAATATTTCTTCTCCCTTTCCTTTTCTTCCATCTCAGTGATGATCTTCTTCAGCTGTTGGCCTACTTCGGTCTTTAAATCTTCCTTATAAGTCTCACGACTGGCAACATCTCCTAGATTAAGACTTTGTAATTTCTTGGTTACGTATTCCTCTAGTTCATTAGTTTTCTCCTCACTCATGGTATTAACGTTAGTGACAACCTTGTTTAATCGTTCCTCTATCGTTTTAGTCTTACTCTCTAACGATTATTTCAAAGCTTGCACATCCTGACTAGATTGAGTTCTATCTTCTACTTGCTTTTCAGTGAGTGTATCAATCCTTTTACCTAAATATTTTTTTACTTCAATAACCACTCGATTAATTTCTACTTGAGTACTGTCTAATTTCTTTTCTATGTTATCTTGGATTTGCTTAATATGTTCCCCACTGGATTTGTTCCACTCGTCTTTCCAGACAACTACATTAGCTCTTAACATTTCTGCTATGTCTTCCTCAATATCTGCCTTAAGAATTTTATTGTGATCAATAACCTGCGTTCGTAAAGTTTCTACATTACCCTTTAATTCGGCCAGAGAAGCTGTGGTTTTTAACGCATCGTTTACAAAACGTGTCGTTAAAGCAGTTATATTCTGAGTACATGATTCTTTCGAAGCCTCTACCTCTTGTCTAATTTTGTTAATGTCCACTTGGACTTTCGCTACATCCACAAATACCGTATTGACTTCTGTTTGTATTTTACCTATGTCAGACAGTACATCAGTGACATCTGACTGCATATTGTTTTATGGCAACCTGAACATTAGTGACATCGGCTTGGACTGAATCTACCTTAGATTGGACATTGGATACATCTACCTTCACATTACCAATATCGGACTGTACATTAGACACATCCACTTGTACTAAGTCTACTTAGGATTGGAATGTATCGACTTTATTTTGAACTGTGGATACATCTACTTGGACATTATCGACTTTACTTTGGACAGTACCGACCTCTGTCCGTACACCACTTACATCATCCTGAATCTGCTTTGAACTGGCCTGTAAACGCGTGACATTTACAACCATTTTAGAGGCACTAGTTTGTAAACCCTCTAAAGAAGTCTGAACTTCTTGAATTTCAGTTTTGAAACTCTCTTTGACACTTTCTGCAACTTTATCTGTAATAGAATCAACAACTTTAACAATCACTGTGTCAAGGTCCTCCTTTCGTTCACGCTTCAGTTATTCTAGGTCCTGCTTCGCTTCCTGAAATTTACCTTCAACAGCATTCAAATTGCTCTGCAGTTGCTCCTTCAAATTCTGCTGCAGCTTCATCTGCATCTCCTCCAACACCCTCTTTACATCCTCGGTTGCCATTGCAATAACCCTTTATATAATGCTATAGAGACACATTCGACAGCACAGCAAATTAACAACATCTGAGCAACGCCCTACTCCATATATATTTTTGAGCACCTTAATGTCTAAAAGTAAATTAAAATTACCTTAGCATTAACTTATAGCACACCCTATGTTAAATAAACTAACTCATAATGTTCGTTCTCCTGTGACTCACTTTAAATATACTACCACAAAGAAAATTCTACCATTACAGTAATTAAAACAAGTTAGCTTTATTTTTAACATGACCTTAGCAATCGCCATTTACCGGTGGAATAAAATAAATATTCAAATCGTAGGTCGTTTTTTCGAAACTGTCTACCTACTACACCTCTCTCAGGTTTCTAAGATCTGATCTTTATCTGAGTGTAACCTTCCTAATATCAATTTAAAATAAACCTATATAATTACACTCACATCCATCCGAAATTGGACAAGACATCCCACAAGTCTGGTAATTATTTCTTTCACTAGAAATATTCAAACCAACTTTCTTTAGAGGCACTACGTAGCTAATTTCGTAGCCCCAAATTTCTAAGGGCGCCATTCCTACTGTACCCGTAAATCCGGAAAATAGCCTGTTGGAATATTTTTGCCCCAGCAGGATTGACTATTTCTAAGAGCAACGGCCAATTACTACATTAGAAATCGCTCCCAACATGGCCTATAGGGATTTACATTCAGCAGTTACAAGAATATTTCGTATCAACAACAAACTACACGGGGCACACCTACATTTACTTACCTTCTCGGGGACTGGGAATTCAGCTTGGCCTACAATACATCCACAATACTCTACTCCTAATATTTAAAATGAATCACACGCCAACACCGATAGATTACGAACTGAATAAATTTATTAACAATGGTAAACTAACCTGAATTTAAAAAAATACTATAAACTAATCTAATAACAAAAGAAAAATAAAACCACACAATCATGCACACTTTCTTTGTACTACACATCTTATTACAATGCCGTGTAAAAATATCAGCGTAAAAGCCTTGGCTTGATAAGGACTACATTCACGTAAAAAGAAAAACGTTTAAGGAAGGCATTCCTGACACCTGGTTTCAGACGCAATTGGAAAACGCACGTGCACTGGCCTGTTTCATCAATGAAACACCACCACGCTGCACTCGGAACTAAATACAATTTATACGAGGCGGTGAGACTTCACCTCTTCAAATTATGACACTACGCTCTCCAATTCTAACGGTGAATCATATGGCCAGCCCGCATTGAGACTGCTTTGTGTGCGTTTAGAATACACGTAAAATTAACATTCAGATCTTACAAAAATGCACATAACTTCTATGTTTCTTTAACAATTATACTGAAAATTTTTATGCATTCTTCATTCGCACACCAAAATTGTTCTAGACCAATTCGGCTCAAAAATTACTCTTAACAGTGGACAATCATTCGTACAAAATATTTGCTCACAAAACACACGCCATTCCAAAACAATCGATTAATAAATCCTACCAACAATTATTTAACTAATTAAATCATTTCCGAAAAAATATTTACATAAAATTTGTTCATAATAAAATACACTATTTAGTGTTGCTAACACGCTACTTTCGAGATTCTCGGTTACAATACATCTCTCAATTAATTATATACACTGGTTTTTCCACATATACATTCTAACACTTCGTAGTTTTGATATACTCCTACCACATCCTCTTATATAGGTTTCATTACATTGTCGGTCTAATACAATCGACTGACTAAGATTAACTGTACGTAATTACATAACTTCGGGTTTAATAAAATATAATAATTGCATTATAGACATTATTAGACAATCGTTCTCTAGTGGTATTTCCGCTAAAACCATTCTGTCAACACAGCTAAAACGTTACTTCACATGAACTTGACTACTTGTATACAACGACTCTTATCATGATCCATGCCTTTCTTATCAAAGAACAATAATATTTTGACTTCCCTTAAAATGCGGAACTTCCTTCGCATGAGCGCTTCATAGCTATACAAACCCTCATATAACAGTATATATGGCATAAACCATTATCATCCACTATGTTAAACAATAACCAAAACGGATTAATGGTTATTAACATTTCTTCTGTAGGAACTCTTCTCAATTAATGGAATGATCCTCAGTATCATTCCACATGACTACTGAACTACAATTATACATGCTTAAGTTCTTCAAACGAAACTTCCAATCGTAATGAATGATATTAGACTGTCGTGATTGGCCTCCTACAGTTTACTCCACAAAAAGATAATTAACTGTTAAATCGTCTGTCGCAAATACATGTAATAAAAATAATACTCCTGTCTCATCTCACTTATCAAGCTTTAAATTGTTTATCGTTGTAACACCAGGTCCACATAATGACGTGATGTTACACAAATAGTATAAAATAACACACATGTTATTTATAGTGTCAAATAGAATTCAATCTTGACCGGGATAAACTAGCTTTGAATTCCTAGCCAAATATTTGAATAATCTTCTATCAAAAGGTATTTCCTCTAACATATTACATGAACAAAGCTCTCAGCTTTACAAATAATAAAAAGGTTTGTCAACGCCGTAATGTTTTTCCACTCTACACAAAGAATTTTTATGGGGATTAAGACTTCGGTCTTATCAAACGGCTAGTATTTCCCAGATCGTCGAGAGCTTATGTACAAAAATGATATAAAAATATCATTCGATGTTTCTTCTGTTCTTGAAGTTAGATGTTGTTACATTAAAGTGCTCAAATTAAATTTAAAAATAATTTAATATGAAGCTATGACACAATGTCAGAATACTTGGTTTAAATAAAATTATTAAAATTCGAGAGACGAAACGACTAGTCTTCTATGAGGCAATATGTTTCCTCAAACAAAATTTTTAATGTCAGTTCCACAACTGATCCGTAGAATAAAATTGAAAAATAGATGAAAGGCAATCATCTCCTAAATAATCTTGAAGCATAAAAATCTTAGCACACATCTGAAGTGTAATATACATGAAAACACTGAAATACATGAAATGCGAAAATATGGAGTAGGATCGTTGGCTCAGGATGTCACTAATCAAGCTCTGTTTCTATAAATAAGAGACACTGCTATCTTATTTAGACGAAAACTTGAGGATCTATGTAGGTATTCCCACAATACTTTAGATGTTTTCTCAGTTCAAGATACTGAGATGGTTCTGCATTCGAACCTCGGATCTGCGACCTCAGAGATAGGAAACGTCCCTCTCTGGAATTCACTAACATTCGCCTGGGCTCGAAAGTCATCCTTCTGGCAAATTCTTCTGTGGTTGCTGGCCTACCCTAGTATCTTGACAAAAATCTTCTGTAGAATCTTCATTCTCCGTCGCAAATATGTATCAGCCTCATCATTGGAATAATTTATGGAAATATCCATATAAAAGTTGAATGAAATATTTCCATAGCTAATTGATGTTACATTAGTGTTCGTAGACTGACGAAAATGTACAAGATGGACCATACACTACGTCTGTATTCAAGAATACGTTGTCTAACGAAGTTCCATCGTTGTATCTTAACTTCTGTTATCGAATATGTCTCTGGCGCATGACTATTTAGTTCATCATATTAACTATGTTACTTATGATGAATGAAACCATATGAAGAATAATGATAGTCATTATAATACTGTTTATGTGTTGCGCCAATATTGAAAGTTCTCCACTACTGTTCACTTGAACTGCGCTCGCCAACTTCACGTTGCAATTTAAAATGATATTCAGCTTTATTTCCAACACATTTGAAAATCTGATTTAACAGGCTTATATTGTCGAAACGGTGAATTTTAGAACTTTCGACTTTCAACAAAATATAGTATTCGACCAGTTCTTTAAATACATTCACTTAGTTCTACTCAAATCTCAATTATATCAGAGATATACTAATTTCAGTGTTCCTCACAACTTCACATTCATTCATTCGTTTATTTGCAATTGGGGGTGTGTCCCCCGGTGGCAAATTAGGTATACATAACAAATAAATAATTGTTCATAACAATTCACTAACAATTAAACTCGAGTATTTACACAAATAGTCAGTCTTTTCTTAAACACACCTATATGTTTGAGAAAAGGCTCTAAGACTGCGGCGGGTAGAGGGTTCCAATTATCAATGGCACGGTTTACGAATGAATATTTACCATAATTTGTTCGCTGTGGTCGGCCTTAACTTTGAAAGGATGTTCGCCCCTACCCATGTAAGTAGACTTTTCCATACGTTTGCTAAGCTCACCCCATGCTGGTTGATTTGTATACGTGTTGTATATAACGCAGAGTCTAGATTTAATCCTCCTAGCCTCAAGTGATTCCCACCCAAGTTTCTTTAACATACGGCTCACACTGCTCCAGGGATTAAAGTCACTGAGCACAAATCTAGCGGCCTTTCTTTGTACCGTTTCCAACTCATTTATGAGCCCAACTTGATATGGACCCTAAACCGCCGAGGCGTATTCCAGAATAGGTCTTACAAGTGACAAATATCCTAATTCTTTAGCAGAGGTACTACTTCCTTTTAATTCCCTCATTACAAAGTGCAGGGATTTGTAAGCTTTAGAAACTACACATCCTATATGACTACTCCATTTCATATCATTTCTTACGTGATCGCCCAAATATTTGCAAGAATCTTCTTCTACAAGTATTTCCGAGCCAATGTTATATTGAAAATCTTGCCTTCGCACTTTCTCTATTTTTATTAGACTACATTTTCTTGTATTTATGTTCACTTTATTTTCAATTGCCCACTTATAGACCAGGTTCAGGTCATCTTGAAGTACTGCATTGTCTTGTGAGTCATGTATCTTTCAATATATTACACAATCATCCTCAAACAATCGACAGTCACTGCGAATCCCATTTGGTAAGTCATTTATAAGTGCCAAAAATAACAAAGTTCCGATTACGCTGCCCTGAGGGATACCCGACGTTACGGTAATTTCATCCGAGAATCGGCCTTCTACTTTCACTTTCTGGGAACGACCCGTTCAAAAATTCTTGGATCTATAAAATTACTCTTCTATCAATCTTCGTCGAAGCTAATTTATGGAGTAGCATGTCATGCGGCACGACATCAAATGCCTTCGCAAAATATATAACTACGGCGTCGACTGAAACTCCATCGTCTAACGATTCGCTAATATCTTGAACAAGTGTTAGCATCTGACTCTCGCAAGAGTAACCTTTCCGAAATCCATGTTGCCTATAATTAATCCATGATAATGTTTCCCACTGTTCCCCCAAGTAGTCGCAAATGAGATGCTCCATTTGTTTACAAACGATGGACGTAAGACTAACCAGCCTGTAGTTGCCCAATTCAAGTCTGCCCCCTCCCTTAAATATTGGGACTACCGTAGCTGGAAGTGCGGTAATCTCCTACGTTCTACCTTGCTATCCTCGCGTCTCCACAAGTCGACAGTCGTCGCACTCGGACAAAGCTCTGGGATCTCCGTTAACCCAGTAAAAACACTTCCTCACTCTTCAAGGACTGCTGGAATAAGAACATCGATCCTTGGATCTCCCCCTCCAAGTCGAAATTTTGGCGGCCAGATCAATCTCCCACCATCATTTTAGTGCGTAGATTACTAATGCTTATTACTGCGTAGATTAACCGATCTGCGGTTTCTAAAGTATCAGACATAATTTCTTTTAATATTCTCTTCATTACCAAATAAGAAAATCTTCTTCTAAAGACCTAAATGCATAATTTAACCCAATTATATAGTTGAAGTTGATCCCGTCTTCAATAAGACCTCTTCTCATTGGCTCTGAGCTGGGATCCAATAACATAATTTATAACAATATTTATAATATTAATTTCCAAATAAGCTTTCCAATTAGCCTTCTAGAAGCGTCTATTGTGCAATATATCACGTGATCGGGCTCTCCCACGGCCTCGAGCTTGTAACACTACCCTCCTGTGTCACACTTCCAGAATATATATTTGCTGTTTAAATTTTATCATGGGGACGGAAAATACTCTCATTTTGTCCCAATATAATTCAATTTCCGGGGGCAGTACCATCCCGGCATTTGCCCGAAGACGAACTGGGAAACCACGGAAACACCACTTCGAGGATGGCTGAGGTGGGAATCGATCCCCCTCTACTCATTTGGACCACCCGAGGCTGAGTAGTCCCCTTTCCAGTCCTCATACTAGTTTTCAAATTTCGTGGCAGAGCCGGGAATCGAAACTCGGACCTCTGGGGTAGCAGCTAAGCAAGCTGACCACTACACCACGGAGGCGACTCATTAGATAATTAAATTATGAAATTTTCATCTACTAAAAACTCTGATTGTGTGCTTGAAAGTAATATCAGTTTGTGGCATGCGGTATATTAATCATGCCAGTGCAAACACCTCACTGATTCGTCTATAAATGCCAAAGGTATGACAGTTTGAGGGACAATAGTGCGCCGGCAGTTCACTGAGAACCGCTCATTACCGTGGGAATGTCACTTTGTCCGATACTCCACAGTCTCGTTCGATCACAAGGTAATGTTGATATCACTACCCATGATGCAACGTGTGAGCACGTGCCTAGAGATGCGATTGAAATGGCGGTGACTCAAGCATACAGTATTTCAAAGCCATCATAACAAAATAAAGAACATCAATCTTATTCTGGAATGTGAATATTATTTTTTCTTATGGCCGACGACTAGAGAATAGTATCCGAACCGGTAGGCGCGTTTTAGAGAGAGAGAGTCAAGTATCAAACGCAAAAGTTCTCACTCTGTATCTTTGTCGTATTTTCTGCTCTTATATGAGTGTTTTCGTGGCTGAATTGGTAACGCGTTGGACTCAAGAATGAAAGGATTGGGGTTCGATGCTAGGTAGTGTAAGTACTTTAGAATTTGTTTTAGTTATGTTTTATAGTTTGTGTCGACCGCTTTACCAATATCTTACTATAAAAGTGATCCGTCAGAACACAGTTGCATCACAGGGGCATTAGTAATATAGCGAGTGCATGCATATTCGGGTACCATTCCGAGAAAGTTGCATAGTGCGTGAATGTGGCATTATAGGACAAATCTTAATATGTACAAATCAAATATAATTTATTTTGCGGAAATTTAATGACCAAATAATATTGAGTGATATCATAAGACGCGATGCAAGCACTAACGATCAAAATGTCCTTCGATATGTTATTAAGATGATATGCTCAATATAGTATATATGACACCGTTGAGGTTGTGTGGATTCTTCCAATTCGCAGACTCCTGTCACCGGAATGAACAATTTCCATTGAATTCTTACACAACAAGCCTCAGTGTCTTCAGACAGCGTCATATTGCCCAACAGAGAATGTCGAGAATTATCGTTATCGAGCCCACGATACCAGTAATATCAGTTCCGGAACCAGCATTTCCGTTCTTCATTCTCGCCCAACGAGACCAATCGGAACTCAGGAGCTTTTTGCCCGGCTCTACCCTGTGCTCTACGGACTGAACGATATGACAGCTGAAGCCGGTGAAATGGAGACAGTTAAATGATGCCAGCTAAAGCATTTTGGAGAAAGGTGAGATCTATTTGGCTGTATATGTCATTTATGGATGATAATGGTTTTGTCAAATCCTTGTTACCCTGTTTGTAAATGAGTCGCTCTGCTCGACGTTGGACTGCACTTAACTTCCTCATGTTTTCCTCGGTAGTGGGATACCAGGCAGGAAGTCCATACAGAAGAATGGGCCGTATCGTGGAGAGATACACCGCTCGGAGTGCACGGCTTATGAATCCCAGAAGATTATGTCTTGTAAATCCTAGAATGCTAAATGCCTTACACCTAGATTCCTCAACGTGTACATTCCACTTCAAATTGCTGGAAATGTGTATTCCTAGCATTCGCAGTGAATTGCACATGGGAAGAATTTTGCCTCTCAGTGAAAGGCTATGTGCAAAAGGCTATCTGGCCCTATTTAGCCGAATATAATTACACTAGTTTACATTCAAAGTCATCTTATTTACATCAGACCACAGTGCCACACTGTAGTGCCTTGATGTCATCATTATGTTTATGGCTGTGTAAATTATTGAGTCGTCTGCATACTGCACCATCATGGACGTCCCACAGCTTGGAAGGTCGGGTGTAAAATCCATGTACAACAAAGGCCCAATCACCGACCCCTGTAATACTCCCAAAGTTATCACTATGTTCGGCGACTTGGCCCCGTCAAACACGACACACTGCGTTCGTCCTACCTGGAATAACGTCAACCATGTAATCAGTTTGCCTCCGATGCCATATTTGCCAAGCTTTAACAAGAGTCTTTGATGAGGCACTTGATCAAAAGCTTTGCTTAAGTCCAGGGCCACACAGTTTACTTGGGAGACGTTGGTCTGATCCAAGGAGTTCTGCCAGTCGCCTATCACTTTTGTCAAAACAGTTGTACATGATTTCCCTGAAACGAAACCATGTTGGCTTGGATTTAACAGGCCTTGATCTTTTGATTTAGAAATTCGTCTCAAATTCAGTTAAAGATGTCTCTAAGTTCTATTTCCTGCAGATGTTATTCGATTTCAGATTTCAGGTACTACCCGTTATCATCCGATGATCACAGCCAGTCACGAAAACCACCAAGCCAAAAGGTTCAGATCTTTATGATCAAGAATCTGAAAATAATTTAGGGCCGATTGTATAAAGCATTTGATCTCAGTTCACCGAGTTCAGCTGATCTTTGCGCGTGCTGAACTCAGAATTTCCGTTGTATAAACGTTAATCTAAGATCACCGCGTCTTGATCTGAGTTCATATTTAACCGGCAACAGTTCTCGGTTCAGCGTTGTTGAACTTAGTTCACAGCTGTTATCCGTGAAACATTTTAGCGATTAGATTCCAGTTCTAGGCTGTATTTGAAAGAGAAATATGTTAGAAAGCTTGCACATTAGTAGGTTATACGAAGGCACTATTTCTTTCTGGACTAAGCTCAATTTGTGCGTGCTCGCTCTCATCAATGATGCATTTTAGTCAGAGTGATTTTTGATTTTGAGGTGGAGGAATGCCGTTCTCCTGAAAATCTTGTCTTACTGAGACACACGAACGATATATTTCTTCCGTTTTAAATAAATATCAATACACGACCGGTTTATAACATTTTTTTCTATTAGGTCACCATTACACCCTGTTGTTCTGTGCTTGTACAAGTCGAGGGTTATTAGGCCTAGGCCTTCAGGCTACACGGCCGCAATAGGTGTTCACATTTAATAACAATTTATGTTTGCACTTCAAACTGTGTTTTTAATCAATGATTATGTTGCAACATTTCGTTATATCGTTGACATATGCACCAATAACTTAATTAAGACTGCGAAAGCGATGCAGAATGTTGATGTTAAAAGCATTCCGAGAGGGCATTCTGTCACCACCAGTGAATACATTAATACCGTTACCAAATACATACGGTACGGTAAAGGTAGCATTAAATGGTTCTATTTTATCTCCGGTACCGTACTTTTTGTCTTTGAAAGTGGTAGGCCACTGGTACTTAATATTAACTTTGATAATAGGGTAGCCTATTAGATATCCTGTAGAACTATCATAGGCCTAGTATTCATGTGACACACACTTCACATTATTTAGCCGATATGGCAGTAAACATGCACCACAATTTTAAGCCCATAGCTGGGAGCCATAAGCTACGGTACGGTACTTCTAAATAGTCCGTCGTGTAAATTTAGATACATGCATATTTCAGTGGCTTACATTTATGCAAAATATTGATCAAGAAAATTATTTATACTGCGAAAATGTTTTTTAACATTTCCAGCTATCCTATTTTGCTTCCATTAACCCCCATTCCCCACCTTTTACTGTGCTCATGTGTTTTATTTGCAAATACCAGCAGTGTCAATGGTCCCAGGTCATCCAACCATCCCCTGAACTGTGTCCCCGAGCACTTGAGGAGAGCGCCATGCTGTAGCGTATTGTTGTACAACTGCATCACATTAACAAGAAAATATTATAACAATACTGTAATATCACCAGTTGCAGCATATAGGGTGTATCTTCACACATTCCTTTCCTTTCTTTGTGGAAAGCATTTCTCTTTGATTGGGGATAGGTGTTATCTCAGACAGGGATATAAAATGTGTTTGATTGAGGAGTACTGTTTTATTGGGTGGAGAAAGTACAAATCCCCCAGAGAAGGAATACCCCGTTCAATAACTCACCCCGTACATGAGTCAATTGTGGCATCAATTTCAGGAACTGTCAGGGCCTGAAATTGCTTTTGTACATTTCATTTTCTTCAGTCTCTGCCTGCTCATCATTTCATTTATCCACCCACCCACCCACCTACCCAAACTATCTGCGAGTAATCAGCTTAGCTGAGTATATCGGGCCATGGTCCAAGACCGTAATGAGGAAATGCAGCAAGTTCAGAGATTTTAATCCCAGTGCTGACATTGATCATCCTGAGTATGGCTCTTCACGGGTATCCACACCATACCAAGGCAAATTCTAGAATGCTATTTACGGGTACCGGTACCTGTAAGTCCTGGGTCACTTACCCCAAACTTGGTCTGGACATCATGTTCCAGATTTTCCTTAAAATATCATCAATAGAAAAATTATTAAATCCACTGTTTTTATTACACAGTTACACACACTACTACAGTCATCTCAAGTTAGAAGACCCCAGTACACAGGGATGTTGACCAAGATGTCCCAACAACCATTTGATAACATATTCTAATGTTAATTTTTTAAGTGATAAAAACCCATATTTTGAAAACTACTTTTTGAAATAGAAGCAACCCTGAAACCTACAATAAAACAGTGTCTGCTTCATAGTAAGTTCTTCAAAACCTACCCATTTTGAATGTTATTATATTAACCAAATTTCAAGAAATCCAATATTCAAGCAATTAACAGTTTGGCTTCGTCCGTCCCATACCTGACAACTCTAATTAAATGGCAAACAGAAGATTTCTGATTTAAGTTGTGAGTGCATTACAAATGATAACTGTCGTTCTGGGCATTAACTTTGATCAATAACGGTGAATGCACCTCGACCATTTTTGCAGCATATCTGCAGTCTTCACCAGTCTTATGTTGCACATTTATCATACATATTTTTGTATATGCACATAACACAATTTTATAAATATAAATCATCCATGCTCAGTTGTAGAGAGAGCACAAATGAGTGTTAGGGCCTTTGTATTCCAATCACTCTGTAACCTTGTCAAGTCAATGGAGGACAATATCATGGCAATAATTTCAGGAACAATCAGGGTCTGCAGAATTAAAAACTAGTTCAGAATAACATTACATCCTTTTATTTAATTTTTATTAAATAATGCATTAGCACATTTCATTTTCTTCAGTTTCTGCCTGTTTCACATTTCATATTCTAATTATTCTTTCATTTTTCAATTTGCCCATTGTCTTCTCCAGACAGTGGCTTCTGTTTGCTCTGTGTTGTTGTTAGAGACTCCTCCAAAGCTACAGTACCTGCAACAATAACACATGTTAGAAAATAACAAGTGATGTGTGGAGGGTACTTTACAACAACTGAATTCCCACCATGCTTAAGCATTCATTTAGCCTTAGGGCATAAAGTGAACTTATAAATAAATAAAAAGTTTAAGTCCAGGAAACAATCATGCTAAATAATTTGTTTTACTTAATACGGCAGGGCACGTTTTAAATTTATTAGCCTATTATTATTATTTATTAAATCGTTACAAATACACACATTTTACAAAATTCATAATATCTGTACACATTTTATGAATTTCCTTACACTTCCTACTCATTGTTTAACCTGTAAATTTACAATTATTAAATTATATTGTTACAATATGATAAAGACAGGTCGAAATAGGATATCAAATTCATACAGAGCAGGAAGAAATATCACATATGCCACTAAAAGGTGCAACCTTGTGTGTGGCATGCATATCGTTGATTACTATTTCTAAAAATTGTATAATGGCTTAGCCGAATAACACGTTCTATGTAAATGATGTATACACAAAAAAAATAATGAATAAGAAGGAAAATTGAATTTGTGTTTTATAAACTTGTAAGCTCAACTAATTATATTTTCAATTTTAATTTTATTTTCTCTGAGAAAATGTTTTATTTGCATCTTCAGGTTTGCATGATTTCCTTTAAATTCTTTTAATTTAATTGGGAGAATGTTATATAATTTTGGTGAGAAATACAGAAAGTTACGTTTGGCTATACCTAACTTAGGTTGATATAAAATAGAGTGATTCTCTGTAATACTTCTGGTTTCATACCCGTGGCTAACAACTTGAATTCTATTTCTATCTTTAAAAATGTATTTATATATTTCAAAAGCATACAATTGTTTAATGTTGAAGACCCTTGTCTCAGGATACAGTCTCATAGTCGGATATAATCTATCTTTCTTCAACATTATTCGTAGTATGAGATTCTGCACTATCTGAACACTTTTTAGTACATTTTCTTAGGCGCCTCCCCAGGCAAGAATACCATATGTAAGAACTGACTGGACTAGAGCATGGTAGATGTCTCTTATAAATTTGTAATTGACAATATGTTTTAAATTGTGAAATATATAGATAGTTCTTCTTATTTTACTTGTAAGGTGTTTGCATTGGCTTTTCCATTTCATGTCACTATCTATAAATAATCCCAGATATTTAACTGTATCCACTTTAGCTATTTTAGGACAGTCACAGTTCTGATTACAGTTCAAACTGTGTATTTTTAGTTCATTAAAATCATCTTCAACTGCTTTTAAACTGAATCTTACGAACTTTGATTTATTTATATTTAAAAATAGTTCGTTACCCTCTAACCATACCTTTAACATTTTCAATGCCGCAGTTGCAATTTGTTTTACATTTCCCCATGTTCTACCTTCAACACAAACTACCGTATCATCTGCGTATGATATGACATTAACATTTTCAATTCCATGTATAGATGATTCAATATCGTTGATAAAAATCAAAAATAATAATGGACCCAGCACTGTGCCTTGTGGTATTCCTCTTTTCACTCTTAAAGGTAGACTTGTAGTTCCATTTATTGTAACGTATTGAATCCTTTCAGTCAAATAGCTTTCTATCAATTTCAGTGCTATGCCTCTGATGCCATATCTTTCCATCTTCTGAAGGAGAATATGGTGAGGTATGGTGTCAAAAGCCTTCTCTAAGTCGAGAAATATGCCCAAGGTCGGTTTCATACTGTTCATATTTTCATAAATTCGCCTAGTTAATTCTCCAATAGCATCAGTGGTGCTGACATTTTTTATAAAGCCAAATTGTCTAGTTGATAGTAGATTGTGTTTCTTCAAAAACTGATAAATATGATTATTTATACATTTTTCAAATAATTTTGATATGACTGTCGTTAACGATATCGGTCGATAGTTCTTTAGTTCTGAAGGATTGCCTGCTTTATGTAGCGGTTTTACAATTGTAATTTTAATTGCTTTGGGAAGTATCCAACTGAAAGTGACTCGTTTATTATTGTTAGTAAAGGACTCTTTAAAGAATTAAAATTCTGCTTAATAATTTGAGCTGAGATGTTATCTATTCCCATTGCTTTAGTGTCGCTTATTTCGTGTAGGTACTTATGTAAATCCGCTTCGGTAATCGGAATAAAAAACAGGAATATGTGTTTCTGTTGATTTTCAAGGAAAAATCTGGATTGTTCTTAATATTTTTAGACATGTCAGTAGTTTTGTTAATAAAATAATCATTGAATGTATTAGCTATAGTGAAATCATCATCGTAAACATGATTTTGAGATCTTATTTTTGTTATTTTTTCTTTATGACTTATTCTTTGTGTTATTTCATTGACAATGCCCCATACTTTTCTTGGATTATTAGAATTGGAATTTATTAATTGTTTATAGTGGTCAGTTTTAGCTTTATTAAGCAATTCGTTTAATATATTTCTATACCGCTTATATTTCTCCTTCATGGCATTGTTCTCTTTATTTGCTATACATTCCTGATACAACCTATCTCTGGTGTGAATGGACTTAATTAGCGCGTGCGTGATCCACTCCTTTCTCTTTCGTTGCTTTGAATTTAATTGTATTGAAGAATTTTGTATGCAATTTTGGATAGTTTGTATACATTTATCTACTTTAGAATCCAAGCAGTTGTACCCTAATACCGTGTCCCAATTAATATTGCTCAATTTATTTTTAAGCATCTCACTATCTAAATTAAATCTATGTTCACGTAAGTTACACTGAGCTGCTTCTAAGTCACGGCCATTTTCAAGATTTATACTAACTAATATAGGATAGTGATCTGTAATTCTGCTCTGTGATATAATGGGTAAGATGTTATCATTAGAAATACCACTACGAATAAGTGCATGATCAATACAGGTTTTGCTCGTTGAAATTTCTCTAGTGGTGCCATATATCAACGATCTAAAATTATGCTCATGCATTAAGTTTAAAGATTCATTAGAGTCGTACTCATCAAATAGATCTATGTTAGTGTCGCCTAGAATCAACTCGGTTTCTAGTGTACATTTTTGTTGGACATAATCATGGAGATTATTAATAAATAGTTGTTTATTGTATTTTGACGAACGGTATATGCCTGTCAATGCAATTCTATTGTTCCCATAATTTATTTTGAGCCTAAGGAGTTTGAAATCATTGTAAGTCACAGTTTCTACCTCATGGTCAATAGAATTCTTCACCATAAAAACAACTCCATCACATTTATTAAAGCATCCTTCGTTATAGTGTGTTTTATAGTTGGAATGCTTGCATATATTAAAGTTACCTAATTTCCAAGTTTCTGTGAGTATAGCGACATCAAATATATGGTTATATGCTTCTAACTCGGCATCTAAATTTATTTTATTTTTAGATAGACTTCTAATATTTGTGTGAAATATGCTTAAGTTATTTACCTTCTTAAATTTAAGTATTTGAGACACACACTGATCAATACCTCTACCTACTTCTGTATGAACTTAATATCTTACAAAGTCATCATTAAATAAAGCCATACACATAAATATTTGACAGGAAGAGGATATTTACAATTAGTCAGCTGTTGAGATCTGTTAGTAAGGTATACTAATTACTGTATTGGATGTTTCCTCAGAAGTGAAAGGGCGAGGTAGCAGGTAGGGGTGATCGCTTTGGGGCAGTAACAGGGGAGCAGTATGTGGGAGGGGAGGGGTTAGTGACCTTCGCGTGAGCTGGTGTTTCCAAATGACAAAGGAAGCTGAAGTGCTTACCAACTTATACGTCTTAAAGTCTTTAGCAGCTGATGTTAACCTATACTCTAAACTAACTCGAAGGATTCGAATGAATCATGCAATAAATTAATGAATGAAGTGAAATTAATAAAATATAATGCGTATTAAATTAGTGAGTTTAAATAAATTAAAAATTAAATTGAAAAGGAAATTAAAAATGTAATGTTTTTATTATAATGAGATGGCCTCCAGGAATTAAAAAGTGTCAATTACTCATCTGGTTTCCTACTGGGCTGGTAACTCCTTCATTTTCGTCACTCGGACCTTTCTTCCGTCGGCGTTTCTTACAAAAATGACACCATCTTGACTCCAAACGTTCTTCAATTGAAATCGAGGCACAGCAGTCTTCAGAACAGCAAGTCGATTTGCGGTGAGGTCTTCCCTTATAGTTGTTCTCGTTCCCTTGAGATGCCTTTTCTTCTTGAAGAACTCACTCCTAGCTCTATATGAGGTAAACCTCACTATAATTGGTCGTGGCATTTTTGATGACTTCATTCCCACTCGGTGGCTCCTATGTCATCCTTGTTGACGTCTGCATTAATGTTCCTTGCAACTTGGAGCACAAGGTCGTCCGTGTCCTCTGCATCATTCTCATTAATGCCAAATAGTCTGACATTGAGCCTACGTCCATACTGTTCTATTTCGCCCAGTCTGTCATTCATAGTCTGGTTCAGTTCGTCAAGTTCACGCTTTCTTAATTCTAATTTCCTCTCTAGATCGTGGCATAGTTCGTTATTGAACTTCACGGACTGCTCCAGCTCTTTTATCACACACTCCGTGATTTTGTCCACAATATTGCTGGCAATTAGGTTTATGAATTCCGTAGACTGAAGTGTTTCCAGAAGTACCTTCCTTACGGTCTCCTCAATTGAGTTGGCACTACTGGGACCGCTGGGCTGCTCCGCGCCTTGCTGCTTTTTTTGCTCGAACCGCCCAGCGCAAAAATTCAATTTTTAGGAGAAACTGTCGCACTTAAGATAATGTTTCTTTTTGCAAATAGTTCCCAGCCACTAATAAAAACTTTAAAAAATAGATTGCCACAATCACCTGTATTTAACACCTCCGATTATACAGTTATTCCTGGAGAGAACTCACTCACGTGTCACTCGCACTGCGCCATTACTTGTTTATTTGCTTGGGAATTAGCAGCTTCTCCCGATGTATGATGCTGACATACTAGAACTAACCGGAGGACATCAGAGATTTCGTTCCTCCCCCTTTCAATCAAATGTAGTCCAGTGTAACAAGTTCCACAGACGCTTACTTATCTTTGTATCAAAATGTAACCATAATTTAATTTGAGACTGTGGTAAACCATGCTACTGAACCATTGTGCTATGTTGTCCATAAATAGCAATCTCAGCATAGTTCCTGTATACAGATAAGATTGCCTCTCTACTGCGGCATGCTAAGGAGACCTAGCGTTGGACAGTACCGATAAAGGTTTCCTTCAATTTAGAATACGGCAACATGGCCTATCTAATCAATACAGAACACTATGTACATTATAGAGATTTAAATTATTTAAACTTTTCAGTTTGTATGGCCAAATAGTGTGTATCTCAAATAAAGTCAACACTTCCACAAACGCCCCAGTGCAAGGAGCTGATGACCATGTCCTAATGCCCAAAATGAAGTAGAAACAAAGAATGACTGCTTAAACCCTATTAAAGATTGGTATCAAGTTGCTTTAACATGACCTGTTCATCAGAAAGCTATTGCAGCCATTGCCAGAGAAGGCTGCAAAAAAGTTCAGACTCTTGGTTAGACCTACTCATGAGATGGCTTGGCTGAAATGGAGAGCTGGGCAGTTGTTACAGTGTAATTGAACAGAAATGCATGGTTACACTGAATTGTGAGCAAGAGTTCAGCCTAGCATACATGATAAAGAATTCACTGTAATTCACTACCCCCTGTGAATGGAGTACGACTAGAGGAAAAATTATATTTGTATACAAGACAGTAACATGATCATTTATTTTCACGTTAAGCTGTTTATGAAAATAGGCATAACAGATCAATGCAAAGGTTGCAAAAAGAATGATAAGAGCTACTGTAGCCGTAAATTCGGGAAGATGCCTGTTGGGAATCCATAGCAAAAGCCGGCTAAAAATCCATCAGAAATTGCTCCAACAAGATCTTCGTGAATCTACACAGTATTGATCAATGGTATCGTGAATATACAACAAAATACACTGGCTCAGAAGCACCTACCTTAATTTCTCGGGGTCTCTGCAGGAACTTAGCTCCAACCTAAAATCGGCTTCACGATACCACTGTTTCCTTTATATTTAAAATAAATAACTCGAAGACAACAACGAAAAATGAACTGAGTTAATTTATTATAACAATGGTAAACTATAACTAATATAAACAATAAATAACAACATTTAATTAATAAATTAATTACACACATACATACGCACTCCTCTACTACAACAAATACGCTATTGAATTTACTATGCTGTCAGTTAAATAGCAACAAATTTTGACTGGCCTGAGCCTATTAGAAATATTTAAAACGTTTAATACAATTACCTGCGTGCCAAACATTCTTGAAGAGCTATAAAAACCGGCACGCTTCTCGTAACACACCTGGCTAAGCGCTCTCATTCAGAAAATGACACACATTTTCGAACAGCTGTGAGGCTGTCTCGCTTAAGAAGGCGGTGGACTGCTAACATCTGTCCACATTATATAATAGACTAGCCTTGAAATATTTAACGGGAATACACATCCCATCACATTTACTGAGACCGCGCTGTGAAGCGTACAGTCGCCGTGTTTAAAATTTACGTTTTCTTTATATAAAACTCTTCATATCTCACTCACTTTTCAAACAATCACTTTCAGATTTTAACACTAGCATCCATGCACTCCCTCTCGACATTCATGACTGCCGTGAGTTGTTCAATCATACTTAACAACTTTAAAAGCACTCATTCTAAAAACATCCATTCAGAAACACACTATAATTCAAAAAACATCGAACAAATAATTATTACAAAATTATTTCCCTCACTAAATAATTGCGAAAATATTTACAAAAACTGAATCGTTATGTTTAACGTTATAAAATAGAGTCGTAGCTCTCTTTCAACAATTATACTTCTCTCTCTTCTATATACAATGTGATCTTCACATATACTTTCTCAAACATTTATCAATGTTCTTATACTGCACACACTTTGTCGTAATTAGTTTTATAGACAGTATCAGTCAAATGCGTTCAACCACCAAAGGTCAGTTGCACGTAAATACTCAACTCCGTGTTAATAAAAGTTAATAAAGGTATTAGTGAACATATGTAGACAGTTACTTTCTCAATTTGTTTTCCGCTTATCAACGCTCTTGCCATCACTGCTAAAGTCGAAAATTTATTAAGTATAGGAGTTCTCAACACAGTGACTCCTCTTCTATTAATGCCATGTTCTTTCCAATAGAACTATAAATCAATAATTTCCCTCCAATGCGGTAAAACCTTCGCATGAGTACACACATCTCTCCACAAAACCTCATATATCCACAATACTTGTATTAAAATTACATGCACTATGTTGGACAATTCTTAACACAGTCATTGTTACCAACATCCCTTCTGTAGGAATTGCATTTAAATTACTGGCATTATCTTCAGCATTGTAGCACTCAAATCGCTGGCATATTGAACTCTTCCTTCAGTTCTTAAAAGAAACTTCCTTTAAATAAAGAACGACCTTAGACAAGTCGTGTATAACCTCCATAAGTTTACTTCACAAAAAGATAGTTAATTGTCCACAGTATTGTTACATATACAATTAATAAAAAATACTGTTTCGTCCACCTATCTGATCGAGCTTTAAATTACACGCCTATGCAATGTCAGATCCACAATACGACATGACACCACATATAGTGTATAAATAACCACATATGTTATTTATCATGTCGGTTAGAATTAAATATTGACTAGGGTAAACCAGCTTCGAATCCCTGTCGTCAGATAAAAATTATCTTCTATAAAATTTTATTTCCCAATACAATTAAATGATTAAAGCTCTTAGCTTTCACAAATAAAGTAAGGATTGTCAATTCTGCAATGTGTCTCCATTCGATACACCGAATGTCTATGAGTATATGACTTCTATCATATCCTGACGAATATTTCTTGTCAGAGCGACGTAAATTTCATAGTAATTATCATGATATAACAATATCATTCGTGGTTTCTTCTGCTCTTGATGATTTCTTTACAATGAGGTGCCCAAATTAATTTACTTAAAAAGAATTTAATTGGCATCCACGACTAAATGTCTACAGCCTTAACTCGAAATAAAATTCAAAACGTCGAAAGTTAAAATGACTGGTCTTAAATAAGGAATACTGATTCCTTAAACAAATAAACATGTTAGTTCAGAAACTGATCCGTAGAATAAATATAAAAATGATGAAAGACGGTCATCTCAAATTATATTGCAGAATAATATCTCGTTACACACATGAAGAATAAATATATGTCGAAACATTGGAATTCATAAAATATGGAGTAAAACGTTGGCCCAGATTGTCTCTAAATAGCTCTCAATATAAAAGTAAATAACACTGCTACCTTATCAGACGATATCTAGAAGATCAACTTAAGTATTTTGGGAAAATACTTAGATGATCCTCAATCCATGACACTGAGTTGGATCTCAGTTCGTTTCCTCGGACCAGCGATCTAGGATAAGGAAAGACGTTTCCTCTCCGGTAATCACCAACCTCTGTCTGGCATCGAACGACATCCTTCTGGCATAATTCTTCTGGGTGCCGGGACTTTCCCTGGGCATCTTGACAAATCTTCTAATGTTGTATCTTCTTTCTCCGACATAGATATACCGGTAGTTCAGTGTCATCGTTGAGTAACTATCGTAGAAATATTCATATAGATGGTTAATGAAATATTTCTAGAGCTCGTAGTTGTTATATAATGTTCGTAAAATGACATGAATGCACAAGATGTAAGAGTACATAACGTGCACATTCTGAAGTATTCTGGTTAACGAAGCTCCATGTTGCATAACACCAGCACCACGCTGCACTCGGAACTAAATACAATTTATACAAGGCGGTGAGTCTTCACCTGTTCATATTATGTCACACCGCTCTCAAATTCTATCGGTGAATCATATGGCTAGCTCGCATTGAGACTGCTTTGTGTGCGTTTAGAATACACGTAAAATTAACATTCAGATCTTACAAAAATGCACATAACTTCTATGTTTCTTTATCAATCATACTGAAAAATTTTATACACTCTTTCATTCGCACCCCGAAATTGTTCTAGACCAATTCGGTTCAACAATTACTCTTAACAGTGGACAATCATTCATACAAAACATTTGCTCACAAAACACGCGCCATTCCAAAACAATCGATTAATAAATCCTACCAAAAATTATTTAACTAATTAAATCATTTCCCAAAAAAATATTTACATATAATTTGTTCATAATAATATACACTATTTAGTGTTGCTAACACGCTGCGACGACTGTCGACTTGTGGAGACACGAGGATAGCAAGGAAGAACGTAGGAGATTACAGCACCTCCATTCTATGTGAAGTTGTGAGGAACATTGAAATTAGTATATCTCTGATATAATTGAGATTTGGGTTGAACTAAGTGAATGTATATAAAGAACAGGTCGAATACTATATTTTGTTGAAAGTCGAGCGTTCTGAAGTTCACCGTTTCAACAATATAAGCCAGTTAAGTCAGATTTTCAAATGTGTTGGAAATATAGCTGAATATCATTTTAAATTGCAACGTGAAGTTGGCGAGCGCAATTCAAGTAAACAGTAGCGGAGAACTTTCAATATTGGCGCAAAGCATAAACAGTATTATAATGACTATCATTATTCTTCATATGGTTTCATTCAACATAAGTAACATAGTTGATCTGCAAAATTACGTGACGTTGGAGACGGATGAATTATTGAATTTACTATTATTTCCAACCCAAGAAGTTACTCAAATTCGGATTCTGAGACCATGAAAAGAGAGACATTACGTAGTTCTGCGTCAGTCGCGCTTACCATTGGAAATAGCAGTAGCATTTCCCTCGTACGTGATGAATCAAGAGAGCTTCCATCAGCCTCTTGGACGTCGCCATCTTCCTCCGTCATCTCAAGTTATAAACCGTTGCAAATTGTTTTTAATCATTCTAATTCAAGACTTTTGATATGTCACTTGAACTCGAATATTGAATTATTTTAGCCTATTTTCGCAACTCGTTTCAAGCGCTTCTCCGCTGCTTTCTGAAGTCTTTCTTTTGCCTTGTCGATCCTTGCTTGTCTTCCTAGATCAGGATCTCTGGGAATGAAATCAAATAAATTTTCCCATGGCCTTTCTGGATTCCTTCCTAAGTGAAGAATCATAGGAACGTCTGCCGTGCTTTCTTGAACTGTGGAGTTCAAACAATCCTCAATCATTGGCACGTATTTTACCCAAGTGGGGTGATCATCTGGGCAGAAAATTATGCAGAATTTGCTAAATTCCGCCATATAGCGTTCGCTTGAATTTGACTCTGGATAACGCACGCTTGAAAAAATGTGCTTAATTCCCAACCTTTCCATGTCTGCTGCGAATTCGGCTGAAATGAACTGCGCTTCATGGTCCGATAAGAGATATTCTGGTTTCCCACCCTTCGGGAACACAGCATTCTCTAATCTGCTCACAACATTTCTGGTATTGGCTTTTTGCATAGGATTCATGGCAACGAATTTAGTGAAAACATCAACAGTCACTAACAGGAACTGATTATCCTGATATCCTTTCGGACAACGACCAAAAATGTCCGTAGCCATCAGCTTACGTTGTTTAGAAGGTATCATAGCTCTGGGTCTTCCTTTCAACAATTCTGATGCGAATTGTCCTCTCTGGCATTTATCACAAGACCTTATAATCTTCGCTATAGTGGATCTCATGTTGGTCAAGACAAACCTCTCTTTAAGAGTACTGAGGGTTTTATCTAAACCTCCATGTCCGATAGAGTGGTGTGCCAACCACACTAACTTTGTGACAAGATTAGGGGGCACGACTATGCGAATCTTAGTGTGTTCGGAGTTTGCGTATTTACACACGCGCTCCGCTCAATACAAAGTGTCGTGATCGCCTTTGGGTAGCAGCATAATCTAGGTCTGCTGTGTCCATGTAACCCTTAAGGAACCTGTACATTTTCCTAATTGGAGCGTGTCTTTTCTGTGACACACAGATTCGGGCTAATCTCCTAATGATTTCTTGATCTTCTTCCTCCAATTGTTCATGGTTAATCTGAAAATTTCTAACTGGGTTACGTGATAATGCGTCAGCCAACAAATTGTCTTTACCTGGCTGATGGACTATTGTAGCATTAAACTGTTGAGTGAATAGGGCCCATCGAGTTTATCTATCACTCGACATATCGGTTTGAAGCATAAATTGGAGTGCCTTATGATCGGTGATAATTATAATCTGGTGTCCGATTAATATCGTCTTCCACACTTGAAGAGCTGTCACGAAAGCTACTGCTTCGAGTTCTGTCGTGAAGTAGTTCTCATAGTGTTTCTTAAGCTTTCTTCCTGTGAACGCAATGTAGTGCTTATTTGCTTCTTCGTCTTTTTGGTATAAGACTGCACTAATGCCTACACGTGAAGCATTGGATTCTATGTAGAATATTCGTTCAAAATCCGGATATTCTAATTTCACGTTGTTTTTCAACATTTCCTTAGCTTTCTCAAACGCGTCGTCAGCGGTACTGCTCCACTTCCAACGGTTATTTTTCTTTAACAAGTCATAGAGAGGTGCCATAATCTCTGAATACTTTGGACAATGACTGCTAATGAATTGGCACGCACCTACAAATTCTCGCACTTGTTTGACCTTGGTGGGCTTTGGGAACCTCATAATAGCTTCCACTTTCTGCAAGTTCGGGTGATAACCATGCTGGTCAATGGTGTGTCCGAGAAAATTAATTTCCTTTTTCATGAAACGGCACTTGTCGAAATTTACCTTTATATTTGCGTCTCTCGGGTTTTCAAAAAGCTTACGCAAGTGTATAAGATGTTCCTGGACATTTGGCGACGATATGATTAAATCATCTATATAACACAGCACGTTCTTTGTAACTTCATCGGTGAGTTTGTTATCAAGGGTTCTAATCAGGTCTGGACCACTGTTGACCATGCCAAAGGGAATTCTCTGGGAAAGCCAGGACGTCTGGTCAAACAGAAACCCTGTGTACTGTTTGCTTTCTTCTTCAAGCTCAATCTGATAAAACGAAGAAATTAAATCTAGGACGGTAAAACAGGCTTTTCCTTTGAACTTTCTGAGCAAAACTCGTATTTTAGGCGGTCAGTCTGCCTCAGGTAAAATCTTTAAGTTAATGGTCCTGGCATCGTGACATAGGCGTAATTGACCATTATTTTTCTTGACTACAGTTATAGGGTTGATGCAAAACGACGCCTGCTTCTTTATAATTCCGTCAGCTTCCATTTCGTTGATTATCCCTCGTACATCTTCATAGTACTTTTCTGGTATCAGGTAAATCCTCTTCTGATAAGGAGTTTGATATGTAAGCCTAATCTTATAATTGTAGTCCTTTATCAATCCAGGCTATCATCAAAAATTTCTTTAAACTCGATGATCAATTCCTCAATTTCGTCAAACCCATCTGCTTGGAGAGTAGGCATTTCCCTTCCATTTTCTACCTCTTCAATAATGTTTTAATAATTTCTTCCCTAGGATCTTTATCTAGACTGTCCATTTATCTCAAAGTATAATAAAACTTGGATTTTGCATTTTACCGCTTTGGCTTGAAAAATACCACGCACTTTAACAGCAGATGCGGGTAAAACATTCATCTTATTACCCTTAGATAATCTTTGAAAACAATCATCCGACATGATAGACATAATGGCACCAGTATCCATTAATGACTGGTATATTTGTCCATCAACATTAACACATATAATCGGTAACTCGAATGGTCTTTCTTCTCTAACAATCTCTTTCTCGAAGAGTAGGTCTTCGTCTGTTACCTCATAGATTTCGTTTATCATAATTTGGTTTCGTGTAGCAGTATATCCTGTCTCCTCTAATTCCGTTTAAAAATTGGGTTCTTTTTTAGTTCTTGAGACTCATTCTCATGGTTCCCCTTCTGACTAGTAGATTGACCGGGATCTATACACAAACTTTTATTTTCCCTTCCATTACCATTCTCATTGCTTCTCAACTCCTTGGCATACTCTTTTCCTTCCTTATGACGTCCATCACACCTCTCCTTCGTCAAAATTTCTTCTTGGGTGTTTCTGTTACGATTATAGTTTTGGTTGTTCCTATTGTTATTCCTGTTATAATAACCATTATTATTGTATCTGTAGTTATTATTATTATTGTGATAATAACCACTTCTACGATTGCCATTGCTATTATCGTTACTACGTCCTTGCTGTTGCTGATATGGACGACCTCCACGGAATCTCCTGTAACTGGGTTCTGGTCTGCGATCACGGAAATAATTATTCCTTTCAGGACCAATATTTCCCTTTTCTGGTTCTTTCGGATTGTCTGTCTGTTGTGTTTGGTCAAGATATACTGTATTAATGTCTTTGTATTCTTGCCTTTGGTTCTTCGCAACAACGTTCGGCATCGGGCTCGTGTAATCGAGTTTTCTGAGCAATTCGTCCATACTCGCTAGATCGTTGTTCCCTGACAAGATAATTAGACGTCTGACTTCAACAGGGAGCATCCTGGCTATCGCGTCTATCAACTGAGCTGTAGATAACGGGGGTTGAAAAAATCTCAGTCTGGCGAGCTGACTCGTGAAGAAGTCTGCGTAGCGTGTGGGAAGAGTTCCTGAATACTTTCGTGAGTATACTTTTGCGCGTAGGGAATTTCGAGCTTCAATAGACCAGAAAAGCTTTATCAGTGCTTCTGCGAATTCATCGAAGTTCATTAAGGTATATCTAAAGGCGCAAAACCATTCAAGGGGCCCATCGGACAGATAGCGCTCTACGATCTTCATTTCTCTCTCTCTTTGAATATGCGCTTCGATAAAGTAATCCTTGAGATTTATGATGTATCCTATCGGTGTGAAACTATCTAGGCTGCTGAACTTACGCGGTTTGTCTTCAACGTTTCTTATGACCGTCACGTTTCTCGGATATGAATCCTGAAGCTTTGGTCGAAAATCTCTATTGCAGCTTTCGCGCTTGATACTCCTCTCCTCTAAACCTTCCGTAAACCTGAATAATATTTCTTCCGGCCTGATATCCCTTTCTTCCACTTCTAGGCTTCTTCTTCTAGTCTGATTCCTCGAATCTTCGAAATCTATCTTCTCCCTTACCTTTTCTTCCATCTCAGTGATGATCTTCTTCAGCTGTTGGCCTACTTCGGTCTTTAAATCTTCCTTATAAGTCTCACGACTGGCAACATCTCCTAGATTAAGACTTTGTAATTTCTTGGTTACGTATTATTCTAGTTCATTAGTTTTCTCCTCACTCATGATATTAACGTTAGTGACAACCTTGTTTAATCGTTCCTCTATCGTTTTAGTCTTACTTTCTAACGATTATTTCAAAGCTTGCACATCCTGACTAGATTGAGTTCTATCTTCTACTTGCTTTTCAGTGAGTGTATCAATCCTTTTATCTAAATCTTTTTCTACTTCAATAACCTCTCGATTAATTTCTACTTGAGTACTGGCTAATTTCTTTTCTATGTTATCTTGGATTTGCTTAACATGTTCCCCACTGGATTTGTTCCACTCGTCTTTCCAGACATTTCAGCTATGTCTTCCTCAATATCTGCCTTAAGAATTTTATTGTGATCAATAACCTGCGTTCGTAAAGTTTCTGCATTACCCTTTACTTCGGCCAGAGAAGCTGTGGTTTTTAACGCATCGTTTACAAAACGTGTCGTTAAAGCAGTTATATTGTGAGTACACGATTCTTTAGAAGCCAATACCTCTTGTCTAATTTTGTTAATGTCCACTTGGACATTCGCTACATCCACAAATACCGTACTGACTTCTGTTTGTATTTTACCTATGTCAGACTGTACATCAGTGACATCTGACTGCATATTGTTTTATGGCAACCTGAACATTAGTGACATCGGCTTGGACTGAATCTACCTTAGATTGGACATTGGATACATCTACCCTCACATTACCAATATCGGACTGTACATTAGACACATCCGCTTGTACTAAGTCTACTTTGGATTGGATTATATCGACTTTATTTTGAACTGTGGATACATCTACTTGGACTGTATCGACTTTACTTTGGACAATACCGACCTCTGTCCGTACACCACATACATCATCCTGTATCTGCTTTGAGCTGGCCTGTAAACGCGTGACATTTACAACCATTTTAGAGGCACTAGTTTGTAAACCCTCTAAAGAAGTCTGAACTTCTTGAATTTCAGTTTTGAAACTCTCTTTGACACTTTCTGCAACTTTATCTGTAATAGAATCAACAACTTTAACAATCACTGTGTCAAGGTCCTCCTCTCGTTCACGCTTCAGTTGTTCTAGGTCCTGCTTCGCTTCCTGAAATTTACCTTCAACAGCATTCAAATTGCTCTGCAATTGCTCCTTCAAATTCTGCTGCAGCTTCATCTGCATCTCCTCCAACACCCTCTTTACATCCTCGGTTGCCATTGCAATAACCCTTTATATAATGCTATAGAGACACATTCGACAGCACAGCAAATTAACAACATCTGAGCAACGCCCTACTCCATATATATTTTTGAGCACCTTAATGTCTAAAAGTAAATTAAAATTACCTTAGCATTAACTTATAGTACACCCTATGTTAAATAAACTAACTCATAATGTTCGTTTTCCTGTGACTCACTTTAAATATACTACCACAAAGAAAATTCTACCATTACAGTAATTAAAACAAGTTAGCTTTATTTTTAACATGACCTTAGCAATCGCCATTTACCGGTGAAATAAAATAAATATTCAGATCGTAGGTCGTTTTTCCGAAACTGTCTACCTACTACACCTCTCTCAGGCTTCTAAGATCTGATCTTTATCTCAGTGTAACCTTCCTAATATCAATTTAAAATAAGCCTATATAATTACACTCACATCCATCCGAAATTGGACAAGACATCCCACAAGTCTGGTAATTATTTCTTTCACTAGAAATATTCAAACCAACTTTCTTTAGAGGCACTACGAAGCTAATTTCGTAGCCCCAAATTTCTGAGGGCGCCATTCCAACTGTACCCGTAAATCCGGAAAATAGCCTGTTGGAATATTTTTGCCCCAGCAGGATTGACTATTTCTAAGAGCAACGGCCAATTACTACATTAGAAATCGCTCCCAACATGGCCTATAGGAATTTACATTCAGCAGTTACAAGAATATTTCGGATCAACAACAAACTACACGGGGCACACCTACATTTACTTACCTTCTCGGGGACTGGGAATTCAGCTTCGCCTACAATACATCCACAATACTCTACTCCTAATATTTAAAATGAATCACACGCCAACACCGATAGATTACGAACTGAATAAATTTATTAACAATGGTAAATTAACCTAAATTTAAAAAAATACTATAAACTAATCTAATAACAAAAGAAAAATAAAACCACACAATCATACACACTTTCATTGTACTACATATCTTATTACAATGCCATGTAAAAATATCAGCGTGAAAGCCTTGGCTTGATAAGGACTACATTTACGTAAATGGAAAAACTTTACGGAAGGCATTCCTGACACCTGGTTTCACACGCGTTTGTAGAACGCACGTGCACTGGCCTGTTTCATCAATGAAACACCACCACGCTGCACTCGGAACTAAATACAATTTATACGAGGAGGTGAGACTTCACCTCTTCAAATTATGACACTACGCTCTGCAATTCTAACGTTGAATCATATGGCTAGCCCGCATTGAGACTGCTTTGTGTGCGTTTAGAATACACGTAAAATTAATATTCAGATCTTACAAAAATGCACATAACTTCTATGTTTCTTTAACAATTATACTGAAAATTTTTAAACCCTCTTTCATTCGCACCCCAAAATTGTTCTAGACCAATTCGGGTCAACAATTACTCTTTACAGTGGACAATCATTCGTACAAAACACGCTACTTTCGAGATTCTGGCTTCTCGGTTACAATACATCTCTCAATTAATTATATACACTGGTTTTTCCACATAATCATTCTAACACTCCGTAGTTTTGAGATACTGCTGACACATCGTCTTTTAAAAGTTTCATTGCATTGTCGGTCTAATACAATCGACTGACTAAGGTTAACTGTACGTAATTACATAACTTCGGGTTTTATAAAATATAATAATTGCATTATATACATTAGTAGACAATCGTTCTCTAGTGTTATTTCCGCTAAAACCATTCCGTCAACACAGCTAAAACGTTACTTCACATGAACTGGACTGCTTGTATACAATGGTTCTTATCATGATCCATGCCTTTCTTATCAAAGAACAATAATACTTTGACTTCCCTTAAAATGCTGAACTTCCTTCGCATGAGCGCTTCATAGCTATACAAACCCTCATATAACAGTATATATGGCATAAACCATTATCATCACTATGTTAAACAATAACCAAAACGGATTAATTGTTATTTAAATTTCTTCTGTAGGAACTCCTCTCAATTAATGGAATGATCCTCAGTATCATTCCACATGACTACTACACTACAATTATACATGCTTAAGTCCTTCAAACGGAACTTCCAATCGTAATGAACAATATTAGACTGTCGTGATTGGCCTCCTTAAGTTAACTCCACAACAAGATAATTAGCTGTTAACTCGTCTGTCGCAAATACATGTAATAAAATAATACTCCTGTCTCATCTCACTTATCAAGCTTTAAATTGTTTATCGTTGTAACACCAGGTCCACATAATGACGTGATGTTACACAAATAGTATAAAATAACACACATGTTATTTATAGTGTCAAATAGAATTCAATCTTGACCGGGATAAACTAGCTTTGAATTCCTAGCCAAATATTTGAATAATCTTCTATCAAAAGGTATTTCCTCTAACATATTAAATGAACAAAGCTCTCAGCTTTACAAATAATAAAAAGGTTTGTGAACGTCGGAAAGTTTTTCCACTCTACACAAAGAATGTTTATACGGATTAAGACTTCGGTCTTATCAAACGACTAGTATTTCCCAGATCGTCGAGAGTTTATGTACAATAATGATAAAACAATATCATTCGATGTTTCTTCTTTTCTTGAAGTTAGATGTTGTTAAATTAAAGTGCTCAAATTAAATTTAAAAATAATTTAATTTGAAGCTATGACACGATGTCAGAATACTTGGTTTAAATAAAATTATTAAAATTCGAGAGTCGAAACGACTAGTCTTCTATGAGGCAATATGTTTCCTCAAACAAAATTTTTAATGTCAGTTCCACAACTGATCCGCAGAATAAAATTGAAAAATAGATGAAAGGCAAGCATCTCCTAAATAATCTTGAAGCATAAAAATCTTAGCACACATCTGAAGTGTAATATACATGAAAACACTGAAATACATGAAATGCGAAAATATGGAGTAAGATCGTTGGCTCAGGATGTCACTAATCAAGCTCTATTTCTAAAAATAAGAGACACTGCTATCTTATTTGGACGAAAACTTGAAGATCTATGTAAGTATGGTTCTGCATTCGAACCTCGGATCTGCGACCTCAGAGATAGGAAACGTCCCTCTCCGGAATTCACCAACATTCGCCAGGGCTCGAACGACATCCTTCTGGCAAATTCTTCTGTGGTTGCTGGGCTACCATAGCATCTTGACAAATCTCTTCTGTAGAATCTTCATTCTCCGTCGCAAATATGTATCAGCCTCATCATTGGAATAATTTATAGAAATATCCATATAAATGGTGAATGAAATATTTCCATTGCTAATTGATGTTACATTAGTGTTCGTAGACTGACGAAAATGTACAAGATGGACCATACACTACGTCTGTATTCAAGAATACGTTGTCTAGCGAAGTTCCTTCGTTTTTTCTTAACTTCTGTTATCGAATATGTCTCTGGCGCATGAGTATTTAGTTCATCATGTCAACTATGTTAGTTATGTTGAATGAAACCATATGAAGAATAATGATAGTCATTATAATACTGTTTATGTGTTGCGCCAATATTGAAAGTTCTCCGCTACTGTTCACTTGAACTGCGCTCGCCAACTTCACGTTGCAATTTAAGATGATATTCAGCTTTATTTCCAACACATTTGAAAATCTGACTTAACAGGCTTATATTGTCGAAAAGGTGAATTTTAGAACGTTCGACTTTCAACAAAATATAGTATTCGACCTGTTCTTTAAATACATTCACTTAGTTCAACTCAAATCTCAATTATATCAGAGATATACTAATTTCAATGTTCCTCACAACTTCACATTCATTCATTCATTCGTTTATTTGCAATTGGGGGTGTGTCCCCCGGTGGCAAATTAGGTATACATAACAAATAAATAATTGTACATAACAATTCACTAACAATTAAACTCGAGTATTTACACAAATAGTCACTCTTTTCTTAAACACACCTATATGTTTGAGAAAAGGCTCTAATACTGCGGCAGGTAGAGAGTTCCAATTATCAATTGCACGGTTTACGAAAGAATATTTACCATAATTTGTTCGCTGTGGTCGGCCCTTAACTTTGAAAGGATGATCGCCCCTACCCATGTAAGTAGGCTTTTCCATACGGTTGCTAAGCTCACCCCATGCTGGTTGATTAGTATACGTGTTGTACATAGCGCAGAGTCTAGATTTCATCCTCCTAGCCTCAAGTGATTCGCACCCAAGTTTCTTTAACATACGGCTCACACTGCTCCTGGGATTAAAGTCACTGAGCACAAATCTAGCGGCCTTTCTTTGTACCATTTCCAACTCATTTATGAGCCCAACTTGATATGGATCCCATACCGCCGAGCCGTATTCCATAATAGTTCTTACAAGTGACAAATATCCTTTAGCAGAGGTACTGCTTCCTCCTAATTCCCTCATTACAAAGTGCAGGAATTTGTAAGCTTTAGAAACTACACATCCTATATGACTACTCCATTTCATATCATTTCTTACGTGAACGCCCAAATATTTGCAAGAATCTTCTTCTACAAATATTTCCGAGCCAATGTTATATTGAAAATCTTGCCTTTGCACTTTCCCTATTTTTATTAGACTACATTTTCTTGTGTTTATTTTCATTTTATTTTCAATTGCCCACTTATAGACCAGGTTCAGGTCCTCTTGAAGCACTGCATTGTCTTGTGAGTCATGTACCTTCCGATATATTACACAATCATCCGCAAACAATCGACAGTCACTGCGAATCCCATTTGGTAAGTCATTTATAAACGCCAAAAATAACAAAGTTCCTATTACGCTGCCCTGAGGGATACCCGACGTTTCGGTAATTTCATCCGAGAATCAGCCTTCAACTTTCATTTTCTGGGAACGACCCGTCAAAAATTCTTGGATCCATAAAACTACTCTTCTATCGATCTTCGTCGAAGCTAATTTATGGAGTAGCATGTAATGCGGCACTACATCAAATGCCTTCGCAAAATCTATAACTACGGCGTCGACTGAAACTCCATCGTCTAACGATTCGCTAATATCTTGAACAAGTGATAGCATCTGACTCTCGCATGAGTAACCTTTCCGAAATCCATGTTGCCTATCATTAAACCATGATAATGTTTCCCACTGTTCCCTCAAGTAGTCGCAAATGAGATGCTCCATTTGTTTACAAACGATGGACGTAAGACTAACCAGCCTGTAGTTGCCCAATTCAAGTCTGCACCCTCCCTTAAATATTGGATCTACCGTAGCTGGAAGTGCGGTAATCTCCTACGTTCTACCTTGCTATCCTCGCGTCTCCACAAGTCAACAGTCGTCGCACTCGGACAAAGCTTTGGGATATCCGTTAACCCAGTAAAAACACTTCCTCACTCTTCAAAGACTGCTGGAATAAGAATATCGATCCTTGGATCTCCCCCTCCAAGTCAAAATTTTGGCGGCCATATCAATCTTCCACCATCATTTTAGCGCGTAGATTACTAATACTTATTACTGCGTAGACTAACCGTTCTGCGGTTTTTAAAGTATCAGACATAATTTCTTTTAATATTCTCTTCATTACCAGATAAGAAAATCTTCTTCTAAGGACCTAAATGCGTAATTTCACCCAATTATGTAGTTGAAGTTGATCCCGTCTTCAATAAGACCTCTTCTCATTGGCTCTGACCTGGGATCCAATAGCATAATTTATAACACTATTTATAATATTAATTTCCATACTCACTGTTGCTATGCCAATTTTAGCCTTCTAGAAGCGTCTATTGTGCAATATATCACGTGATCGGGCTCTCCCACGGCCTCGAGCTTGTAACACTACCCTCCTGTGTCACACTTCCAGAATTTATATTTGCTGGTTAAATTTTATCATGGGAACGGAAAATACTCTCATTTTGTCCCAATATAATTCAATTTCCGGGGGCAGTACCATCCCGGCATTTGCCCGAAGACGAACTGGGAAACCACGAAAACATGGCTGAGGTGGGAATCGAACCCCCTCTACTCATTTGGACCACCTGAGGCTGAGTAGTCCCCTTTCCAGTCCTCATACTAGGTTTCAAATTTCGTGGCAGAGCCGAGAATCGAAACTCGGACCCCTGGGGTAGCAGCTAAGCAAGCTGACCACTACACGACGGAGGCGACTCATCAGATAATTAAATTATGAAATTTTCATCTACTAAAAACTCTGATTTTGTGCTTGAAAGTAATATCAGTTTGTGGCATGCGGTATATTAATCATGCCAGTGCAAACACCTCACTGATTCGTCTATAAATGCCAAAGATATGACAGTTTGAGAGACAAGAGTGCGACGGCAGTTCACTGAGAACTGCTCATTACCGTGGGAATGTCACTTTGTCCGATACTCCACAGTCTCGTTCGATCACAAGGTAATTTTTATATCACTACCCATGATGCAACGTGTGAGCACGTGCCTAGAGATGCGATTGAAATGGCGGTGACTGAAGCATACAGTATTTCAAAGCCCTCATAACAAAATAAAGAACATCAATCTTATTCTTGAATGTGAACATTATTTTTTCTTATGGCCGACGACTAGAGAATAGTATTCGAACCGGTAGGAGCGTTTTAGATAGAGAGAGAGTCAAGTATCCAACGCAAAAGTTCTCACTCTGTATCTTTGTCGTATTTTCTGCTCTTATATGAGTGTTTTCGTGGCTGAATGGGTAACGCGTTGGACTCAAGAATGAAAGGATTGGGGTTCGATGCTAGGTAGGGGACGTACTTTAGAATTTGTTTTAGTTTTGTTTTATAGTTTGTGTCGACCGCTTTACCAATATCGTACTATAAAAGTGATCCGTCAGAACTTAATTTGGTTATGGACATGTTAAACAAGTATGGCCTTCGAATAAATACCTCCAAATCAGTGATGGGCGTAGACAGAATAGAGGTTCTAGGGTACCTCATTACAGCTGAGACTACTAGACCTCTTCTTGAAAAGGTTCAAACAATCTTGAATTATAAACTGCCATAAACAGTGCATGAACTCCACAAATTTCTCGGCATGGTTAACTTTTACCGCCGCTACCTCACAGATGCTGCCAAAACACAAGCAGTGCTCCATGAATACCTAAAAGGAGCAAGAAAGAGAGACCGCAGAAAAATTCAATGGACTAAAGAAGCGAAGCAAATGTTTGAAAACTGTAAACAAGAGTTATCAAATACAACACAATTATTCCTAACCCAGACAATCTATTAGGCCTGTTTACAGACGCATCTGACATTGCCATTGGATCTGTGTTGCAACAATATGAAAATGATGTTTGGAGACCCGTTGACTTCTACTCAAAGAAACTGAGCGAAACACAGAAATCTAACAGCACATATGGCAGAGTGCTTTTAGGCATTTACCTATCAGTGAAAGGTTCAAACATATTTGGATGGAAGAGATTTCACTATCTTCACGGATCATAAGCCGCTAACCGATGCATTTATACAAAAGAACGAGAAAGCATCACCAAGACAATTGCGACACCTCCATTATATTTCTAAATTCACTACCAACATTCAACATGTTAGTGGTAAACACAACATTGTAGCCGACACTGTATCTCGGACGGAAGAAATCTCTGTGATTGATTACGATGAAATTGCAAGAGAGCAACTTCAAGATGAAGAATTAAAACGGCTGATAGAAGATAGTAAATCACTAACATTCAAGAAGTGCGCATTAACAGCAGGTGCGACATCTCAACGAATAATTCAAGACCAATTATCCCAGAGTCATTCTGCAAACAGATGTTTCAACAGATCCATAACATATCACACTCAGGTGTAAAATCGTCAGTGAAGCAGATGACAACTAGGTTCATTTGGCCGAATATAAAATCTGATGTTCGAAAATGGGCCCAAGCGTGCATCCACTGCTAGAAAAACAAAGTAACAAGACACACACAGTCTAAATTAATTTCATTTCTAGAACCTGATGAAAGGTTTAGTGTTGTACATATGGACTTAGTTGACCCACTGCCACCATCAGATGGGAACATTTATTGTTTAACATGCATCGACCGCTATACCTCTTGGATGGAAGTCATCCCAGTGCAAAATATCACAGCAGACACAGTTGCTAAATCATTCTACTCCAACTGGATTGCTAGATTTGGTGTTCCGAGTGTAATTATCACAGACCGTGGACCACAATTTGAATCCGAACTTTTCAAGAAATTAACAGTGTTGTGTGGTGTTAAACTGAAGCACACTACAGGCTACCATCCACAATGTAATGGAAAGATTGAACGACTACTCTGCACCTTAAAAACTGCCATCAGAGCACATAATTCCCATAAATGGACAAAGGTTTTGCCTACAGTGCTTCTTGGGTTGCGTGCAGCCCTAAAGAGCAATTCTGACTATTCTATTGCATAGATGGTCTATGGTAAGATTATTAAGCTACCTGGAGAGTTTTTTGAAATGCCATCAACAACAACTGACCCAGACACCTTCGTCTCCCACTTACAAAAACAGATGGCAGCACTTAAGCCTCTTCCATCTTATCATAAAACTACCAGAAGCGTATTTGTACATAGAGACCTCCAGTCATGTACTCATGTCTTCTTGAGGAATGACAAAGTAAAGAAGTCATTGACACCACCTTATGATGGTCCTTTTCCTGTTGAGAAGAGACATGAGAAATTCTTCACACTACTAATTAAAGGCAAACAAGTAAATGTATCGATAGACAGAATTAAACCAGCCTACATCTTGGCACCAGATGAAGAGACCCCAGATCCTTCTCCTGTTTCAAGCCCAGCCAACCATCAACAAGACACTGCAGTACCACCTCATGCCATAGCGAATAAAAAGGACACTACCATCATCAAGACATCACACTCTGGACGTATTGTGAGATTGCCAGTTCGTTTCCAGTAGTGCTCACAGTTATTTCATTGTATTGTTACTGTATGGTAATAGTTTTACACTGGCTTGAACAAGCGTAACTATGTTACTGGTGGGGGAGTGGTGTAGGTGCAGGAGACATGATATAGGTAGCTGTAGACATGATATAGGGAGCTGTGAATAATAAAGAAAGAAATAGAACAGTTGAAAAGGAAAAAACGAACATATAGTTAAAATAATCTATGGAGATATAGCCTACTGATTGTTCTGTTCAAATACAGTGATTGAAATAAAAATAAATAGAGTATCTATAAATCCACGTCTTCTCTGAGCTTCGACTCATCTTCCTTCCCGACGAAAACATCATCCTTGACGGTAGCAAGGTCTCCTCTCAGTTCAGTGACTTTGTCTATAATGCTGGAGGCTTGAGCATCCATATTGTGCTTACGTTGATTCAACTCTCCTTTCAAGATATCTATGTCGAATCCAATCTCTTCCCTATTCGAGTCTATCTTGGCCTCTAATTCTCCCACGGAGGCTGTTAAGTCTGTCACATTCTTGGATGTTGACGCTAGTACACTTCTGAACATCATCATGTCATTCGCGATTCCTTTCACGTTTGAATTGACAGCTAATGCGGCTCCCTCCTTAGTGTCAGTCCCACATTGACAGTAGCAATGTCTTTCCTAACGTTCTGTATAAATCCCTCGACGTTAGCTACTCGACCTCCAAGTACTTACTTAGCTTCGTCAAGATCGGCTGTCATATCGACCTGAATCTGCTAGATTGTCCTTGAATTTGCGCAGTCCCTTGCTGGATCCTATCGTTCATTTCGTCAGTTAAGTTATCTATCCTATCATTCGCATTTTTCTGGTGTCTGATAACGTCAACTCTAACAGCGGCTAACCCTGCAGTTAAATTATTGTTGGCTTCCGTTCTGTTATTTTCCATGTCAACCCTGACTTGGTTGAGATCAGCCCTAAGATTAGTGAGGTCACCCCTATCTTGGTTTAGAGTACCAGTGTTCGCTCCTACAGCAGCAGTATTCACACCTAAATCCACTATAACCTCACATACATCATCTCTGACTGCACCTATGGCAGCGGTGTTTGCAGCTAAGTCAGCCCTAACATAAACGACATCCTGCCTAACTGCATCCACGGCAGCGGTGTTTACATTTAAATCGTCTCTAACAGCACCTATAGCGGCAGTATTTGCACCTAAATCGTCTCTAACTACACCTAAATCAGTCCTGACATCGCCTATATCCTGCCTAACTGCACCTATAGCAGCGGTATTCGCACCTAGGTCTAATCTAATCTGGTTCAGATTAGCATTAACATGATTCATCATCTCCTATAACACACGACGAACTGTCGCCTCATCCTTCACAATAAACAGTTGAGAAAAAGAAGGAGACATCCACAAGGAAAGCTTATAACTATTGTATGGGAACTATTGTTGCTTTCATTCAATAAACATCACGAGAACAGCTGGAGTAGGCTATACACACTTAGTGCTTCTACATTTACAAACAACAACAACAAGCAAAACAACACATTACATTTACTCAGGATGAAGCATGAGCAAAATCAACATTCTCAACTTAAGTTTACAATATAATAATGCTTCACTCAGTAGCGTAGCCAGTTTGGAGGGGGGGGGGGGGGCTTTAAGTCCTCATCTATTACTGCAGAACTTCATATATTTTTCTGATTATAAGTTAAATCAATGCAAGAGTGAACTGTTACTGTAGTGTAATCTTGGAACTATTGTAGTCTAATATTCTTGTCTAGAATAAAGGATGGCGGTATAATATTGTTAACATTGACAAGCTATGAACAAGTTGAGGATATATTAGCCACCTCTCATAAGGACAGTTTATGCTTTCAAAGATGCCTAGAGTTGAATCTTTAAGCCAAATTTTGGAGAATTTTCATGTTGAAGTGCTAGTATTTGTAAAAAGCAAATATTATATAAGTTACTTATCTACTTGACGTAATGTGTTGGATAAAATTTAAAAAAAAACTAACATTTACAATTGAAGTGCAAAAATAAAATATAAATATAGAAATGAAAATCATAAAAATAAAATCATAAAAATAAAAGAAATATAACAATTAAAATAATAAACACAGGCTACTGTAACTATAGAAGAATTAGGAAAATAATTGTAAAAATCAATTCGAAATTTGTTAATTAATTCAATAAAAATATCAATATTGTATCTCTAAGAACATAAATATCAATATTGTATCTCTAAGAACATAAATTGAAAATTAAAAATAAATATATAAACATGACAATTGGAGAAACAAAAAATAACATTATTAATAATTATAATAATTAAAATAAATTAAAATGTAAAAACACATAAAAATAACACATAGTTTTGCCCTATAAAGGGTTAAAGAGAGGGCAGTTTACTGTACCCTCAAGAAAGAGTCAGTCTTCGAGCACTATGTCCATAATGTTGGACAATCTCACCAATATCCACAATGATGTCTCTATGAACTGAGCCGTCAGCCTTTCCTCACCAGTTCTACTTCTCAAGTATGTCTTTAGACTCTTCAGCGTGGAGAAGCTTCTCTCTACAGAGGTTGTAGTTACTGGAATAACAGCCAGGATTGTAAAGAGTGTAGCAATGTTTGGAAATGAGGTCTTGTCGATTTTTTTGAGAACTTCAATCACAGTCTTTGGTTGACTTTCTGTTTGGATTCTGCAGTTCAGCTTCCACAAACGCCACTCTGCCTCCAGAATGTCTTTGTTTGTGGTTTGAAGATCACTTTTGTAAAATTCAATCGCATTCCCAATGTCACCAAAATCTTTCTTAACTGCATTATGTGGCAGAAGACACTCCAAGCCCTGTAGCGTTTCCTTGTTTCTTGAAAACTTGCTTTTAAGATGACCGGATATCTCATCTAGGTATGGAATGAAAACTGATCGTCTGTAGTAGTCCTCAGGTGAGGTGGCCTCCACGTTGTTTCGAAATTTCTGTGTTCCTGCTGTCCTTGGAATTAACGTGTGATGCAATCTCCTCGGATTTTCGGTACAAAGCAGAGTACTCTTCCTAAGCCTGTTCTCGTATTTCCATGAACAGTTCCTCAACTTGTTCTACTTTGGTCATGGCCATAGTGAGATCTAAAGATTCTGTTTGAAGGAACTTAGACAACTTGTAAGTTATTGAAAGAAATTTACTCATTGTGAGTAGAGTTGTGATGAATTGAAAGCTGCACAAACTAGAGTGAAGACCTGTTGACTTGGTTTTCGAGGAGTGATCGTGACCTGTTGCTATTATTTCCTCCAAGGCGCGAACAATGCACAGGAATGACTCAGAAAATACAGAGACGGCATCATGTCGTGTCACAGTACTTGGACCATCAACTTCAAGCTCTTTCCTTAAGACGTGTGTTCGTTTTGTTGAACCTTGGAAAAACGCTGTAGTTTCTGACATCGTGGAAAAGCAGTTACGAATAAAATCAGTCCGTGCAGCGTACCTGAGGCACAAGTTTAGAACATGGGAAAAACAGTGTGTGTAAGAAGCTTTGGGGTAATCTTCACGAATAATCGCCTGAACACCGTTGAAGGTCCCACTCATCGCTGTAGCGCCATCATACCCTTGACCACGTAAGTTTTCCAACTCTAAGCCGCGTCTTTTAAGTTCTTGTTTGATGACAGATGCTAATCCAGCCCCAGTCACTTCATATACAGGAACAAATGTCAAAAAATCTTCTCTAATATCTTTAACAACAGTGTCAAAATATCTGACTCACACAGAAAGCTGCTCCACCTGGCTAACATCTGCAATTTCATCTGAAGTACAGTGAAGAATTCGCTTTCTTCACTCTTTCAACAATATAATTTTTAATTTTCTCTCCAATCAAACCGATAAGTTCATTTTTTTTACTGTTGGACTAGTATACATGGCATTTCCTGCTCCGGTGTTGATGTGTTCAGTAAGGAGTAAGTCCCCAGCTTTAGCTCCATAGCGCAGTAATGCTCGGAAATTTCCATCGTTGTTCACGGGATCTTCAATAGTAAGTCGCCCAGAATCCGTATGACCACGCAGGCCTATTTCTTGCCTACCACAAAATAGGACGGTCTCTGCCATTGCAGATACGATTTTTCTGTTTCTTTCACTTTCCTGTTTTGTTGCATCTGAAATTTGTTCTCTTATATCAGCTTGCTTCCCATCAAATATTTGTAAAAACGTATTTCCTGATACTTGTGAATTAGCATGGTATTTCATTCTTGAGTGCTTTTCAAAAACTTCAAGAGCATCTTTCCAGTTGTTAAAGGGTTTACTGACTAGATTTGAAGGCACTTCATGAGATCCACTTCCAACTTCCGATGGAGAAAACAAAACACAATATCTACAAAATGCACCTTGAAGTTTGTCGGAGTACGCAAGCCATGGATACCTCTGAAGCCATTTTACTTGAAATGTTCTTTTCTTGGAGCCTATTACCTGCACGTAACACTTGTGAGATGCTGAAGGCTCCCATGTCCTCCTGAGCAGCATTTCTTTCCCAGAATCCGTAATATTCGGTACTGACTTTCCTATGTACATACCGATATCGTTTTTGGCATAATCCTCTTCATCGAAAGAACTGTCCAACCTTTTTATGAGAAGTCTCACTGGAGAATTAGCCGGCCCGTTGCTCGTGCTGGGATTGGAATCCAAGAACTTACCGGTATCAACCTCTAAGCTTCCTTCCTGCACCTGTAATTGTATGAAAAACAATACTAAAAAAATATTAACGATGAAAAGTACACGGCTGATGTACGTTTAATAAAACGTCAAATTTTCAGAAGTAAATTATGTTTTAGCTTTTTCGGCCTTTTCCTATCCTAATGACTCTAATATGAACACATACTCTGCATTTTGGCTCACTTGTATCCTGATTGTGTACTTCCATGTCGACACAAATTCTTTTGGCTTGTAGATTTGTGCTAACTGAATTATGAATCCACCCACCACTAATGGTATATTGTAAGTGTATTTAGCATCCCGGAGAATGTTTGGTTCCACAAAATGTGGCACTATAAACTATGTGATTTTGGTTCAAAATTACTAAAAAAAAGGCGAGGAAGAAAACTTGGTGTTTAAAGTGACTGCAGATCTTGTGATCATAAGTCATAAAACATACAGTTAAAGAAAATAAAAATTAAAATAACCCGTGGCACTACAGCCCTGAAGGGCCTAAGCCTACCAAGCGACCGCTGCTCAGCCATTTGGCTTGCAGATTATGGGAAAAGGAAAGGAAGCTTGTAGTTTAACGTGACCGTTAATCTTGAGATCATGAGCCACGGGACCTCCTTTTTACGTGGAATCCGAACCACAGGACATGGCATTTCACTTCGAAAATCTCACATGCATTGACCGGGAATCGAACCCGGACCGCCTTGGTGAGAGGCATACAGCTAGACCACTGAGCCACCACGCCCCCGCAGATTATGGGGCAACGGGGTCTGCGCGTCTGATCCCTCGGCCGTTAATCTTGGTTTTCGTCAACGGGCCGCTGCCTCTTCGATCAGGCAGCTACTCAATTGCCCTCACGAGGCTGAGTGCACCCCTTCCAGTCCTCACGTCAGTTTCTAAAATCCCAGATGGAGCCGGGAATTGAACCCAGAGCCTCCGAGTGAGAGACAGCCGCGCTACCCCAACACCACCTACAGTTATAAGCAGGGTCGCAACTAGAGTGAGGGGGGAAAAGGGGTCAAGTGCCAGGGCGCTGGGCCTGTGGGGCGTGCTTGAAGAAGGTGAGGAATGTTGGTAAGACAGTGGGGGCAGAAATGCTAATACCGAGATGTTTAACCCGAAACGGGTACAAAGAGGAAATAAAAAAAAGCTGCTGTCGTTGCAAAAGCAATTGAAGCAAGGCGGCATCATTGTTGTCGGCATCGGCAACATTCTAGTCTGGCCATGTCTCTCGGAGGCATGGTATGACAAAGTTGAAGGAACACGTGTCTCAATTGCGATTGTTACGAAGTTCTTTAAGGTTCACTTTTAGCTTAGGCAAAACTCTTCAGTCTATTCATGATTGTCTGAATTCCGCCCTTTGTTGCTTTCTGTTTTGAAGTAGCACACAGCTGTATCAGTATTTACATTTGTCTCTGTCGCTCAGATTTTCAATTATCAGTTATCAAAATACTGCTATTATGGCAAATTCACACGTTTCAGTTCAAAATGTTCTTTACATTAATACCATAGCCTACTATGTCTTGGTGTTTTTTTAAATAGTTTATTTACCAGAAATGATTTTAGTCAATTGAATAAATCTCCCCCCCCCCTCAAAAAAAAAACATCAGGAGTAAATAACAGGTAGAATGCACGATAAACAATTATGTCATCAATAGTTGCAGAACAGAGAACACACCCATAAAGGCATCAAACAAAGAAGGTATGTTGCAACACTTTTAGGTCTATCATTTAAACAGCGCTGTTTTAAGGTAAGCCTAACTGTCGCTCTGGACCACATTCTTGTTTAATATTATTATTCAGAGGAAACTGTAATACACTTTAAATGAAATGAAAATCCACAGCCTGCTTCCAGTCGACCCACAGTCGACCGACCGGGTCAGGGATTGGAATGAATGAAGCCCCCCATCTAGCGGCGAGGACATGATCTGTGCCAGCTGCCGAAACCTGTCGCTCTCCCCTGGAGCAATGATTAAATGAATGACAGATGAAATGAAATGATAGTGGAGAGTGTTGCTGGAATGAAATTGTGACCGGGAAAACCAGAGCACCCGGAGAAAAACCTGTCTGCCTCCGCTTTGTCCAGTACAAATCTCACATGGAATGGAGTGACCGGGATTTGAACCACGGACCCAGCGGTGAGAGGCCGGCGTGCTGCCGTCTAAGCCACGGAGGCTCTAATACACTTTAAATAATAATAATAATAATAATAATTTAATAGAACCATTTAAAACAAATCGAATAACTTTACATTCTATCAGTGAGCAATGCGTCTTTCTCGTGCAGAGAAAATTATTTGTAAAAGCTGTACCTATATAATGAAATGCGGGCCTCAATTTCCTACACATAAAAATAAAATCTTGCATTAACTTACCAAAGATTTATCCAGTTTTGGCTTCTTTATGACAAAACGGTCCATTTTTAAACACTCGCTAATATGACAAAAAGAAAAGAGCAACTATCAAAGAACTTGCGACTCTTCCTCAACACTACCACTAACAGACTGTATATCGCCTATCGCAGAGACACAAAACCGCCGTAAATCCAGACAATGGCGACAATCAACCACGCAGCGTCAGTATTGTAGCCCTTATTGAACACTGCTATTTCTAGGAAATGGTAATTAAGAGCTGACAAGAGAAGGTAAGCAGACAATCTATACCTGGCCCCCTCCAGAGAGGTCTTTTGCTAATTGGCAATCGTAATCTCTTGGCAGACATTTGTCTCAATACTGTCAATCACCTGGTTGTATTCCCAGTACTGAGGCCCGTACTGTTGGCCTACTTGGAAAATCCTCTCACGTCACAATCCTAATTGCTACCCTGTTATTTCAGCTCTTTCAAGCAGTGCAGGCATGGAAAATGATGTCTGGCCGTGCTGAGAGTGTTAGTACCGGTACATTCTTTGTCATTGCATTTACTGTACGGTATTTAAAATTTCGTTGTAGGTTCTAATTTTGTTCGAGCCGTTGGAAAGTATAAAGGCTCATGCCCACCCCGATTTCTGGATTTTTTTTTGGGGGGGGGGGCGGCCCCCCTGCCCCCCCCCCCCCTGGCTACGCCACTGGCTTCACTCACATGGTCTAATATCTTCAGAATGCCATGCGGCTAATTGATCAGCAGTACGACTTCTAAATTCGTCCCAGTCCAGTCGATTTGCCTTTAAACAATTTTTATTAGATCCTCTCAAAAAGAACAAGGAGCTGATGGCCTCCATGTCCAATTCGGCTACAACGGTTGGGGGCCAAAATAAATATTAAACCTTATGATCCCGTTAGAGGAGTGTACCAAGGTTGTCAACAACTGAAATGACTTCCCGGACATTCCCATCTACCGAACACATGAACGGAGAGGATCGGTTGCACTTCTTATAGGCGAGAAATGGCACGAGAATCGTGGTCTTAGAGATCGGGGTAACATGGGGGTATGTCGAAGACGGCCCAAGATGTACACCCACTAACACAAAACTAAGAAATAAGAATATCCAGACTTATGTAAAATCTCGTGAAATGTTTATTAAAAATCAACAAACCCCTATCCCACTTCGGCTAATCCGCAAACTATTAAAAAAATGATTCAGGCCCTAACTGAAGCTAGGTTAAAACCCTCTCGAAAGTCCTTTAATACAAAAGTGAAACAACACCAACAACAACAACAACATCAAAGCTTAGAACGTGGTACGTAAAATGTTCCCTACGCAATTATACATAAATTACTCAATCTGAATTTACATTTAACATAATAGCAAGCAAGGCCTATGATAAGATGATACCACTTTCGTATTTACAGTTAACGTTAATATTTATTAAGCTAATTCCTGACATGAAATACAAAATACAGCGAGATGCGTCTGTATGCAAAATTACAATGAGATCTACATGACAACCAGTGACAAAATTAACAAACAGTCTTATAATTAACAGTGTTCAACAACACTCCAGGTACAATAGGAATTAAATATAAAATAAGGCACTGACACAGGACAAGATTCGTATTAAAGCCTTCCTGCTCACTCTGGAATACTGTTTGTATCCAAAAGTCATCTGAATGCATGTATTTTAGTATGGCGGAAGCGTAGTAACAACTACGTCTTACTACATATGAGTGTCGCGCACCACCAATTACGAACTATCGGTTTGTGCACCACTCCGTCGTCTCAAGAAAGCGTATTCTGTCTAAAGTCATTCCCATCAGGAAATGATCCACATCACATGGCATCAGTCAGCAAGCTCAACTGTGAGACCAAGGTTAAATAGCAATCAATTAATTAATTAAATTAATGTTTAGAATAAATACGTTTCGTGATTATTAGAGATCAGATTAGGTTTTCATTGTATTATGACGAATGACTGATGATCCATGACACGAAGGCTAGAAGTGAGTCTCCCAAAGGGAGCTGTCACTTGCAACAATGACTTACAGTCATAACAACTCCTCGAGCTAACACAAGGCTTGGACAATAACAATAACACGAGTTAACGGTAGCGCGTAGCTTACCGAAATACCTCGGGCAAATCTGGAAAACACATCACACATCAGATTCTTCCCGGCAACATTCCTGTCACATTCCAGTCGCGGACACTAATCCTCACGACGGTGCTTCAAAATGCACTAAAATTCCTATTAATTGCCTCAAATACCGTGTCCACATGGTCAATGATCAAATAATAAACCTATCATTAATCTGAAATACCTCTATAAACAGCATCAGACAAATGTCGCTCTCAAATAGCTAGTAAACATCTGACTTGAAAGTCCTTCATTATGTAACCCAAATATATGGTCGTTCACAAAATGGCTGCTGGGCTTTACCTAGCTCATGAAAACATTTACATAGCAGTAAATCTGACGTCAGTACGACTGTCTTAAATAATCAATAGTGTGTCTAAAATCTGGGTGGCGCGTAGCATCATGGGAAATGCTAACTGCTTTCGCAGGTGTGCAGTCACACTCTGGCTTCACTGCGTTTGGCAGTTCATAACATTACAATCAGGCAAGGAATTCACTTTGATGAAAGTCCTGTGTGAATTGCGTATAAATTGCCTTATTAAATCACTAATACATAAACTGGTACTGCGCAACAATACGGAGTACTAAAATATAAATATGTGTGCGAATGCAAACAGTCCTAAATGATAAATATGTTACATGGCTCCAAGTGCTTTGGAGTAAAGATATGTTACTTCTGTTATTTACAATTTCTTCATAAAAACGTTGCAGTATCAATAACCTGACACTAACTAAAAATTAACCCTCAACCTCTACAACTTTTGGGTTGTTTGAAATGATACGAAATGGCAGGTTTCGATGCTTGACTGGCATCCTAACGATATTTCCATGTACAAATTCTTCCTCCTATTAGTGTGGCTTCAGATCTACGCAATGCTTAACAAAAATCACATAATATTGGCAGCTTCTGTCGGCTGAGCCAAACGATACGCCATAAAATACGGCAAAGCAGTGGCGTGACAAGAAAGTAACTAAAAAGGGAGTCACGGCTAATCAAAAAAATCTGGGTGACTATCCATGCCTTAAGCTTGAAGTCCATTAGACAAAAAAATAGCTCAGCAGCTATAGTCATAGTAGGTAGGCTGTAAGACTTGACGTTTTTACGACGTCCATCAAGATGCACCATTGGATCTAGTCCGACAACACGGTGTCTAACTCATTTCAGCGGATTGGAATAAACAACATAATCTTGAGTACAAACAACTAAAACCTAACTAAACTGGCTGTCAAGGAGTTCGGTTGATTATTCTGCACTAAGTATACCACAAAGAATCCGTACAGGAAAAGAAATATAAACTCACAGGACCTCGTTGCTCACCTCATTCCCACCGGAATTGAGGGGTGTGTACTATTCAGAAATCAGGAAGGGTAAATCCACACAGGGCTTCTCTGACAAGGCTTCCCTTCTCCCTGGCATTTTCTGCGTACACTTGGTGAATGCTGGCTTACGTTCCTCTCCATGCTGGCGATTCTTCTGTTGACCTGCGACGGGCTCCGATGTCCCTCGTTGGTCGCAGCTTTCCAAATCCATAGCGTAGCTTCTCCTTAACATGTCTCCTTCACATGGTTAGTCTACACCATATTCGACATAGTAGATGAAAGTGAAGATCCTTTGTCACACACGTGGACTAATTCGTAACACATTTTCAATAGATCTGCCACACGTGGTGTTCACAGAATTTAAATTAAGTACGGTAGAAAATGATAATCACTGCTTCTACACAGGATCGCAGACTCTTATACAAAAACGGCCTTTCACTGTCTGCTACACAGAATTTAAGGCACACATATCGTGTCAGTTCACAGACTCTATTACTGTAAAAATCACAAAGTATCGTTTTAATCAGTTCTTGTAGAAACGTTGCACTTTCAGCATTTATAATATCTTTGATGCTCGCGTTCTTTATGCGCATGTGGTTAAATAGATTATTTTCTGTCCCTCGTGGACTTAGAAAAATACGTGGATAAACGTGGTGTTCCACAATACCAAACATATCGAAGTATTTCACAACTCTTATAACAAATTTCACAATGGTCATTAGTGTAGGACCAATAACTTCGTTTAGAGTTCACAGCACACAACACGGTGCAAAAATATACTTTGATGATCGTTCACTTCACCTCGTGGGTGGACTATTTCCTGGTCTCAGCGGACGGACAATTACAAGCGTCCAGTATGGACGACTCCAGACTAGGTTGTGACAGGCACGAGATCGTGCCCTGTGTTCAAGCAAATGCTTTACTCATTGAGCGACTCTTCACATCTGTTTCGCATATCTGCGATGAAATTACCCTTACCTTAAATGAAATTAGACACTTCAAACTGTTCAAAATCAGCAGAATTACTAAAATGATAAATTTTGAGACTTGTGGTTGCAAAATATGTAATAATATAAGCACAGAAAAAACTAATGCGACATCTCTCCAAAGTCAAGGTAGTGTCTGACAACTTTTAAAGGCATGTGCTAGCCTCCGGGTGCGTTCAATGTTGAAGCAATTCACAAACACTTTTCTAGGAAAATATCAGCGAGGATGAGCTCACACAGGCTCAATATGCTTACCGTCATCGATGTTTATTCCAAAATGGCCTTTGTTCAACCTGTGAGTCGCAAGTCAGTCCCTCTGGTGACCATTGCATTCAAGATCATTATTCAACAATCCAAACGTCAACCCAAGCTTCTGTAAGCAGACCAAGTCAAATAATTTTCCAACAAGGGTTTCTCCAGTTTTCTAAAATCTTTGGATATTCACCATGACACCACGTCCACCAATCTTAATTTAGTGTAGTCAAGCGTTTTATTCGCACGATAAAAACAAATATGTTGAAAGAGTTCACGGCTCGGGGACCCTATCGCTGGCCAGACTTAATTCCAGAGCTCGTGTCACGTTGCAATAATACTAAACTCCGAACAATTGGGACAAAGCCGCGACTTGTGACAAAAAATATTCCACGGGTGGATAAACTCTTTAATCCCATCAACACTGCCGATCCTATACGCCATCGTCTTACAATCGGCGACCGTGTCCGTGTCAGCAAGTTCAAGTCTGCTTTCGACAAAGGTTACACCCCGAATTGGGGGACAGAAATACTTCGTATTCGACTAGTCACAGCCCAGCAACGTATTTCTTGCAAGACCTCAACAATCAGCCCATAGAAGGACGATTTTATCTCCAAGAACTCCAAATAACAGCGTTTTAAAAACATTACCTTGAAGAAAAATGTTAAAAAAATGGAACAAATTGTAGGTTAAGTGGCTGGGGTTTAGCTCAGTCTGCAATTTTCGCATTAATAAAACGGAATTTTGTAACCCGTTTGTTATTTATTAACCAATGCCTACAACCCATAATCCCAGAACTAGGAAAGGGGTTGCCCCTGGCATCTCTATACTGCGCTTAGCTCGGACAAGGGTTTGCCAGTAAGAATATTTATAGCCTGTAACATTTCTTTCTCTCAATAACGTCACTGACGGTAAACAAGTCCTTGCCGGTCTGTAACCTAACACCACTTTGCTCGGCTTTCTAAATTCATATCTCGTCAAATAAAAAAACTGACAAGTCAACGTACGTGATCAGTAGTTTCCCACGCTTCGCAATCCTGTAATCATGCATGTGCAAGTTCAAAGTCCAATGGGACACCTGAATGGTGTCCTATTTCACTTAAACTTGCATTTTCTCACCTACGAACAACACAAGATTAAAGTTGCTAGCCTGTATGATGTTGCATCACGGCAAAGAGCCGAGCCGTCATGCCACGTGTGTTATCACGTGCCTCAGCGAATTTTTTAGATAAAAGCCTTGTGCTGCAGAGACAGGCCATAAAAGTTAGTCCGAGAGGCTGCTTTACACAGAGCAGGTCTGTCGCTGGCTACCAGCTGGAATAAATAAAAATCTTACATTCATTTACCCGTTCAAAGACGTGTATCATCCTAAATCTATCCCAATGCAAATATTCCTCTCACCATTCTTCCCGCCTAGGGAAACTATTGCAACAATCAATCAATCAATCATTACTCAATAATAATCCGGTAGTCATGTCTTTCGACAAATTTGTAAAAATAACTCATCTGCGGTACGGAGAATAATTCACCGTTTAAGACAAACTATAGCACGCCTTTCTAACATTATGGGTTCGTGAATTACCGAGGGAAACAAAGTTCGATGACCTTGCAGTTTTGGGTTATTTGGATAAATCAACAGTCCATATGAGAGGAAGCTTCGGTACAAGTAAAACAGGCTTTCACATAGGTTTCTCCGATCATGGGTTCGCGAGATATCGTGGGAAACAAAAGTTGAGACCTTTTAGTTTTGAGTTATTTGGGTGAATTAATGGACCATAGGAAAGATGAGAAAAATACACATGTCTGTACAATAAATAGTTCGCGAGATAGCCGTTTACGAGATAGCCATGAGTGTTAAGCACACATCGACTTGCGGCAGAACCGCCTTATCTCCGTAGTGTTTTTTTTCGCTAAGGACATTGAACTTGTTTTAGTGGGTAGAGGGGATAAAGACTTTTCGATTAAGTCAAACATACAACATTCTTTAAAAATGTAACCTACTTTCCAAATTGAACTTTTTTGGAAATTATCTAAGAAATACCATATTTTGTTGTAGCGATAAAGAGTATAGAGACCTTTCGTTTAAGCCATTTCATAACATTCTGCGATCCATTGTTTTAAAAATATAGTCTACTTTCTAAATAATCTTTTATTCAAAAAACTCTTTCAAATATAGCGAGTAGTCCATAGAAAAGGGGGCGCCACTCCGAGTAATGTGACACCTCACATGTCCATATCCGATTACTGGTTCGCGAGATATGTAAATCTTACATAGCTGAGGATGTACAGTCTGTGACACAATAAAATGGGTGCGTCAGAACTCTCATCATCTCTCTATCAGCTGGTCCTAATAATGTAATATCCACCAGATAAATCGGCTCAATGCGTCGGTCAACAATAAAATGGTAGCTCAAATTTAGAATTAGTTCACATTAATTATCAGCTGTTTTAAATCGTCTGTTTCAAATAATTAGGTTTCATGATTTATTTGTTCATTAAATTCGATGTTTTAATCCCTCACATTGTAGTTTAAATTCCTAGTCACCATCAAAACACATGCCGAAAAACCAAGGCACACATTTCTAAAGTGTTGTCTGTAAGAATAACGCAACTGACCACCACCTCATGGGTAGCACAATAACACGGGCTATTAGAAAATTGCAATGCACGCGGGCCCCAGGCTTGCTGAACCTCGGCTAATGTGATTAAAATAGCATTCATCATTCCCGGAAAACACCAGTTATATCTTTGAGTGAACAGCGTCAATCCCACCATAAGCCTCCAATAGGTCAAAGAAAACATTGGCTACAACTCTTATATATACATGGTCTGGTCGTTCCTCAAACACAGGGATAATTTTCTCCTATAGATCACAAACTCATGAAAACATATATTGAACCCGCTGAGCTAAGGTTCATGTGATATTTTTTATGACAGCACATTTATGATGGGATGTAGTACCTTTGAACACACCCAGAAAGCCACGTGGAGCTGAGAGCTCATACTATACTCTTTGAAGTAGCGGAGAATCGCACTATTGACTTTGGTGAAGTCTGCTAATTATTTATCTGAGGTCTTATTAATCAATTTTATCTTTCCACGAGACTCAGAATATTCCATTTCGTCATTCAGCATTATTAAAACATTTTGGAGAATGTTATTTTCGCTTAAGGTAAGGTAATATCCTTGCAGATACGCAAACAGGAATGTAAGTAGTCGCTCAACGACTTTGGTTTGACGACCTACTTCCTCGAGGAACCCTGTGCCTTGCACTACGTCTGGAGAATCCGCCCTGTGTAGGCGTGAAGTTACACCCGTCGTGTTAGACGTAGAAAATATCCGCTGTTTAGCGTGGAAATTATAATCAGGTGCCATCGAGCACGAATACGTTACGATACGAGTGATAAGTAAGAATTGTATAGTGAATTATTTGCACTACATTTGGAAAATCCGCCCTGTGAAGGCGTGCAATTGTATCCGTCGTGTCAGACGTGAAAGATATCCGCTGTTTCAGCGTGGAAGTTATCATCGGGTGCCATCGTGCACGAATATTCTGCAAATCACTGTTATTGATGCACAGTGAACAACAAGAATCATATTTTGAAATAATAGGCAAGTATAGTGAATTTTTCAACATTACCGTAACACCACATTTTTATACCCACGTGTTTGTGGAGGGCCGAGAGCCTGGTGAAAAATATAGAGGTAAACGTGTTATAACTACTTTAAATAAGTGTGATTATGAAAGTACTATATATTTGAATTGCCACAGTGAATTTTTCAATTACAAAACGACGCACATTTCACGGATGCCACGTGATGTAAAAAGTGGCGTCAGTACACGTGAAGAACTACAGAACAGTGCTTGATCACGTATTATTCATATCTGCGAAGTAAAGGCTGTGTTATCGTTTTAAAGCCTGTAACACTTTCAACGAACATTGTGATTTTGAAGTGAAAATAATGAACTGCTACACGTATTATTCTACCGCCCACGTGGCCGACTTATTCTACACCATGTTCGAGACCGAGATCATGGGCTAATACCACTATGCTATGAGGGAGATGTCTCTGATGGGGACCAGCATGATGGTGGAACTTCCAGAACATTGAACGAGGAGGAAGGAAACCGAGGATGCCATTCCTAGGCATGTCCAGTACATTCACAAAGTCCACTACAGGGACAGATCGAACCCTGGTCTTTGGGAGAGTCCAGATGGGAGTCCTGATTAGGACGATGCCGTTCCGGAAAGCCAGAGGTGCATTTGTTCAAGCCTTGTCGTTGAACAGAGAGCTGAGTGTAAGCTCCTCCATTTCCTGAGTTTTTGTACACGCTTTCTTGTTCTAGTTTCTGGTGGTATAGTAGGTTTAATGTAGTTTGTGAACCAACCGAACTTAGTGACAGCCATTTTATAGGTAGGGAATGTAATTAGTCTAATTAGATGTCATTTATTTCAGTTAGAGTGATTCACCCTTGGGTCAGACATTTTGGTCAACCCTGGTGCAGCTTGATGGACGTCGTAGAGCGTCAATATCTATCTTTTGCTAAACGTGACTGTAGTCATTTGAGGCTACTTTGTTTAACCCTATCTGGGGTGATTTTCAAGTCTTTGCTGACTTTAGTTATGGCAATCAGATGCCTTGGTTATATTTCTTTAACTGCATTTTTTGCAACCAGTCTTTGTTACACCCCTGACTTCGTTAGAGTAGTCGTATCATTTAGGTAATGAAAATCCACAGCCTGCTTCCAGTCTCCGACCAGGTCAGGAATGGACTGTAATTACCAGTTTTGTAACTGCATTATATTTCATTTGAGATGTTGCTCAGAGGCCATCTGGTCAAGTGTAGACCTTATAAGTAAAAGGGATATTTCGTTGTTGTCTAGCATCGAACCCAGTTCCCAACGTATCATTAAGCAGATCCAGTGTGTGGAATCTGCATCCCAATTATTATTTTGTTAGTGTCATGCGAAGACACGTATTTATTTCATGGTTATACAAGCAACTACTGAAGTATTATATCTTTGTGAGCAAAGAGCTCCAGCAATGTGACATTGCTACCATTTAAATGTCTTTGGTGTAAAAGACAGAATTATATTATTGTATTCAGATTTATAGCGTGCTTTTTATGTACGTATTCTTCGAGGTTTATAACCTATGGTAAAGGTATTATGATGAGGCCAGTTGTACAGTTTTTATTTTGCTTAAATCGCCGGCCTTGATAGTTAGTGTGTGTTGTGTCAGACAGCGCAGGAATGTTGTAGCCTGCAGCTACACAAACTGGTTTGTGACCCAGTGCCCTTGAGAGCACGCTTGTATTATGAGACAGACTTATTTTGACAGAGGACAGAATGCTTGTTGTATTCGCTCTTCCTTTCATTGCTATTATAGCTCATGGAACCCAGTGTCCAACCTTGTATCTGATCAGATGTTTCATAGATTGTTTTTTGTTAGTTAAGCGCACTTTTGCGTGTACCGTTCTTTGACGTGTACAGTTATGTCAGGTTTCTATAGAACGTTGTAGGCTGCCCTGTCAAAGGAGGTATTTCATGTATGAAGGTATTTGTGTGTACCTTGTCCGGGATTGTTCCCGTTGACCAGATGTCATGGAGGGTTACTGTTGTGTGCAGGCCCATCCCAGAGTTATTGAACGCGAGCTGTGCGCCACTGGTAACTTGTGTTATTGTGTGTCCGAGTTTGTATTGCTTGTTGATTTATTCCGACTTTTGAGTCGAGGCTTTTGGTGGAGATGATCTCAGTGGGAGACACTCCGTGCCAAGGCTATTGTCAGTATTAATTGCCATAAACCAACGATAACCTAAACCGACATCTTAATAATAAAACGCATAATTTTGGTAAAACAAAAGCTAACTAACGAATTCTTTCTATCTAACCTTGTTCTTTTGCATTTGGAACCTGCTGACATGGCCATGCTAATGAAGGTATTTCCTTTGAGGAAATGACTTAGAACAGCTGACACTTTTGTAGCGACCTGAAGCTTTCTCGAACCTTGAGTTCGTAGCTTGTGGAGCGCAGGCCATGCGATGTTAGACGTAGTCTTTACTACGCAGTCGTCACCGTAACTACTCACATTAGATGACTATGGCTTACAAAGAGTAAACCAAGGTGCAGGCAGGCATTTTAATAAAACTGTTGTCTCTTATTAATTATTTCTGATGTAAAAGTGTATGAATCCTACATGTTACCCTTTTGTGTGCTGTTAGCAGTTAGTTCCTAAGAATAATTAGATGTTTTTTTATATGGCTGTTCACTTAGCTTTGAATGTAACTGTTTGCTGTTGCGGACGTCATCGCCGTAAATTTTGTTATTAATTGATAGGACTTAGCTAGATGAATTAACGTTAAATGTAAATGCGGAGATGGTATCATCCTAACTTAGATTTGTTTTGCTACCCTGTTAAATGTAAATTCTGATATTAGCTTGATCTTGTAACTTGACCTAGGGATTTGCATCGTACCATTTTCCTAGTGTTGCTGTTGTTGCTTTATTATTGTGAGATAGATCTTTCGCGAGGGTTTTCCGTAACTTCTCAGGTAGGGACCTGCTCTTTATTTTTGATTATTCATTAGCTTGCGGACTAGCCGATAGAAACTCTCCGAACTAGGCTAGGGGCTTGTGAATTTTGACAATAAATTTTCACGGTGTTTTACATAAGTCTGGATGTTTATTTTCTCAGTCTAGTTTTTAAGGTGAACCTTTCCTTAGGCAGTCTATGACCTTCGTCACCATGTACCACGGTCCCTGTGGACTACAGTTTCTCGTGCCGCTTTGGCCTATTAGGAAGTTCACCTGATCATCCCGGCAATTAGGTCCGACGGATGAGATGTTAGGGAAGTGATTGCGGTTGTTGGCTATCCTGGCAGCTCCTCCGGACTGTCTCATAAAATGGCGCCCAACTCATGTGCCGACGTTAACGTGGTGACCGTCAGTTACATGTTATTTAGGAGGATCTTAATGTTGATTAATGGTAAATTGACCGGACTGGGACGAACTTAGAAAGTCGTACTGCAGATCAATTGACCGCATGGCATTCATGTTTGATACAAGTCCATGGGGTGAGGCTTTAGTGTTAGATAATGAAGGATAGGATTTTCCTTGATGATGCCTCATCCTGAGTAAATGTAATACTTTGCTTTGCTCGCCGTTGTCTTTGTAAATGTAGAAGCACTTAGTTTGCATACTCCAGCTGTACTCGTGATATTTATTTAAATGAAACAAGCTTTATACCACCAAATAACTAATCATAGCTGTAAGTTCCATTAGAGATTGATCCCTCTCTTTCTCAAATATATTTCTTGTCAATGGATGAGGAAACTATTCGACGTGTGTTTGGGGAGATGATGGCAGGTGTTAATGCCAATCTCCAGCAGATTACTGCTGACTTAGGTCAGAATACCCAAGCTGTCAACACTGTATGTGGTCATGTGGACCAAGTTAGACAGGAAATTAATAATGTCAGACAGGATTTAGAAGTTAACCCCCAGTCGATTAACAATGTAAGTGGTCATGTGGACCAAGTTAGACAGGATTTAGAGGTTAACACCCGATCTATAAATATTGTAAGTGGTCATGTGGACCAAGTCACAGAGTCGATCAATAATGTTAGGGCTGATCTAACGCAGGTCAGGGCCGACATGGACGCATATAGAGTCGAAGCTAGGAATGATCTTACGGCAGGTTTAGCGGCTGTTAGGGTTGATGTCATACGACACCATCAGGTGGCTAACCAGCGTATAGATAGCTTAACCGATCAGTTGAATAGAGCTAGGGAGGACGTGCAGACCCGATTGGAGGAGCACACAGCTCAAATTCAAACGACAATTAACAGAGTCCAGATAGATATGAGAGCCGACTTGGAGCACACTCGAGAAGAATTTGGGACTCGATTGACTCACGTCGAGGGATTTATGGACACTGTGAGAAAGGACATGGCGACCATGAATATTGGATTGATTTTGATGAGAGGTGCAGCGAACGCCGTGAATAACAGCGTCAAGACGATCATTGATGGCATGATCGAGGTCAAGGACGAATTAAACACCAATAGGTGGAATATTACGGAGTTGACAGAAACCGTAGCAAGCCTCCGTGAAACAGTTGACGTTCATGGTGAGGAACATAAAATCGACCTCATGTTATTAAGGGGTGACCTCAACGAACACAAGACCACTATGGAGGCCAAGGTAGCCGAGGTCAAAGATGACGTTGGAAGGATCCAAGACAACGTATCGAAAGTCGAAGGAGAAATCGATTCCTTACACAAACGATTCGAGGAAGTCGCGGTAACCGAGAGGTTAGACCTCAGCTATAACCTGAGGACACCGACAGTAGTGGCTACGCGGGCTAAAGCGCTGCGTTAGGTCAAGGGGCCAAGCTCTCTGCTGACTCGGTAGACGCGTGGGTTCGAGCCCCACCGTCGGCTGTCCTTGCAATGGTTTTCCGTGGTTTCCCATTTTCAACACCAGGCAAATGCTGGGACAGTACCTTCTGACAGGCCACGGCCGCTTCCTTCCACATCCTTGCCCAGTTTCATTCATCTTCATCCATTCCATCTCTCATCCCGACGCGCAGGTCGCCCACGGGCGTCGATTAGAAAGACCTGCACTCGGCCTCTCAGGAGGCTACACGACAAAAAAAAAAAAAAAAACCTGAGGACGGCTATACGCGAAGTTGACACGAACCTCAAAGGAAAAGTTGAAAGGATCGAGCTACAGCTCAACGACTTAGGTAATAAAGTCGCAGCTAGGATCATTCCAGGGCTCGAGGTTATTCAGAGACGTCTTGACAGACTTGAGGCGCTTCCTAGAGAGAGACACTTACCCTCACAGATGGGAGACTCTCAGGCGACACCAGTATCTCAATCCGCAGGGATGATGCCTACTCATTTCCAACCCAGCGCACACATAGAACCGCAACCATCTCAATTCACCGGTTCAGCGCAAAGTCAAACCTTTAACTTTGACGCCCATCCTTTTTAACCAGCACCCAATCGACTTAGTCATGAGACGAATACACCTACGCATAACTACATGCAGAATTCGTTTAGACCCGCGCATACGCAGGGAAATGTAACTATCATCCGTTCGAGAGAGGAGCAACCAGCTCGCTTCTCAGGCACTGGTAGTGGTATTACTCCAGTTGAATTTCTGGCGAACGTAGAAAGCTACTTGAGAGACACCATGGTAACTCCGGAGAGGGAGCTCCGAGTTATTGAGCGTTTGCTTGAGGGGCAAGCCAGCACTTGGTTTAGAGCCTTCCGATACTCGTTTGTAGGCTACCAGGATTTCAAAGAAGCCTTGTTAAGAACTTACTGGTCAAGCGACATCCAGCAGAGCATCAGAGCTGAGATGTATACTCGCCGATACAGCTCAAATACTCCAACGCGCTATGCGAACTACTTCGCAATCCAGCTTGCGAAACTCCGTTGTCTTCAACCCCCACTATCAGAGCAAGACCTAGTAAACACCATCGTTTGGCAATACCCTGCAGACGTGCAACGTGTATTGATTGCTGCAGGGGCATCCACTTTTCAGCAGTGTGACCAAATCCTGCGACGGTTGGATGCAAACACTGAACAGTTCCCGACACACCGTCAGCAGAAGGCTGACAGGCGTGAGGATAGACATGTCAACTTGACTACTATGGACAAAGTGTGCCAGACGCCACAGCAGACGCAGACCCAAGAGAGCTCTGGACAACATAACGATTATAACCGTGGTCGAAGAGAATGGAACAACACTCCATATGCTAGAGACCAAAGAGATGACTGTCATAGTCACTGGAACCGGCGCTTCGATCGAGGGACGAACGACGACCGTCGTCACGAAAACGACCGCCGAGGGAATAATGGTCGAAACCCACAGTACGGAAGTATCCGTAGGGACTACCGTTACAGTAAAGGTTATAATAGAGATCGAGACCCCAGAAACCAGCCAGATAGAGATTGGAGAGGAAGAGCACGGGAGAGCCGTGAATATCTTCAGCAACTCCGAGAACTCCTAATCCGAGAAGAGGGAGATCAGAACCCGACTTCGAGGGAAACTAGGAATTCGGCGCAGGACACGGAGCAAAACCAGCCCGGTACTTCCCGCCAGGACAGAAAAAAAACCGCCGAAAAACCAATAGTTTCTTGCCCGGTTGAGCACAGACTAACTGCCACCATTTTACTCTGGGAGCCAATCCAGGAAGACCTATTAGACGAACGACGAACGGCGAACCACAACTACGAATTGACGCGTCTACCGAAGATTGTAGCTACCCTGAATGGATGCAACGTAGTCATTCTCATCGATACTGGGGCGATGATTAGTGTCATTTCCGCCGATTGCCATGCCAGACTGAAAGCAAACTCTGAGGTGACAGAGCTGCCAGTTTCTGCAGTAAGAGTCAGAGGAGTCATACCTGACCGTGTTGTAACGTGCAAAATCCAGATTCTATGCACTTTGAAGATTTCGAGCCATGTGTACTTACACGAATTTCTTGTGATGAAAGGCTTGCATCATGATGCCATATTGGGTGCAGACTTCATTCGGAAGTATGTTGGAATCATTGACATGGGACGTAATACGGTAGAGTTTAAGCCGAACGAACCCATCCAGATGAACTTAGTTGACGAAGAACCGGAATTCCTATCCGAAGTCGACGTTGTCGAAAATTTAAATGGCAAGGATATTGAGGAGACACAAGATGCCGACGAAGAGGCAGAACCATTATCAGCACCCATACGAGAGAATCTAGATGCAATATTGAGCGAATACGAGGATATATATTCGACACCACGCCTGGTGAGATATTGGACTACGAGTACGATCTTGTACTACTGGATGATTCCCCATTCCGGAAGAAGATTTATCCTATCGCAGAGAAACACCGCGAGGAAGCTGCTAAGAAGATCCATGAGATGGAAGCAGCAGGCACAATCAAGAAGTCCTTTCTTGAATCCTATAACACCTGTGGTTAAGGTGGATGGAAGCTTGAGACTTTGTCTCGATGCAAGAGCCTTAAATGAACGCCTAGCTCCTGAGCACGACAGACCGCCCAAGATTAGGGACATCCCCAGGAAGTTCAAGGGAAAGAGAATATTTTCGTCATTGGACTTTGCACATTCTTACTACCATATCAGATTATCTGAGCATGCTCAGAAGTATACAGGGTTTCTGTTCGATCAGACCACCTATGTCTTTCGAAAACTACCCTTTGGATTGAAAAATGCCGGAGCAGCATTAATTAGAGCACTTGATGCGAAGCTGACTCCTGAAGTGAAACAGAAGGTGATATGTTACGTGGATGACATCATCATAGCTTCGGAAACAGAGGAAGAGCATTTAACGACCTTACGCCTTGTTTTGAGAATCTTCGACAGGCTAATTTTAAAGTGAAATTTGACAAGTGTCGATTCTTCCAGAGAGAAGTGAAATTTGTGGGACACATAATCAATGGAGAAGGATACAGGCCGAATCCGGCAAAGATCAGAACTGTTGCTGCATTTCCAACGCCAACCCGTGTGAAACACGTGAGACAATTCCTAGGAATTCTCCAATTCTTTGCTGCTCATTGTGAGAGTTATTCTGAGACTGTCGCACCACTGCAAGGTTTACTGAAGAAGAATTGCAGATGGGCTTGGAATGATGAGTGCGAGATAGCTTTCAAGAAAGCTAAACAGATGCTAGTTGATTCGATTCAGTTAGAATATCCAGACTATTCCCGGAATTTTATTCTAGAGACTGATGCATCTGCGATTGGAATAGGTGCCATCCTACTGCATTAGGATGATGAGAAGAAACGTCATTACATCGCTTTCTTAGGTCGACGTTTGAGAGCACATGAATCTCATTATTTCACCACTGAGATTGAAGCAATTGCGATTGTTTACGCACATGAGTACTGGCAGAAACTTTTGTTAGGCCAGAGGATTATTGTGAGGACCGATCACCACGCGCTGACCTTCATCTTACGAACAAGACTGCCAAGCGACAGGATCACACGTTGGACGCTGTTTCTCCAACAGTTCGACTTGCAAATAGTTTACCGACCAGGCAGAGAGAATGTGTTGGCCGACATTCTCAGCCGGAATCCTGAAGCCACTGTTAATTCCATAGACATCGAGGGAGAATGCGAGGAACACCTTCGCCGACTTTGTCATCTACCTGAAGGACAACGACGTGAGGAGGAACTCAGGCATATTATCCGTTTCCTGGAACGAAGAATGGATCCACAGGATGCTCATTATGCGAGGATCGCTGCTGTTGCAGATGATTATTTGATCTATCATCGTGTCTTGTACAAGTTTGTGGACGAGGACCACACTCAACTGCGTGCAGTTATTCCTAGGAGATACCAAGAATCTGTTATTCTTATGGTTCATCTATCCATTGGACATGGTGGGACAGACAAGACCATTGCAACCATCAAGGAGTCTTTTACTTGGAAAAGGCTAGGAACCACCGTTAGACAGTGTTTACGTGCTTGCGACGCATGCCAGCGGAACAAGTACACGTCACACTTGTTGAAGGAACCACCTAGACCAATACTCCCAACTCAACCTAGAGAGTTATACGCACAGGACCTTTATGGCCCAATACCTAAGGCCCGTCGTGGGAATCGCTTCATAGTCGTAACTATTGATGTGTTCACGAAATATACGATGCTTCATCCGATTCAGAAAGCCACCGCACATCAGATTATTCAGAGGATTAGACGACAAGTGATACCGGAGGCAGGAAAGCCACAATTCCTGTTGACTGATCATGGATCACAGTACACTTCCGCAGAATTTGCCAATGCTATGAATGAGCTGGAAATAGGTCATGTATTATCGTCTATTCGCCATCCAGAGAGCAACCCAGCAGAATGCGTAATGTCTATTATCGCAAAATTCTGTCGATTATATTGTCAGGAATAACACTGGCGATGGACTGAAGTCCTAGTTATTATGGCAAAATGTATTAATTCAACAGTCCATGAGAGCACTGGTCAAATACCCATGGTTTTGCATTTGAACCAGATGCCAATGAGAATATGGAATCGTGTGATTGTAAATCCACCTTGTTTACAACCATCACATGCCAGCAGACTTTTAGCTGCAAGGGATACTTTGGACAGACAAGCTGCCAAACGCTTGAGAAGAACTAGACGCCAGAGATTCAGAGAACCACTTGTTGAGGGAGACCTTGTCATTATAAGGAGACCCGGAATTTCTAGTCATATAGACCGCATATATGGGAAATTTCTGTCTTTATATTATGGCCCCAGTCGTATCCGACAGCCTTTGAACAATGGAAGTTATGTGATTGAAGACATTAGGACAGGAGAGCGCATTGGAACCTTCAATGCAGCTAATCTAAAAAAATATCACTTATGAATGAACTTTAAGTCAAATAAAAATGTCGTCCCAACATTTTATTTGAAACGACGGAGAGGCAGATGAACCCGCTGAGCTAAGGTTCATGTGATATGTTTTATGACAGCACATTTATGATGGGATGTAGTACCTTTGAACACACCCAGAAAGCCACGTGGAGCTGAGAGCTCATACTATACTCTTTGAAGTAGCGGAGAATCGCACTTTTGACTTTGGTGAAGTCTGCTAATTATTTATCTGAGGTCTTATTAATCAATTTTATCTTTCCACGAGACTCAGAATATTCCATTTCGTCATTCAGCATTATTAAAACATTTTGGAGAATGTTATTTTCGCTTAAGGTAAGGTAATATCCTTGCAGATACGCAAACAGGAATGTAAGTAGTCGCTCAACGACTTTGGTTTGACGACCTACTTCCTCGAGGAACCCTGTGCCTTGCACTACGTCTGGAGAATCCGCCCTGTGTAGGCGTGAAGTTACATCCGTCGTGTTAGACGTAGAAAATATCCGCTGTTTAGCGTGGAAATTATAATCAGGTGCCATCGAGCACGAATACGTTACGATACGAGTGATAAGTAAGAATTGTATAGTGAATTATTTGCACTACATCTGGAAAATCCGCCCTGTGAAGGCGTGCAATTGTATCCGTCGTGTCAGACGTGAAAGATATCCGCTGTTTCAGCGTGGAAGTTATCATCGGGTGCCATCGTGCACGAATATTCTGCAAATCACTGTTATTGATGCACAGTGAACAACAAGAATCATATTGTGAAATAATTGGCAAGTATAGTGAATTTTTCAACATTACCGTAACACCACATTTTTATACCCACGTGTTTGTGGAGGGCCGAGAGCCTGGTGAAAAATATAGAGGTAAACGTGTTATAACTACTTATATAAGTGTGATTATGAAAGTACTATATATTTGAATTGCCACAGTGAATTTTTCAATTACAAAACGACGCACATTTCACGGATGCCACGTGATGTAAAAAGTGGCGTCAGTACACGTGAAGAACCACAGAACAGTGCTTGATCACGTATTATTCATATCTGCGAAGTAAAGGCTGTGTTATCAATTGTTTTAAAGCCTGTAACACTTTCGACGAACATTGTGATTTTGAAGTGAAAAGAATGAACTGCTACACGTAATATTCTACCGCCCACGTGGCCAACTTATTCTACACCATGTTCGAGACCGAGATCATGGGCTAATACCACTATGCTATGAGGGAGATGTCTCTGATGGGGACCAGCATGATGGTGGAACTTCCAGAACATTGAACGAGGAGGAAGGAAACCGAGGATGCCATTCCTAGGCATGTCCAGTACATTCACAAAGTCCACTACAGGGACAGATCGAACCCTGGTCTTTGGGAGAGTCCAGATGGGAGTCCTGATGAGGACGATGCCGTTCCGGAAAGCCAGAGGTGCATTTGTTCAACCCTTGTCGTTGAACAGAGAGCTGAGTGTAAGCTCCTCCATTTCGTGAGTTTTTGTACACCCTTTCGTGTTCTAGTTTCTGGTGGTATAGTAGGTTTAATGTAGTTTGTGAACCAACCGAACTTAGTGACAACCATTTTATAGGTAGGAAATGTAATTAGTCTAATTAGATGTCATTTATTTCAGTTAGAGTGAGTCACCCTTGGGTCAGACATTTTGGTCAACCCTGGTGCAGCTTGATGGACGTCGTAGAGCGTCAATATCTATCTTTTGCTAAACGTGACTGTATTCATTTGAGGCTACTTTGTTTAACCCTATCTGGGGTGATTTTCAAGTCTTTGCTGACTTTAGTTATGGCATCAGATGCCATGGTTATATTTCTTTAACTGCAATTTTTGCAACCAGTCTTTGTTACACCCCTGACTTCTTTAGAGTAGTCGTATCATTTAGGTAATCGACTGTAATTACCAGTTTTGTAACTGCATTATATTTCATTTGAGATGTTGCTCAGAGGCCATCAGGTCAAATGGAGACCTTATAAGTAAAAGAGATATTTCGTTGTTGTCTAGCATCGAACCCAGTCCCCAACGTATCATTAAGCAGATCCAGTGTGTGGAATCTGCATCACAATTATTATTTTGTTAGTGTCATGTGAAGACACGTATTTATTTCATGGTTATACAAGCAACTACTGAAGTATTATATCTTTGTGAGCAAAGAGCTCCAGCAATGTGACATTGCTACCATTTAAATGTCTTTGGTGTAAAAGACAGAATTATATTATTGTATTCAGATTTATAGCGTGCTTTTTATGTACGTATTCTTCGAGGTTTATAACCTATGGTAAAGGTATTATGATGAGGCCAGTTGTACAGTTTTTATTTTGCTTAAATCGCCGGCCTAGATAGTTAGTGTGTGTTGTGTCAGACAGCGCAGGAATGTTGTAGCCTGCAGCGACACAAACTGGTTTGTGACCCAGTGCCCTTGAGAGCACGCTTGTATTATGAGACAGACTTATTTTGACAGAGGACAGAATGCTTGTTGTATTCGCTCTTCCTTTCGTTGCTATTATAGCTCATGGAACCCAGTGTCCAACCTTGTATCTGATCAGATGTTTCATAGATTGTTTTTTGTTAGTTAAGCGCACTTTTGCGTGTACCGCTCTTTGACGTGTACAGTTATGTCAGGTTTCTATAGTACGTTGTAGGCTGCCCTGTTAAAGAAGGTATTTCATGTATGAAGGTATTTGTGTGTACCTTGTCCGGGATTGTTCCCGTTGACCAGATGTCATGGAGGGTTACTGTTGTGTGCAGGCCCATCCCAGAGTTATTGAACGCGAGCTGTGCGCCACTGGTAACTTGTGTTATTGTGTGTCCGAGTTGTTATTGCTCGTTGATTGTATTCCGACTTTTGAGTCGAGGCTTTTGGTGGAGATGATCACAGTGGGAGACACTCCGTGCCCAGGCTATTTTCAGTATTATTCGCCATAAACCAACGATAACCTAAACCGACATCTTAATAATAAAACGCATAATTTTGGTAAAACAAAAGCTAACTAACGAATTCTTTCTATCTAACCTTGTTCTTTTGCATTTGGAACCTGCTGACATGGCCGAGCTAATGAAGGTATTTCCTTTGAGGAAATGACTGAGAGCAGCTGACACTTTTGTAGCGACCTGAAGCTTGCTCGAACCTTGAGTTCGTAGCTTGTGGAGCGCAGGCCATGCGATGTTAGACGTAGTCTTTACTACGCAGTCGTCACCGTAACTACACACATTAGATGACTATGGCTTACAAAGAGTAAACCAAGGTGCAGGCAGGCATTTTAATAAAACTGTTGTCTCTTATTAATTATTTCTGATGTAAAAGTGTGTGAATCCTACATGTTACCCGTTTGTGTGCTGTTAGCACTTAGTTCCTAAGAATAATTAGATGTTTTTTATATGGCTGTTCACTTAGCTTTGAATGTAACTGTTTGCTGTTACGGACGTCATCGCCGTAAATTTTGTTACTTATTGATAGGACTTAGCTAGATGAATTAACGTTAAATGTAAATGCGGAGATGGTATCATCCTAACTTAGATTTGTTTCGCTACCCTGTTAAATGTAAATTCTGATATTAGCTTGATCTTGTAACTTGACCTAGGGATTTGCGTCATACCATTTTCCTAGTGTTGCTGTTGTTGCTTTATTATTGTGAGATAGATCTTTCGCGAGGGTTTTCCGTAATTTCTCAGGTAGGGACCTGCTCTTTATTTTTGATTATTCATTAGCTTGCGGACTAGCCGATAGAAACCCTCCGAACTAGGCTAGTGGCTTGTGAATTTTAACAATAAATTTTCACGGTGTTTTACATAAGTCTGGATGTTTATTTTCTCAGTCTAGTTTTTAAGGTGAACCTTTCCTTAGGCAGCCTATGACCTTCGTCACCATGTACCACGATCCCTGTGGACTACAGTTTCTCGTGCCGCTTTGGCCTATTAGGAAGGTCACCTGATCCTCCCGGCAATTAGGTCCGACGGATGAGATATTAGGGAAGTCATTGCGGTTGTTGGCTATCCTGGCAGCTCCTCCGGACGGTCTCAATATTAACTGTCGTAAGCATAGACGACTTTCCAATAAGTGACGTAAAGGTCATACAATAAAGTCCAGTGATCAGCTGTGACCTAAATATGGATCATAACTTAGCTTTGAAGCATAAACTGAGCTCATCAGAAAATCTGAAATGAAGTCAAAGAAGATAAAACGACAGATATGTCAGTGCACACCAAGTGATATGGAATGTGTAAAGTACTGTAAACATCCTCGTGCTTCGTTCCAAAGGCCTCATATACCTTCTCTAATAGCATTACAACTCTTAGAATGTTCCAAAACTGTTCAGTGTCCTCCTCGACACAAAAATAAATATTACGAACAACACCTACACCTTTTGTGTTGAAAGCTGATACGTTATTGTAGCGAAGAAGAATACTTGACTTCCGAAGCCTAATGCATAAATGCTGCTGATTCCAAACACTAGAATAATGTGACATCAGAGATAACAATCAAAATTAACCATGATTAAAGCGACGATATGATGATAATTAAGCGTTTTCAATGAGTGGGTGAATGCCTCCACATTCCATAACCAAAATTAAGCATATTCAGGGTGACTGATTTAAAAGAAGTCTACCTCGTAGACTCGAAATGTAGCTCACATGGGCTGTACGAGTTCATTGGTGCCTCCTAAGATCACATCAATTCACAATAATTGGCACGTGGCATGGTCGCGCCACAGGGTGTCACAAAAATTAGCGATCGGCCAGGACTGTCCAAAAAATCTCAAAACATTGAATATTAGAATAAGTCTAAGCAGATTCTACCTAAATGGTTGCTATTGAGTGAGGTTCTACAACTATTCAACTGAAGCAAAAAGCTTAACAGATTGAAATTGTTGGACTCACATGGTTGGCGAGCTGGATCTCATGTTACCTTGGGGTTGGTATCGTCTCCTAGTCCTTCCTTCGATCCTTTAACTCGTTCCGATCCATAGGTTCTTTTTTTCTCCTCAATATGCGGAATTGACCACTAGCCCCCCCCCCCCCCCTCCATCTTGACAATCATCTTTAAGGTCAGTAATCTGTGCGCCCACGTGGTTGTTGGGTAGTTCCATCTTGGTAGTTGATAATCGTGGCACTAAATTAACAATTATAGTACACAAAATACCAATCACTGGCTTTAAACTATTACAGACTTGTGACAAATAGGGCTCTATGTCTGCCACTGGCGTTAATGAACACGCGGATAGTGTTCTGCTCACAGACGCTAGTACTTTTATCAAAATTCGCAGAAAATCATTGCGATTGTCGTCTAATAATAATTTCTAAAAATATCCATTGGTTGATTCGGCTGAAAATAGTCTTATTAAAACACTTCACAAGGTATTACGATATGTAAGAATACCTTATGGCTTGCCCATGCGAAAATCACGCAATGTGATTGCACAAGTTCCAATGTGCTGATGGAAATTCACTGTTTTACCAAAAATCGTGCCTTCTTCGCACGCCAAACTTGTTCGTAGGATGTAGGAATCCAACTGTAGCACTTTTATAACCAAACTGTTCAAGGTAACGTAACTTTCCAACCTAGATATTCATTTCACACGGGACATCGTCCCAACAGCACGACTGCACCACTTTCAAGCAGACACGGTTGTGACGTCAATCTAGACGAGGTTCCGGGTTCGTGAAGAAGCCCATCAAATCGTGTAGCGACTAGTTAAACATAATTCGCATATCTGCGAGGAAAAATTGGGATCCGATATCACCATAAATCCATGAATTCAGGGTAATGTAACGAGATATTCATAATAACATTAATAAATTCGTTGAATTCCAAATTAAAGACATAGGAACACTTCCTCCCAGTCAGAAAGTTAGAATGCATTACTGGAGTCCAAATAAGGGTAGGAACTAGCTTAAGGCTCTCGCCGTGCGTTCTAGCCATCGTTGGGTGGAGTACCAACTTAAGCTCATTAAAGTGATCACTATCATGAGCCCTTCGGGCTCAATATATCATATAGATCTTATAGTGCCATTAGTTCTAAATACTCAGGTACTTCATAGACCTTGAACCAGAAATTCTCAGAGCCTCTAGTGGTTTTGAATATATAAACCGGTTTGTTGTTGTTTGATTGGTTTGATGCAGCCATCCATACCATCCTGTCCTGAGCTAATCGTTTCATCTCTACATAGCTACCACACCCTACATCCGAGGCAATCTGTTTAACTTGGCGGTCTGCGTGTCTCAACGGTAACGTTCTTTCCTACTCTGCCCAAGGTTGCAGGATCGAATCCTGGCGCAATCAGTTGACATTTGAGGGTGCGAAAATATGAGGGAGCCGTGTCAGTTGATTTACTGGCACGTTCAGGATTCCCTTTGGGGCAAAATTCCGGCATCCCGGCGTCTTTAAAAGCCACAGTTCTTAAAAGGGTCGTAAAACGAAAAATATTATTATTAATCTGTTTAACATATTCCTCCTCTCTATCTTCTTTTTTCTAAACTTCACTAATCCCTAAAATATCCATGCTCATCCTACTTGCTGACTCAGCTAGCTAATCTTCCTTCCATAACCGCTCTCAATTTTAATTGTACTTCATGAAATACCAGTTCAATTGTCTGTTCGTTTCCAAGGAGTCCCGGATCTGTCAGATGGGAGAGGGACTCAATCACTCACATTGGCACGAGTGTTGCTTATTACATTTTTAGCAAGTTTAAAAAGTACAGGTGAAGCAAGTTGCTAGACTTACTTACACAGGGCCCCATGAGTTTCACCTCAGGGAACAAACAAGTGAGTTGGGTAGTCCTAGTCGCCTGAGCACAGGGAGAGCCACGACTCAGAATGTGTCCCATTCCATAGCAACTAGAATCCTGACTGTCAGGACCACTTAATAAGCCACTCACGGTTCACGAACTAGTACGTGACTAAACCATGAACCATAATAATAACAATTAAATATAAACTTCATTGACTAATTTCATTCTAATATAAATTATCTAGCTAAATTACGTAATACAAATCCCTGATGATAGTGAATTTGTAATGTAAATTAAATGAAACCATTGATAAAAAATAAAAGGCATGGATTACTTATTAATTAATTATATAAACAATATGGTATTGGGTATTAATGAAATTAATAATTTCTGAAAATAAACAAAATTCCGTAATGACGAGAAAAGCCTTTTGTAATGAACGTTAGTTTCGTTACACATGGTATCCCTCAAGTTCATGTACCTCCCATTACAGTTGTGGAGAACATATATTATAACGTGTATATATTAAGGGACGGTTTCTTTCAGTCAACTCCCAGACATACTCCAGAAAAATATGAAACAATTTGGAGTTATGTATCCTACTCACTAAATATCTGTCCTTTATTTTTAGATTTCAGAGAGAAATTAAACTACATGTACCACTTATCACTAAAGTTATGAATCTTTCTCTTCTCAGGGCCGATTCAGTGTCGTGGAATCCTCATAAGATGCTGGGTGCACCACTGCAATGCTCTGCACTTCTAATTAAGACAAAGGTAAATACTAATGAGACTAATTATATTACTGACTTTGAAACACCACACAATATATTGTCAAAAATATATGAAATGGCGTGTGTCAGAAGTTATACTGTACTTTCGAGGGGTAACAAGAATACCCAGTCTTACTGAATGAAACTCATTATGCATCTGCAGTAGATAACGTATTAAATGTGTGTTGTATTTATACTGTTTTGGCCTAGTATTAACGTATGAATGTAGTCATGTGATCTTCTGTAGTCCTTGTGTGCATGCAAAATTTTGTATTTGTTCGTAATAAGTATTGATAAGCTGAAGCTGTTAAAAACAATTGACTGTCCGGTATTCGACTTGAGCTTCCTTATTTCCATAACTAAAGAGCGGATTTATATGAAGTTTAGAGCTGTGCATCTAGTGAGTGCATCTCAGTAGTGCGACTTTACTGCTTTTGACTAGCATTTAAGTCTTATGATATATATACTGTGGCAGAATTATGTACATTTAGATACATAAATTGTGGTGCAAGCCTTGCACGCAGTGGAAAGATGCAGAATTTCTCAGATAAGGGTCTTGTGAAACGGTTGTTATTTTAGGATTGTGGCCATTGGGGATGAGAGACAATGGAACATCGCACAGAAAAGGATTGCACCATTCGACAGGGGTTCCCGGAGGTATTCCCCCTTGTTGTCCTAATCAATTGATGAAACGAAGACAGAAGTATCAAATCTAGAGACAGGAGATATGACCCCGCCTCTTTGTGACGTCAGAAAAACTCAAGTTCTGAACCAGCCAAGATAATGAATCCGGAAAAGAAGCAGATCACAGATTGAAAATAACTGTAACTTTTAATGTGGAATTATGCTCTAATTAACTAAACGTTCAGGATTTGGACTTGATTTATGATCAGTTATATCCATCCGCACGTGAGCCAATGAGGAGCCATAGTTATATCACGTGGACAGGGGAAGTCCCTACCCGAGAGAAGCACAATGTGGATGTGCACATTTCTGAAGTAAAACCTACGATTGACCTAGATCAGTGATAATATATTCATAACCTACGATTTGGAGGAATCATTTTAAGCTATGGAGCATTCTCCTACATGAATTTTAAGCCTAGATCAAAAATTTCTGCCTGCGCTTAGTGAGGAGTCTTTTCAGAAGGCATATAGAAATCCGTCCGAGTAGATAGATACGGAGAATTTAAACAAGTGGCACTAGGCACTCAGCTATGCTGATAGCCGCTTGTCTTTTGCCGATATCTCCCGAACCCATAATTGGAAGGTGGCTATGTGAACATTCAAATTAAAAGGCGCAATGCCCTCTTTTCCGTGAACTGTTTATTTTTAGAATTTTTCAAAAGATCTTACTAGGACATTTAGAACTTTTTTTTGTTTTTTAACTTTTTAAATTTCATTTAGCTTCGTCTCCGTTGCGTAGTGGTCAGTGTGGTTAGCTGCTAGCCCGAAGGTCCACGGTTTGATTCCCGGCTCTGCCACGAAATTTGACAGAGTGCTATGAGGACTGGTACGGGGTCTACTCAGCCTCGAGTGGTCCAAATGAGTACAGGGGTTTGATTCCCATCTCATCCATCCTCGAAGTGGTTTTCCGAGGTTTCCTACTTCAATTTCGGGAAAATGCTGGGATGGTACTGTACCAGTATTTTCTGTATCAATAGATAAGATTTATTTGTAAGAAGCTATTATTCATTTTATTGTGGAGATTTCAACGTTTAATTGAAAGTTACAGCTATCATGACGCGAGGTTAGGGGAATAGCTTAGGCAACCCTTCTTTGCACAAGCGATTCTTGCCTAGTCCGTGCTCAGTGGCCCTGCTCACACATGTTTCCCAAAGTTTGACTTGCAAGCAAGATGGCTGCGGTACAGCGGAGACATAAGACCAGCTAATATATGTACTTACAGAGATCACAGAGGGGATCGAAAACATGGGGTCATTATGGATATTAATAAGAAGTATTCTGAGGATATTTACAGAGATTTATAAGCCATTAAAACATTTTATATGTATATGTGTTTATCGTATTGACAGCATACAACCTCGATCATTATCGATTCAATCGTGATGCATCTTGGGAAGACTGAATAGCCCGGTTTTAGCGTGATGCACGTTTCTAACAGTGCCGTGAATGAACATGTGCATTTGCGAGGCTCAGTGAAACTTGTTGGTATAACAAGTGGACTTGTAATATCATCGTGTTCCCTTACAAATATACTGCTATGCCAGATACGACTGAATTGAGGGGAATTTCCAACCAGTTATTTCTACGTGCAGTTATGAGTTGCTAAGCAGTTAGACGGAACGCAACATGAAGCAGAATTGAATATATATTGTAACCAATACTTCAAATATGGAAATCATAAGCAGACGTTTATACAAGAAGAGACGCAAGGATTCTCTAGATATGATACTGAGAGAATTACTTCTACAATATATGGAATCAACAAACAAGAGTGGAGGAGTTAACTACCCCTGCGCTTCAAGCGAATCCAGGCATGTACGTCAGAGTCCATGCGTCGCGGATAGCTGTTCGGACATAGGCGGAGAGGTTTCAATCGTGAGTTCCAGACCAGGCCTCAACCTTTCCATACCCAGGCTGATGGTTCTATCCCAGGAACAATGTGTGTTCTTACACGCATTTATCTCTTTCAAGACATCATAAGGTAGCTGCGAGATTTTATATGAGTAGACAGTATGAATTAGAAATATCTATAGATTACCGTTTTAACCATATTTCTTTAGTATAATGAGAATGGACTAGTAGATTAAACTTGACGCCTCTGTCATTTTTGTCTGCTAGTCTATTTTAGGTTTTGATTCGACAACGAATGCACCTACAGTCAATTTTTGTGTAAATAGTCATGTTTGGTATTTTAGATTTTGCAACATCGATATTAATTTTTGAAAACAAGATCTGAGCATTATAATTAGTTGAGAAGAAACATTAGTCAAGAAGAAAGATTTTAGGAGAAGACTAAGATATTTTTATATCAGAATATGTATAGGAAGAAGAAAATTTACAACGCATTTATGAACATTCTACAAGATTTATTCTGTTACTTCCTGGATTTCAGAACAGAATTATTTCGTCGTTTCTTACAGCATTTCATTTCGAATGACTGTATTATTCTACATGAAGCTAGATACTTGCATTGAAATCTAGTAACATTTTTGAAGTTGATCTTTGCAACATTTTGTGAACCAGGCAATTATAGCCATTTTTGAGTAAAGTTAATTGAATAGAGATATTTTTATTAGATTAGAAAAGTTCAGTTTTCGATTTAGATAACTCGATTTGGTTTAGTCTTTTCTGATGTCGTATAATTCTAATGGTTTTTATCGCATCCTATTAATATTAGAATCACACGATATTCCTGAGAGGCAGACCTATTTTGAATTTAATTTGCGAATCAGAATTGAATCTCGATATCAATTAAAATATAATCTGTTATGAATAATTATGTGATAGTTGAAATTCATATGTGAGATGAATTACGTTGAAGAATAATTTAACTATTGTGATAGATTTTCCAAGAGTGGAATAACACTAAGATAATCATGATAATTGTGAGGCATGATAATTCTTGACATTAAATTGAAATTAATATAACTTTAATTTAGGTGATGAAAATTACTATACAGCTATTGAATGCTATTTTTGGTATTGAATGGATCAATACAGGAGTTAATGATGTCATTTAGGTATATTTAGATATCGGTGGATATCAGGAGATAGTATGAAGATTTGTATAGAGGAATTTCTAGGGTGAACAGATTGACATTTTTATCATGGAATTTTGTGGATTACGCGAGCTGATAAGCAGTCGCTGAATTATATAATAATGATTATTATCCGTGAATAGAGCACGATCATTGAAGCCACAATGCTGAAATTTAAGAATTATCCACCATTGAAAGTTTATTGAAGGTATATTTGTTTATGTTGAATCATATTGTTAAACGTAACTAATATCCAGTGTGAAACGTTAATTGGAGATAATATCATAATGTTATAATTAAATGAAACTACGATTGCAAATACTAAGAAAGACACTACGTTTGATTAACTTAGTTGTTTGTCAAATAAGACATATAATGATCACAGATAATCAGATAATGTTAAAATGATAATGCTGATGGATAATAAGAATCTTGGCGAGGTTGGATAAAAGCAAATTATTGTAAATTAATGTATATACTGTAGATTATGTTTAAAATTTTTCTAGTGTATTTGTGTATTTAACATGCGATAATGTGAAATCGTTCATCGATATTTCTGTGAACAGAAACTTTGCATAGTGATGCCACAACGATACAAGATTCATCTGTCATAAGACGGAATTAATTTGTTTTTGTCATATAGTTGTCAGACTTTCGTCTTACAACAAATTTCTTCGTTTTTCAGTTAATAAACTGATTCTTACATTTTAAATTATTCAATGATTTAGTGATATATATTAAGAACAGGCGGACAGGAGGACCAGTGGGGCAATATTCCCAACGTCAGCCATCTGCCCAAGATTTTTTTGGCAGATTTTCGAGTTCTCTTTGAGGTAGTTTTTTATTTGTTCTTTACCACTGGGGCTTTACTAACGCATTCTCCTTTCTTGATGTGTCCTTATCCCAGGTTGATCCATGTTGGTAGAATTTTTGGGGGTATATTTTGGCCGGGTACTTCCAGATTTTACGATCCAGCTGTTCCATTGGATTTCAACAGGTGAGACCATGTGATTACGGGTACACAGAAAAATGGTGGCCCAACTAAATGGGCATTCGAATTGAAATTCTCGAGACTTTCGGTGTTTCACTATTCAGAGAATGGTGATCCACTGAGTGGCTTTTGAATTGTGATTTCGAGTTCTTTTTCGAATCGTTTGGTGGTTAGCCAACAAGAAAATGGCACCGCAACGATTATAGGCTTTGTATTAAGAATTTGGGTCTTTTTGGGTGTACACCACACACTCAAGATAGCGTCCATCTAATCAGCTCGAAATTGGTTGGGAATTTACGTTTCGGAAACGAGAATACGAGTTTTTCTCAATCTGTATGGCATACATATGGAATTACTGCCGTTTATTTTGATTTGTTTGATATTTTGATACAGCTTTTAACATGTAACTGTGAATGATTACGACAAGATCATAAGGGGAATTACAAGGAAAGTTTATTGATCGGCGTAGTCATATGGGGCAATGAATGGAGTCTATTTTTACACTCCATGCATGTCGTCGATTTTATACTTGACACCGGCGATGATATTTGGAAAATAATCAGTAAAGATAGTATCATTTTCTTAAATATTAATTTAACAGATAATAACCTGTAATAATAATATAAAATATTTTTAATATAAATCACTACAACCAAATACCTCCTATTTTTGAATTAGTTATATGATAGTTGTTAAGGTATAATGCAAAACTAATTATAATGCTCTTATTGGTGAAAAGGGTTACTGTTAGATATTTCAATTCTGCTTTTATTCAGTTATTCCTGTATTCTTATTATTGTGAAAATATTATGACGTCCAATACAGTCGCGGACGATGACATATGCTCTTCTAACAGGCATCCAGGAGAAGATGAGCAAACATGAAAACGATTTGGCAGACATTAGGTCAAATTGCCAACAAAGCTTCAACAACATCAATGAAATAGTCAGTAAAAATACTGACATAGTCAAAGAATCAGTAGGGGAGAGCTTGAAGGGAGGCATCGCTCAGATGCAGTTATCCCTTAAGCGTCTCCAAATTTCGAATAATAAAGAGGATATTGATAGTAGGATCAATTCAGTCCAGAATTCTCAAATTCAAAGTATGTCCGACTTACGAGATGATGTAGACTCTAAAATCAATAATGCTACTCTTAAGATCGAACAAGTTAATTTAGACGTAAATTCTGAAAAGGAGAAAAAGACTTCAGAGTTAAACGAAATCAGAAATGAAATGAGTATATTCAACCTAGGAAATCACTTAGATATCAACAAGTTAAGGGAGAATTCAAGGGACAAATAGAAACTTTAAACATGTCACTTGATTCTAATGAGTCAAGTACAGCTAGCCATGAGAAAGACACAAGCGACATTAGGACACCTATAGGGAACCTTTTGACGCGTTCGAATGGGGCAACTGGATCCGAGCAGCCACGGTTTAGGCTGGAAACCCAGAGCATGCATATCCCTGATGTTAGTACAAGGGAATATAGAACATCAACCCTTACAGATAGATCAAACGTCACTATTACCAGCACTATGAGGAGAAGATTAGAAAATTTAATAACATCGATGGTCTAACTCCATTGAATTTATAAGAATTCTCCAGGATCACTTTATCGAACACCATATTGCGAGGGATAGAGAACTTCGAATTGTAGAAAGATATCTTGAGGAAGGACCTCTAAATTGATTTATGGCGTTCAGATATACTTTTGTCAATTTCGACCAATTCGCAGAAACAACCATAAGGAGATTCTTTTCTATAGAGCTACAGCACGATGTAAGAGCTGAGTTATACTCGAGGAAGTACAATAGCACAGGTCCGACAAGCTATTCAGCATTCGTATCGCCGAAGTTAGCGAAGTTAAGATTTCTGCAGCCTCCATTAACAATAGAAGAACTATTGGAAACCATGTATAGGCAACTACGAGTAGAGGTCAGACGCAACATTATATCGTCTGGAGTAGCAGACCTAGCTACAATGGATGACCTGCTACGTAGGCTAGATCATACTTCAAGTATTCCAACCATAATTAAAGGCAATAGATCAGGAACTAGGACGACCACCGTTTCTGCAGCCTCCTTTAACAATAGAAGAACTATTGGAAACCATATATAGGCAACTACGAGTAGAGGTCAGACGCAACATTATATCGTCTGGAGTAGCAGACCTAGCTACAATGGATGACCTGCTACGTAGGCTAGATCATACTTCAAGTATTCCAACCATAATTAAAGACTATATATCAGGAACTAGGACGACCAATGTGGTGGTTTTGGACCGCATGCAGTAAACTGAAAGGCCGCGTGAAAGAGATTCTAAAGGGGTAAGTCGTATCAGAAACAATCGTTACCCTGATCAAAGATATAATGGACAATATAATAGGGAATAAAATAGGCCGTATCAAGCAAGGTATAACCAGGAAAGGTTTAGGCCATATCAAGATCGCAACGACAGCGATAGAAACATAAGCAAGAATAGTTATAAGGAAGAATATCAACCCCGTAATAACTATTATGGAAACTACAATGACAATGATAGGAATGCATACAGAAATACGGATAAGCAAGGTAACTTCCAACGGGTTGAAAGGAATCAGCAAGGATATGACCGTTAAAAAAATTACCGAAACGAGGAATATGAGGCTAAACAAGACAGGAAAAATTATAGGAAAGACAAAGATAGAAGAGAGGAGAAGAATAGTAGGAGAAATAACTCTGAAAGTGAACAGGAACCAGGGACTAGTCAACAGACTAGGAACAAAGAAGGTTCCACCAGAACAAAGAAAAATATAGATTTCCAATTCTCGCTAGCCATTCTCCATCCCCATTTGACATTGTTCTCACGGACGTACACGAAGTATTATGAAGAGATCAGAATGATCATTAAGAGGAAAATTTTGTGAGAAGGTAGTATGAACAGAAACATACCAGACATGTTTATTTGAAGTGAATATCTAGATTGATGGGAATAGACGTATTTGGCACACTTTTATTCGTGAGTTGAGAGGAAGATGTACCAGTATTTTATAACATTTATTTGTAAGAAGCAATTATTCATTTTATTGTGGAGATTTCAACGTTTAGTTGAAAGTTACAGCTAGCATGACGCGAGGTTAGGGAAATCGCTTAGGCAACCATGCTTTGCACAAGCGATACTTGCCTAGTCCGTGCTCAGTGACCCTGCTCACACATGTTTCCCAAGGTTTGACTTGCAAGCAAGATGGCTGCGGTACAGCAGAGACATTAGCCCAGCTGATATATATAATTACAGAGATCACTGAGGGGATAGGCACCATGGGACCATTATGGATATTAATAAGGAGTATTCTGAGGATATTTACAGAGATTTATAAGCCATTAAAACATTTTATATGTGTTTCTCGTATTGACAGCATGCAACCTCGATCATTATCGATTCAATCGTGATGAATCTTGGGAAGACTCCTACAGAGCAGTTCCGAGGACTGTCTGGGAGAATCACTCTATTTTGAAACTGTCCATATAGAAGTCTCGATCTGAATTATTGAAACTGTTCGTTTTACAAGTGCGGTATGGTAGTGGTGTTTCACTGCATACAATGCAGGCACAATCGCGAAGACGCGGGTCGGTCTGAATAGCCCGGTTTTAGCGTGATGCACGTTTCTAACAGTGCCGTGAATGAACATAGTGCATTTGCGAGTCTCAGTAAAACTTGTTAGTATAACATGTGGACTTGTAATATCATCGTGTTTCCTTACAAATATACTGCTATGATATATACGACTGAGTTGAGAAGAATTTCCAACCAGTTATTTCTATGTGCAGTTAAGAGTTGGTAAGCATTTAGAAGGAACGCAACATGAAGCAGAATTGAATATGTATTCTAACCAATGCTTGAAATATGGAAATCATCAGCAGACGTTTATACAAGAAGAGACTTAAGGATTCTCTACATATGACAGTGAGATAATTACTTCTACAATATAAAGAATCAACAAACAAGAGTGGAGGAGTTTACTATCCCTGCGCTTCAAGCCAATCCAGGCATGTACGTCAGAGTCCATGCGTCGCGGATAGCTGTTCGGACATAGGCGGAGAGGGTTCGATCGCGAGTTCCAGACCAGGCCTCAACCTTTCCACACCCAGGATGATGGTTCGATCCCAGGAACAAGGTGTGTTCTTACACGCATTTATCTCCCTCAAGATATCATAAGTTAGTTGCAGGATTCTTTATCAGTATACAGTATGAATTAGAAATATCTATAGATTACCTTTTTAACCATATTTCTTTAGTATAATGAGAATGGACTTGTAGATTAAACTTGACGCCTCTGTCATTGTTGTCTGCTAGTCTATTTTAGTGTTTGATTCGACAACGAATACACCTACAGTCAATTTTTGTGTAAATAGTCATGTTTGGTATTTTAGATTTTGCAACATCGATATTAATTTTTGAAAATAAGATATGAGCATTATAATTAGTTGAGAAGAAACATTCGTCAAGAAGAAAATATTTAGGAGAAGACTACGATATTTTTATATCAGAATATGTATAGGAAGAAGAAAATTTACAACGCATTTATGAACATTCTACAAGATTTATTCTGTTACTTCCTGGATTTCAGAACATAATTATTTCGTCGTTTCTTACAGCATTTCATTTCGAATGAATGTATTATTCTACGTGAAGCTAGATACTTGCATTGAAATCTAGTAACATTTTTGAAGTTGATCTTTGCAACATTTTGTGAATTAGGCAATTAAAGCCATTTTTGAGAAAAGTTACTTGAATAGAGAAATTTTTATTAGATTAGAAAAAGTTCAGTTTTCGAATTAGATAATTCGAGTTGGTTTAGTCTTTTCTGATGTCGTATAATTCTAATGGTTTTTATCGCATCCTATTAATATTAGGCATTTCTCCATGGTGTAGAATTACACGATTTTCTTGAGAGGCAATGATAATAATACACTCGATTTGAAATAATTAAAACAATTGAAATAATTGAAGTAATTGAAGTAATTGTATGATTGAAGGATCTTTGAGATACATTAAAATAATAAAGTAATAATGCTAGACCTATTTTGAATTTATTTTGCGAATCTGAATTGAATCTCGATATCAATAAAAATATAATCTGTTATCAATAAATATGAGATAGTTGAAATTCATATGTGAGATGAATTATAATGAAGAATTGAATCTCGATATCGACTAAAATATAATCTATTATGAATAATTATGTGATAGTTGAAATTCATATGTGAGATGAATTACGTTGAAGAATAATTTAACTATTGTGATATTTTTTCCAAGAGTGGATTTAAACTAAGATAATCATGTTAATTGTGAGGCATGATAATTCTTGATATTAAATTGAAATTAATATAATTTTAATTTAGGTGATGAACATTACAATACAGCTATTGAATGCTATTTTTGGTATTGAATGGATCAATACAGGAGTTAATGATGTCGTTAAAGTATATTTCGATATCGGTGGATATCAGGAGATAGTATGAAGTATTGTATAGAGGGATTTCTAGTGTGAAGAGATTGACATTTTTGTCATGGAATTTTGTGGATTACGCGAGCTGATAAGCAGTCGCTGAATTATATAATGATGATTATTATCCGTGAATAGAGCACGATCATTGAAGCCACAATGCTGAAATTTAAGAATTACCCACCATTGAAGGAAAATTTATTTAAGTTGAATCAGATTGTTAAACATAACTAATATCCAGTATGAAACATTACTTGGAGATAATATGATAATGTTATAATTAAATGAAGCTACGATTGAAAATATTAAGAAAGACACTACGTTCGATTAACTTAGTTGTTTGTCAAATAAGACACATAATGATCACAGATAATGTTAATATGATAATGCTGATGGATAATAATAATCTTGGCGAGATTCGATAAAAGGAAATTACTGTAAATTAATGTATATATATATATATATCATGTTTAAAATTTTTCTAGTGTATTTGTGTATTTAACATACGATAATGTGAAATCGTACATCGATATTTCTGTGAACAGAAACTATGCATAGTGATGCAACAACGATACCAGATTCGTCAGTCATAAGATGGAATTAATTTGTTTTTGTCATATAGTTGTCAGACTTTCGTCTTACAACAAATTTCTTCGTTTTTCAGTTAATAAACTGATTCTCACATTTTAAATTATTCAATGATTTATATAAAGAACAGGATGCGTTAGGAGGACCAGTGGGGCAATATTCCCAACGTCAGCCATCTGCCCGAGATAGGTTTTAGCGATTTTCGAGTTCTCTTTGAGGTAGTTTTTCATTTGTTCTGTACCACTGGGGCTTTCTTAACCCAATCTCTTTTGTTAATGTGCCCTTATCCCAGGTTGATCATGTTGGTAGAATTTTTGGGGGTTTATTTTAGCGGGTACTTCAGATTCTACGATACAGCTGTTCCATCGGATTTCAACAGGTGAGACCATGTGGATACGAGTACAGTACCTAACTTAAGGCCACGGCCGCCTCCTTACCTCTTCCTTGTCTATCCCTCCAACTCTTCCCATCCCTTTATCAGGTCCCAGTTCACTTTGCAGGTGAGGCCGCCTGGGCGTCACACACTCCAGTTGTATCCCCGACTCAGAGTCTCAAGCTCCAGGGCACTGCCCTCAGTGTAGAGGTGGGATCCCTCGGTTAGTCCGTGGGAAAAGTCAACCCTGGAGGTTAAAACGATAACTGAAAACATATCATTTAATTATTTAATTTTTATTCGTGTTATTTTTATTTATCTGATTTTTAGATTTTTGTCAATTATGCGTAACTGTATATTTTATTATTTGGTAATATTTATTTAATATTGATCTGTATGCAGATACGTAGCTATGTCAACAGGGGAGGAGGTGAACTAAGCGGGATGGGGTTCAAAAAGAGTAGCTTTATTTGGTTAATTCAGTATGGCCTCTACTTATAACTATTTTTATTATTATTATTACCGGTATTATTATTATTATTATTAAATAAGAATTTTATTTATGACAGGCACTAGGCTAATGGTTAGATTACCCATGCTAGCGTGTACCTTTAGTTGGTGAACCACGCTGCAAAAATCTATCACACTCAGTTTTATTTGAACACGAATGTACCTTTGAATCAACTACTAGATCATCGACTCGAGATATCCTGAACTAATAATCGTAGAGAGTCGCGCGAGAGCACAAATTAAAGGGGGTTATGTCCCCTATCTCTATAACATGGAATGAGTTACCTGAAGAAGTCTTAGAACCTTTTCCTAACAGTTTAAAAGTTTTCAAGAAGAAATTAAATGTTGCATTCAGGGAACCCAGAGACATTATGGAGAGAAATTGAGTTATAGGCAGCATGGAAATATCTTGTTACCACCAGGTTTTGCCTAACTGTAACAGTACCTATTAATAAATAAATAAATACTACAACATGTCAATTTTTAATTTTACTAAAAGGCCTAAGTATTGTGCCCGACATAGTCCCCCATAATAGCGCGGTTTGGCAACTCCGCCAGCGCTGTACGTCATCGCTGGGTGCGCGGCCACCAGGTTGAGTGCCGTCAGGCGTATCTGAATTCTATCCCCAGCAGAGCGCTCTGTCTCTGACCACGTGCTAAGCTCTTGCATCTGGCAACTTGTCAGGTCGAGACAGGCAGGCAGATGCTTGTTGTGTGCGGGCTGGACAGTACTACGTCGTGATGAAAGTGAGTGACTTTATACCCGGTCGTGTTTGCGGAGAACCGTGAGTACTATATCACAGTGTATCGGGAGTGGATTGTAATAGTCTATGAAAGACCCTATAATTACATATCGCCAAAGTTACCGTGCGCAATCGAAACATTTGACGGCCGAGTTTCGTGTGCATAATTATGAAAATGCTTTGGCTTAAAAAACGAAATAATTAACCTTACAAGCGGGCTACATTACGGCATCTTGTATGAACGAACGTTCGTGAACACTCGAGCACTTTCCATCGTAGGACGACCCGCTAATGCATTGTGTGTGACTTGAGGATGCAAACGAATTTCATGAATAGCTGTGAATGCTTTCAACTGACTGCCAATATACAGCTGTGAAGACTAGTGGATAGAAAGAGTCGTGTTCCAATATGAACAGTGCTTGGCGCAAGGACTTGTAATTTCCAGAATGGAATTAGGGCATTTTCCAGCTAGTGCTATTGGAGTGTCCGTGAGAAATTTGGAAATGGAAATATTTACTGAAAATATGGAGCACTGAGCCGATACATAAGGGAACGAGATGGAGTGACAGCCACGCCAGAATGAAGCCATAAGAACACGATGATGATTACATCGAGGGAGATGGAGATAGCCACCATGAGGCTGGTAGGTCCCGGGTTCGGTTCCTGCAAGAATTTTGGAAGAAGACGGAAGAAGATGGGTTCCTGAAGCTTCGGACTTGGGGGCGGATGGTACTGGATGAAGATGAGGATTTCTTCACTGGATCTGGAAATTCTTCACACCAGGAACGTAGGCCTGCTAACATTGTGCCATCCTTTCTTGGTTCTTCGAGTTGGTGAGCCAGAATATTTCTTCATTTAATAGTGAGTGGTCTGACTACTCAGTATTACTCTATATCATGGAATTGAGCTAATATTGAATTGGAAGTAAAATTGAATTTAGATAAGATAGTGATGATATTGGATTAAGCAAATCAGTGGTGAATTATTTGATTGATTGAAAATTATTATTCTCATTAATTTATTCTACGTCTACGAAGGACATCTGATGTAATATTTCACATGGATAGGCTATTGGATATTGGAAGGACATAACCCACATTGCCTTATTCTACGATCCAGTCAATATTTTTCGGATATTCTATAAATCCATCTCAAATTCGGATGATAGGATTTTGCTAATTTTGGACGTTGTAACTTCATAGGAGTAGGCCTATAGTTTTGGTCGAATACTTGATAGTCTATTCGACTGTATTTTCGATGGAATATGCTAGATGCCTGTAACAAATTTGAAATTTAGGTTTAAATTCTTGGATCTTAACTTCGGATATTGGCGGATATTATGATTTGCTAATTATGATTATCAGTTCAATACTTTCATATTTTCTTCTCCCATACTCTTTGCTTTGGGAATTTGATTTATTTCAAGCACGCTTTGCTATTTTTGCTTGAACGTTTATATGTTTGACATTGCTTATAGTCAGGCCTACATTATATTATAATTTATACAGGCCAATTATGTGATCGAAGGGAAGCCATAATGATTACAGGGTAATAATTATACATTTTCTGCACTAAAACTGTGAAGTTGGTGTGTTTATTTAAAAAAGAAAGGAAAAGAGATTTTAAAAAATAAGAAAATAATTTAAGGTGATAATTCACATATGCTGTGAACAATTCGATAATGGTTTGAAGATTAATCTTGATGTTTAATTAAAAAAAGAAAGATAGTAGAATAATGAAACACGTGGTGAATATAAAAAAGATATATATTACTTACAATCATCATTATTGGTGTGAGATCATTCAAAACGGCATGACTACGTAAAGTATAGGCAAATGATTGTAAATTAAGCATTGATACAAGCATATAAATAATAGTCTAATCACTTTGCATTTAATCAAGTGGACTATATTACAAACTAACCATCGAATGGGAAGAAACAGAATCACTTAGTTGTCACATATTATTGAAATATAAAATTTGAATTTTGTACAAATGATAATGAGGGATGCACATTTGTTGCAACATTATGAGTAATAAGGGTAATGAGACTCTGAAATAACTTGCAAATTAATTTGGATATCATTATATTTGAGACATAGAAATGAGATGAGGGTCTGATAGATTTGGAAAGCATGGATATTCTACTAATGAAATTTATTCTTCTATTTGAAAGAATGTAGACAACAAGTTGAATCATAATTGTAAATAGTGAATTTAATCTTGATTTAATGGTCATGTTAGACCAATATTTCTACGGCAATAATTACTGTCAATAATTGGTGATATAGTAAATTACTTTTCTCATAGGTTGCACTAGTTAGAATGGAGATCTATACTTTTACACCGAGGCAAGATACATCTTTTTTATAGATCTTTCTTTAATCATAATCTCAAGTGAGTGTGTTGGTGATAGACTGGAAACACCACCTGACGGACATTCAGGGTGTTTAATGGATCACATAGTCAAACATGACCGAATCTAACCTGTTTTTATTTTGTTCAGTTTTCTTCGAGGATCTCCTAATTTTATTTATATCCAAGGATAGGACCAAGGAGATTCGTTGACCATTTAAACCTTATTTTTTTATTTGGACTTTAAATATTTTTCTTTTGCATCGATCCACATCAAGCTTTAATTTAGACCCAATCTCCGAGGCAAGACAGGCTTTAGGGATTTCTATTTTTATGTGTTGGTCGATGAGTTGCCAATAAACGGATGCTTATTTTATCATATTATTTTTGCTTATCTTCTGATTTCTGTTGTGCTATTGCTTTGATTTAGGTTTGGGAGTGGGTTGATTTAACCTGTTACACCTATATGCTGTTAATCACCCCTGAGACTACTTGAGTTCTCGTATCGACCGGCATATTTTTTTGATATTCAAACCCAGACCTCAATCATTTTATCTTATACATGTCTTGTGTTTTCGGCATGAGTTGCGATGTTTTCGCCGGGTCATCCGATTCACTGCCGGTTAGCGGGGACAGTATACATTCAAATTTTCGCTTTTTTAATATTGTATTTATTTAATTATTATTATTTATTTATGTACCAACACGTTTTTACCCGGGAGTTTTACTACACCCCCAACCGTTCCGACAGTGTAGCGGAGTAAAGTATCTTTAGTATGTTAACTAAAGTTATTAATATTATTATTTATTGATTATCGATAATTCATTATGGTGATTGAAGGCATTTTTCAGTGTTGCCCTAGTAAACAACAGTTTGATGCTTTTCAGTCGGTCAACACTATTGTATTTATTTACTTATTTTTTATTTTATGTCTTCGGTAGTGGCGAAGTTAGGGCTCATGGCCCTCTCTTACACTTAACCACGAAATATGGTACCCGTACATAGCTTATGACAATTTCGAAAATAAAAAATATTATTATGATGATAAATAAGGAGTAAATTAATTATGCTAATACTAATATTAGTAAAAAAGGCACATGAATAATGATAGTAATAATTATAACAATAATAATAATAATAATAATAATAATAATAATCACAATGTCACAGACCTTTCTATAATATCCTTGATATAATCGTAGCTCAGTCATACGTCCTATCATCCATCACCATTCACACGGGGCAATCAGCAGTATTCAACAGGTAATCTCGCCATGCGGCCTTAAATTTATTTATTGTTGTGGAATTTCTGATATCGGGAGGAGTTGAATTCCATAGTCGAGACCGAGCTATAGCAAAAGAGCGGTTAAACATCGATGAGTGGTTGATGGGGATGGCGAGGGAAGAGCCAGATCGAGTGCTTCGATTATGGTATGAGGACGAGTAACTAAATTTTGATGACATGTATGTGGGGGTGTTTTCATGCAGAAATCGATAGATGGATGTCAACAAGTGAAATTTACGGCGTTCATCAGGTTTAAGCCATGAAAGAGCACGGTAGCTTGGGGTTATGTGGGCACCGAAGACAAGAGTTCAATGCTTGTTGAAGTTTCATTGTTTGTCCATGAGTTGCGTTAACGAGAACGACGTCACAGTAGTCTAGAATTGGTAGTATTAGTGCCTGGATGAGTTTAATCTTAATGTCTAGTGGCAAAATATCCTTATGGCGCACGAGTGGCAGAAGGGATGCGTATATCTTTTTACGTGTATTTCTTATATGTGGTGACCAGTCGAGAGTTTCAGTTAAGGTTAACCCAATGTTCCTTACTCCTTTACTAAAGGGGATGGTGATTGAATTCAGTGTTACTGGAGGCACAACGTAGTTGTTTTTTAATGAGTTTAGTAACTTATGAGAGCCGATGATGATAGTTTGGGTTTTCTTAAGATTGAGCAGGAGAGAGTTGTCATCGGCGTATACACTAAGTTGGTGTTTATATCCCTTATTGCATTTGATATATTGTTGATACTAGTGTGGCAATATATTTGGAGATCATCTGCATAAAGATGACATTTATTATAGTTAATTGTGGAGGAGATATCGTTGATATAGAGCACGAAAAGTAGGGGCCCAAGGACCAAACCATGGGGGGTTCCTGCCTTTTTCTGACGCTACTGTGAGGTGGTGTCCTGTACAATCACACGCTGATTTCGACCCGTTAGGTAAGCAGAGAAAAAAATTATGGCTTCGGAGCCAAGAAGGGATTTTAGTTTCTTCAATAGGGTCGGTATATCGATGGTGTCAAATGCTCTGCTGAAATCGAGGAGTGTGAGTATTGTTACTTGTCTTTGGTCCAATGCTTGTCTGATGTCATCAGTCAGCTTAAGTAAGGCAGTAGCTATGCAGTGGCCCTTCTTGAAACCAGACTGGAGTAGGTCAAGTAGAGAGTGAGTGTTCAAATATTCCAGTATTTGAGTTTGTACTAACCGTTCCAGTACTTTGGAGAGAGCAGGGAGAATAGATACATGGCGGTAGTCGGACGATAACAGTTGGCATGGTATCTTAGGAAGAGGGATCACGTTGGCGTATTTCCAGATCGAAGGCAGTTTGCCATTGTTTAAACAGTAATTAAAAATGTGTGTGAGAATGGGGAGAACAGCACCAATAATGTAATGTATACATTTTATAGGTATATCATCAATCCCACTCGCCTGGGATCTAATGGAATACAACACTCTCTTAACCTCATTAGTGCTTACGTTACGAAATGCAAAGCTGGGTCGATCTGTTGGTGGAAATGATGGGCCGTGACTGGCAGCGTTATTTGGGCTGGATTCAGTATCTGCATCCGTGAAATATGCATTTAGCTCGTCTAGTGGAAAGTCAGGTATAGGAAGTTGCTCCTGGTTTTTTCCTATGCCCAAAGCACCGAGTTGTTTCCACGCTCTAGCCGTGTTTAGTCGGCAGGTTGTATCACGAACATACTTAAATTTAAGATTACGTAAAGTTTGCTTAATTTGGTTTCGAAGTACACGGTACTTTTCAAAATCATTTGGTAGACCAGAACGTTTGTTTTGTCTGAAAAGATTATCTCTACTGGACATCATTTTCTTGACTTCCGGAGTTAACCACGGCTTAGGTTTACGAGAAATCCTTATCTTTCTCCTGGGCGCATGTTTGTTGTATAGTGCATGTATTAATAGGTTAAACTTGTTTACTTTTTCGTCAATGTCGTCCAGTCTCAATATGTCGGTCCATGGAAGACTGTAGGCATCATATTTCAGTTGTACCGGGTCTATGTCCTTTATATTTCTGCATGTAACATATTTAGTCCTGTACTTTGGAACGCGGAGCGAATACGCTAAGTATATTAAGTCATGGGTGGATATAGCCGGCACTGGTATTTGACCACGAGTCACTACTTTCTGTGGGTTATTTGTTATGATGAGATCAATTAGTGTATGTGAAGTGTAGCTTACTGTGCTTACGAAGTTAGTTGGCTCGAGAGGAAGTATCGTCATGTCACAGTGTAATGGGTTATTGAGATATTTAAACTTGCCTCACTAGTTGGGCGTTATTTGTAATGTGTAGTATCACATGTATTGCCAGGGCGCTAGATCATTTACATATCATGATCAAAATAATATATTAAACCTCGGTTAAACAGAGGTAGAGCATCTAAATTCCTATCTCCAGCCGTAGTGAAACTTACGTAATCTAACCTTACGATAATTAGTTCAGGAGTATGGTGTTGCCTTATAGTAATTTCTAGCTACTAAAGGAAACCAGTCAAACATTTGAATTAAAAATGAATTTAATATATAAAAACAACAAGTGCAAAAAATATAAAATACTAAAGATAATAATAATAATAAATTTAAATTAAAGAATCTACTGAATTTTTTCTTGTATTAAGGTTCTTGATTGGAAATTGGAGTATACTGAGTTAATTGAATAGAATATATTGAATTTAATAAGCATGATAGCCTCACCGCATTGAAGATCTTTGTAGTTGGATTGTTGCGTAGAGAGTTCCAGATGGCCCTGATCTTCCTCAAAGTAATTAATTTATATGTGGATGACGGAATAAATTCCAAAAATCATCCCTGTGACAATAGACTCGTACACAACCATGTCACAGTTTGATGAGACAGAATGTCTTATCAACTTCACATACTTAATAGTCAACTGTCTAGTTTAGAACTGCGTTATAGACTCCATCTCGCTACAAGTTCCTCTGCTCCACTCAGCATCATTCCCTCTCCTCCAGCAATTCAATAATAATAATCACCTTTCAGTTGGGCGGCCGTCATATATATAACGTTCCCAGGTAAGACACGTGCCCCCCCCCCCCCCACTGAAGTCACTGGGAAATTTGCACGCCTTTCACATATCAACAATGACAATACTTCATTGTAGCATTTCTCGGGAGGTCCAGCCCACCTTTTGTACAAAGTTGCAAAGGACTCATTCATCGGCCCAGCATTGTTAGTGGCAAGTCTTCTTAGAATCCCTTCTTAGTATGATTTGTATACTCGTAGAATACTTGATGTGACAGACATAAGTGTCTATTTATGTCATTTCCAAGAAGCCGTGGATAAGCCGCCGTGAACACCCTCTTTTTCTCTTGTTCGAATTTTCTTCAGAAATAATATTCAGTCAAGCGTCAAACTTATTTCAAATATAATGTGTATCGCTCCAAGTCCTTTCAATTGCCATAATATTCTACATTACCGCATAATAATGGATATAAACATATTAGTTAACATAATAACTAATAAAAGGTAAAATGTAAACTTAAAAAAATATTGATAATAATAATAATAATAATAATAATAATAATAATAATAATAAAATATATAACATTATTTCATTCTGGTCACAAATTGGGACCATCACAACAGGAGGAAAATAGATCTTCAAGTTTCTTTGATTTGTATGTTTAGGTTAGTAGGTTAGTGTTAAAATCTCCTAAAATAATGACATGTTCGTAAGATGGCAGTAAATTAAGCAGACTAGTTTCAAACTCGGAAATGTATGATACAGTAGCTGGGCGATAGACAATACCTATCAATACTTTCAGCTCACTCAGTGTTATCTCAACAAACACGAACTCCGTCCCCAGTAACTCGACGGACGATGATGAGCAAAAAACCCTGCTTTTCAGATCATCTCTGCAATAAAGGGCAACACCGCCTCCCATCCTATCGGCTCGATCATGGCGATGGAGATTATATCCTTCAAGCTGAACTACACAATTCGGAAGTGATTCAGACAACCAACTCTCTGATATTCCTATTACATGAACATTGTCTTCACAGAATATTGCTGTAATCTCATCTATGTGTGCTGGTAAGCTTTGGCTATTCAGATGGCAGCAATGTAAGGTTCTAGGACAGTTTGAAAATGCTTGCTTTAACTTAGTACCAGCATGCGCTGGTGAAAGTGGAGGGAGGGGGGAATTTCTATTGTTCGAGCACGGTCATTTCCCGAGGGTGAATTGGCTCCTACAAGGACAGCAGAACTATTTATAAATGGCATGCTGACAAGGTCAAGAACTTACCGTACCGATATCTCGACTTCCTGATGAAACCAACAGCTGATTGCCTAAATACTAAACACACACAATCACACACACAAACCTAATGTAACTTCTGGTACACATGTCTATGATGTTATTCCATTTCCTTCACCTAGACGATTAATGTGCAACTTTAGTTCCGCAGGTGTGTTAATATTTAGTTTTCTGCCATTGTTGAGGTGGACTACAATTCGGCCGTCTTGTGTGGATACATTACGTAATCCCCAAAAGTCCCGTGCTTTTCTTAAGATGTCCTTCCTAGTTTCAGTAAGGGATTCTGTTATTAACAGTGATGTGCCTTTGAGCAATCGCTTGGCGCGCCAAACACGATCTCGTTGGTGGTATCGTACGAACTTTATTATTATAGGCCTACTACCTGAGGCCACTATTCCTGCAGCAGTACTTGGCTGGCGACCCAGTCTGTGACATCGGTCTATACTGTCAATTTGCAGAGTCACATTTAGTTTCCCTGAGAGTGTTTCGATTGCTTTCGCGTAGACGTCCTCGTTGGGAGTTTCACGTACTCCGTGGAGGAGAAGGCAGTTTCTCCTACTGTACTGCTCTGCCTCATCTTGCCGGATGTCCCGCTTCTCGAGATGCTCCTGGACGAGGATTACCTCTTTCTTCATCTCATCCAGTTCCGCAGTAATTACTTCTCGGAAGTCCTTAACGTCTGACGCGAGAACATTCAGGGAGTCGCTGGGGTTGGTAGCACTGATCGTGGAGGCCTCCATCCACTTTTAAAACTTACTCACACGCTCGTTTACTGCCTTTAGGGTCATACTTTTATATTAATCACTCAACAAAAGCTTGTTCAAATTAATTAGGACAATGAGGACACTGATAAATGATACTTAACTGTTTTGGCTGGTGACTTGTGGAGCACTTTTACACTCGGCATGTAGTAGGCGCCATCTATCTTTTTGTACCCAAACGAGATGCGTTATTTCCTAATCCTGAAAATTTATATGAGATTAATAAATACCTACATTTGGATGACTTAAACAAATGTCATAACTAGGGCCTGGATTTTGATGAAAAGTCATATTTTTTCTGAGTACACGAAGACGATGCTTAGTGGTAATTAAGTGCATTCCACTATAAATATGTCAGAAATATGGGGTTTTTAAAAGTCATCAAAATGCAATTTTCCTACATTTTCCAGAATAAAGTCATTTTCTAAATTTCATTTGCATTTTAGGTCATTTTTCATGTGTTATACGCGTATAGGTCATATTTTTTTTTATAGAATATGGTTAAATGCTCATGTTAAAGTTATGTTTTAGTATCTGTATTTCTAAACATTTCAGCGATAACATTCTTGGACTAACCCATATATTTTAGTTCTGCAGTGCTCATTTGTTTTCATTACCCGTTTCTTATCTACGCAGCTGAGCTTTTTTACTTGACGAAGCATTTGTGTGTACAGTTTGCGTCACCGATTTCATCACGTGCACGTGAGTATTGCGTCAGTCTGAGAAAAGAAACGGGGTAATCCCCTCAGCGCCATGTGGTTTGTGTCGAGTTTATCTTTATTAGAAGTCTTGACAACTCTGACGCAGTTTTGGTCGGCTCTGGCCTCTGATCGTTCACTCAGTTACCCGGCAACTATAGGACCTTTAAAGTGCGTTTGTGTTGTAGATGTGTGACGTTTTGTTGTGCAGTGCAATTGAAATGCTAAAACAAAAGCAGTCAACTGCAAGCCGTTTAAAACAGTATGTGTCAGATTTCGGTGAAAACATATTCTCAACTGATGGAACTATTTTGTTCTGTAAGGTGTGCGAAATCAAAGTCGCTGGAGATAAACGGTTCACCGTACAACAACACATCAGTCGCGATAAACATTTGCGAGGTCTTGAAAATGTGGAAAAAAGGAAAGTGTCTCAATTACTGTTAAAAGAAACTGTTTGACATGAAATAACAAGTCATCTTCCTTTTATAAAGCATTATGTGAAGTGTTTGTTAGTGCTAATATTCCATTAGGAAAACTAAGCAATCCTAAATTAAGTGATTTCCTCGAACGCCACACTGGTCATACTATTCCAGACGAATCAACATTGCGTAAAAACTGTACCTATCAAAATGTTACGAAGACACGTTAAACCGAATGTGTGAATGGGAAAAAAACGTATCAATTGACGAGACTACAGATTCAGAGGGACGTTATATAGGAAATGTAGTGATAGGGACCCTAGAAACAAACAGTCCCGGGCAAACTTTTCTGCTGACCTCCGAAGTTTTGGAAGCGGTTAACCACACTCAGTTATGCAAACTGTTCGATAGATCCATATGTTTAATATAGCCTAGGGGAATACAACATGAGAATGTGCTCCTCTTCCTAACAGATGCAGCACCTTACATGGTAAAGGCAGCAAAATCTATCAAAGCATTTTACAATAGGATGGTGCATGTTACTTGTCTGGCCCATGCTTTTCATCGAATTGCAGAAGAGGTCCGATCAAAATTTTCAGAAGTAGATAGACTAGTTACCACATTAAAGAAAGTCTTTGTCAAAGCACCATCCCGTACTAAATATTTCAATGACAAGGCCCCTGATGTAGCTTTGCCCCCCGCACCAGTTTTAACACGCTGGGGTACCTGGTTGTCTGCATGCATATACTATTGTGTCAATTTTTAGATAGTGAGAGAAGTAGTGAATGGCTTTGATAAGACAGATGCTAAGGCTATTGGGAGTGCACAGGACCTGTTTTCTGATCCTCAAATTAAAGGTAAATTGGCTTGCAAAAAGTCAAATGTTTCATTTTGGCCAGAAAGAAAGTGGCATGGTCAATAGAGTTAGTCAGGAATGCTGAAGGTTGTATAATACTTGTAAAAGGTGAGATTGGGGACACTGTCAGACAGAAAATAAAATTTGTATTGGACAAGAATAAAGGGTATCTGACAGTGTGTCAAATAGCCAGTATTTTGTCGGGAGAAGACTACAGAACTGATATTTTTGAAGAAGATTTAACATCCAGTGACATATTGTTTTTCAAATATGCTCCTATTACATCAGTGGAAGTGGAGAGAAGTTTCACGAAATATAAAACAGTATTAGCTGACAACCGCCGTTTTTTCACCTTTTGAGGATGATGATGATGGTGGTGTAATGCAACGCTAACTAAGGTATGCTTAGTTAGCAATATATTTTTTCACTTTGTAGTAGAAATTTAAATGACGTATTGTTAATCTATTGAATAATAGTTTAGTAGTAATACACTAATTCTACTAAGAATGTTTGTTAATGGAACCATTATTTGTAGAAGACAATCATGAAATTGATCATTTTTAGTTTTTTTAATGATCCTTTTAAGTTTTTATGAGGTCATTTTAAGAGAATTTAAGGGGCATTTTATAGGTCATTTTTCGATAATTGTAAAGTCATCAACATCCGGGCCCTAGTCATAACCCAGCTGCTCGAATTATGGCACATTACAACTTATATGACAGAAAAAACAAGTGATTTAAAATTAATCATAATATTCTTTAAATAAGTCTGCAAAGTTTTCTATTTTTTCTACAAATTTTATGCATTGTTTTTAACACGTGCATACTTAAAAGTTTGTATATTTTTTAACCTAGTCAGACATTATAAAATTAAATTTAGATAATAGGTGTATAATTTGTACCTAAAAAAATACGTTCGCTGCAGATGCTGAAAATACTGTTTCCCAGCCTAGAACGGAAAAATCATCTGCATTGAAGAATTCGCTCAAGCGCTGTAGAAGGAGTTTGACCCTGCCCTTGGTATGGGAATAACCTCACCTTCTCATGTTGGTACAAGCGCTGCAGAAGGTGTTTGACCCTGCCCTTGGTATGGGAATAACCTCACTTTCTCATGTTGGTACAAGCTCTGTAGAAGGTGTTTGACCCTGCCCTTGGTATGGGAATAACCTCACCTTCTCATGTTGGTTCAAGCGCTGTAGAAGGTGTTTGACCCTGCCCTTGGTATGGGAATAACCTCACCTTCTCATGTTGGTACAAGCTCTGTAGAAGGTGTTTGACCCTGCCCTTGGTATGGGAATAACCTCACCTTCTCATGTTGGTACAAGCTCTGTAGAAGGTGTTTGACCCTGCCCTTGGTATGGGAATAACCTCACCTTCTCATGTTGGTACAAGCTCTGTAGAAGGTGTTTGACCCTGCCCTTGGTATGGGAATAACCTCACCTTCTCATGTTGGTACAAGCGCTGTAGAAGGTGTTTGACCCTGCCCTTGGTAGGGGAATAACCTCACCTTCTCATGTTGGTACAAGCGCTGCAGAAGATGTTTGACCCTGCCCTTGGTATGGGAATAACCTCACCTTCTCATGTTGGTACAAGCTCTGTAGAAGGTGTTTGACCCTGCCCTTGGTAGGGGAATAACCTCACCTTCTCATGTTGGTACAAGCTCTGTAGAAGGTGTTTGACCCTGCCCTTGGTATGGGAATAACCTCACCTTCTCATGATGGTACAAGCGCTGCAGAAGGTGTTTGACCCTGCCCTTGGTATGGGAATAACCTCACCTTCTCATGTTGGTACAAGCGCTGCAGAAGGTGTTTGACCCTGCCCTTGGTATGGGAATAACCTCACCTTCTCATGTTGGTACAAGCGCTGCAGAAGGTGTTTGGTATGGGAATAACCTCACCTTCTCATGTTGGTACAAGCGCTGCAGAAGGTGTTTGACCCTGCCCTTGGTATGGGAATAACTTCACCTTCTCATGTTGGTACAAGCTCTGTAGAAGGTGTTTGACCCTGCCCTTGGTATGGGAATAACCTCACCTTCTCATGTTGGTACAAGCTCTGTAGAAGGTGTTTGACCCTGCCCTTGGTATGGACATAACCTCACCTTCTCATGTTGGTACAAGCGCTGCAGAAGGTGTTTGACCCTGCCCTTGGTATGGGAATAACCTCACCTTCTCATGTTGGTACAAGCGCTGCAGAAGGTGTTTGACCCTGCCCTTGGTATGGGAATAACCTCACCTTCTCATGTTGGTACAAGCTCTGTAGAAGGTGTTTGACCCTGCCCTTGGTATGGGAATAACCTCACCTTCTCATGTTGGTACAAGCGCTGTAGAAGGTGTTTGACCCTGCCCTTGGTAGGGGAATAACCTCACCTTCTCATGTTGGTACAAGCGCTGCAGAAGGTGTTTGACCCTGCCCTTGGTATGGGAATAACCTCACCTTCTCATGTTGGTACAAGCTCTGTAGAAGGTGTTTGACCCTGCCCTTGGTAGGGGAATAACCTCACCTTCTCATGTTGGTACAAGCTCTGTAGAAGGTGTTTGACCCTGCCCTTGGTATGGGAATAACCTCACCTTCTCATGTTGGTACAAGCGCTGCAGAAGGTGTTTGACCCTGCCCTTGGTATGGGAATAACCTCACCGTCTCATGATGGTACAAGCGCTGCAGAAGGTGTTTGACCCTGCCCTTGGTATGGGAATAACCTCACCTTCTCATGTTGGTACAAGCGCTGCAGAAGGTGTTTGACCCTGCCCTTGGTATGGGAATAACCTCACCTTCTCATGTTGGTAAAAGCGCTGCAGAAGGTGTTTGACCCTGCCCTTGGTATGGGAATAACCTCACCTTCTCATGTTGGTACAAGCTCTGTAGAAGGTGTTTGACCCTGCCCTTGGTATGGGAATAACCTCACCTTCTCATGTTGTTACAAGCGCTGTAGAAGGTGTTTGACCCTGCCCTTGGTAGGGGAATAACCTCACCTTCCTATGTTGGTACAAGCGCTGCAGAAGGTGTTTGACCCTGCCCTTGGTATGGGAATAACCTCACCTTCTCATGTTGGTACAAGCTCTGTAGAAGGTGTTTGACCCTGCCCTTGGTATGGGAATAACCTCACCTTCTCATGTTGGTACAAGCTCTGTAGAAGGTGTTTGACCCTGCCCTTGGTATGGAAATAACCTCACCTTCTCATGTTGGTACAAGCGCTGTAGAAGGTGTTTGACCCTGCCCTTGGTATGGGAATAACCTCACCTTCTCATGTTGGTACAAGCGCTGCAGAAGGTGTTTGACCCTGCCCTTGGTATGGGAATAACCTCATTTTCTCATGTTGGTACAAGCTCTGTAGAAGGTGTTTGACCCTGCCCTTGGTATGGGAATAACCTCACCTTCTCATGTTGGTACAAGCTCTGTAGAAGGTGTTTGACCCTGCCCTTGGTATGGAAATAACCTCACCTTCTCATGTTGGTACAAGCGCTGCAGAAGGTGTTTGACCCTGCCCTTGGTATGGGAATAACCTCAACTTCTCATGTTGGTACAAGCTCTGTAGAAGGTGTTTGACCCTGCCCTTGGTATGGGAATAACCTCACCTTCTCATGTTGGTACAAGCTCTGTAGAAGGTGTTTGACCCTGCCCTTGGTATGGAAATAACCTCACCTTCTCATGTTGGTACAAGCGCTGCAGAAGGTGTTTGACCCTGCCCTTGGTATGGGAATAACCTCACCTTCTCATGTTGGTACAAGCGCTGCAGAAGGTGTTTGACCCTGCCCTTGGTATGGGAATAACCTCACCTTCTCATGTTGGTACAAGCTCTGTAGAAGGTGTTTGACCCTGCCCTTGGTATGGGAATAACCTCACCTTCTCATGTTGGTACAAGCTCTGTAGAAGGTGTTTGACCCTGCCCTTGGTATGGGAATAACCTCACCTTCTCATGTTGGTACAAGCTCTGTAGAAGGTGTTTGACCCTGCCCTTGGTATGGGAATAACCTCACCTTCTCATTTTGGTGTTGACTGACTGAAAAGCATCAAACTTTAGTTTATCGATTATTCATTTATTTATTTTTTCAATATTTAGTATTTATTATAATTATTTATTTATTATTGTTATTTATTATTATTTTAATGTTATTATTATTTAACTTCATTATTATTACTATTTATTGTTATTATTATTTAATTTTATTAATTGTATTATTATTTATTATTTGAAGAGAATTCTCCCAATACATAGAAGACGTTAAGCAAATGACTCAATCAACTTTTCTTTTGGTTCCACTTGTTGTTCCATTAGACTTTCATTCTTTCAGAGAAGGCTTGTTTGCGTTGTTCCGACCACTTTGATCTGTACTGTTTTTGTTGTGGTTGCTCTGATATAACTTCCCACTTTTTAACTTTGTGTCTGAAGGTATCCCTTTCTAAAATGACAGGTGAACTTATGTTTGCGTTTTTGAGGTCCTTTGGAAGTTCCTCTAACCAAGGTGTTGAGTTCCTGAGTGTGGTCAAATAATCAATTATCCTTTTCGTCAATCGATTTTCTGGTAGTCTAGTGAGATGTCCAAAGAATTTCATTCGTCTTTTCTTAATGTCGATTTCGATGTTTGAATACTTTTCTGTTGTTTTTATTGATTGTAGTCTGTAACCATCTTGCGTATATCTTGCTTCCAAAAGTTTCCTAATGATCTTCCTCTGTTCCTTTTTGATGTCTTCAAGTTCATGTTTACTCTTAAGTGTCAGAATTTTTCTTGCGTAAAGGACTGTTGGTTTCATGACTGTGTTGTAGTGCTGAATTTTTGAGTATTTTGACAAAAAATTCCTGGACTAACCCTAATGCTTTTTTGACTTTTTGGAAACGATTTTGTTGTGAGATATTTTCAAGGCCTGTCGGTTCGATAAATTCTCCGAGGTATTTTAAGTGCGGTACCCTTTCGATTTTACCATATTTTGGTTTCAGGCTCGTTGATATCTGTCTTTGAACAGAAGAATTTCGTTTTCTCAAACGAGATCTGTAGTCCCTCCTTTTCAGCACTTTCTTTAAGTATCTCGAGCTGTTTGACAGCAGTCTTCTCATCCTCGGTTAGTATCGCCAGATCATCCGCAAAATGCGAGGTATGGTATGTGGAGGTTGTTTTTGGGAAATCCCAGTCGGATTGGCTTCCAAAATTCACATTTATTGAGTTCCTTCTCCCATTCTTCCATAACCTTGTCTAGGACGACGTTGAACAGAATAGGAGAGAGTTCATCACCCTGTCACACACCTGTTTGAATGTAGAATGGTTCTGAGATTATCCCCATCAATTTCACCTTAGACTTTGTGTCAGTTAGTGTTTGTTCTATGAGTTCTCGGGTTGTAGGATCTAGTCCCCTTTCTTCTAGAATTTGGAATAGTGATGTCCTATCTATCGAATCGTAGGTTTTTTGAACTCTACAAATATACATACTATGGGTTTTTGTCCGAGGGCTCGCATTTTGAGTATGGTTTTGAGATTAAAAATTTGTTCTGGTCATGACCTGTTTGGGCTGAATCCTGCTTGATATTCAGCTAATTTGGGTTCCAATTGTTTTTGCGTCCTTTCCATGAGACAAGCTGATAGAATTTTGTACGTGACCGATGCGAGAGAGATCCCTCTATAGTTGTTTACATCTGAATTGTTGCCTTTTTATGTATTGGATGGATAAGAGCAGTCTTCCAGTCATCTGGATTTGTTTTGGTTTGCCAAATGTTGAGGATTGTTTGTGTAATTTCCTTGAGTGAATTTGGGCCTAAATTTTTCAGAAGTTCAGCTAAAATTGCGTCCTTCCCTGATGCTTTATTGTTTTTAAGTTTCTTGATGTGTGAATACATTTCTTCTTCTGTTGGTGGTGACGTGTTTTCTGGTGCGATTTCCAGTTGTATATTCGGGAATCTCTCTTTGGGTTCTGGACAATTTAAAAGCTGTGATAAATAGTTAGCTAGTTCTTTGCAATTTTATTCATGTGTCAAGGCTAATTTACATCTTGTTTCCGAAAGCAAAGGTTCTGTGAGAATAACCTTTGATTTGGTTCGCGAAGGTCTTGCAGAAATCGTGTGTATTGTAATTTCGGAAGTTGTCTTCAATTGACTTCAGTTGGTCGTTGAAGTATTTCCTTTTATTTTGTCTCAAAATCTTACATGTTTGTTTGCGAACATCGAAAAAGTTCTTCTGTGTTTCTTCTGATTTGTTGCAATTGTAGTTTTGAAATGCCTTTTACTCTCTTCTAGCGCATTCTCGCATGCTTGATTCCACCATGGGTTTTATGTTTTTTTGTGAAGAGGGATTAGGTCTTTCGCTGTTTTGATGATTTTAGTTTGAAAATCCTCCCAGTTTTCCGCAGGTTGTCTTTCCCATTCTGCCGTAATTTTGGAATCCTCGATTTTGTTTAGATCAAATTTTGGGATCACCGGTGTTTTCCTATTGATTTTTCTTTTGGGTGTGAATTTGATTTTGACTCTTACTAAATAATGATCCGAAACGATATTAACACCTCTGCGCACTTGCACATCGTGTATTTCTTTTTGGTAATTGTACAATTTTGCCACATGGTCAATCTGAAATTCTCCTATATGATGGATGGGTGATCGCCATGTTTTCTGTTTGTTTTTTAATTTTTCCGGAGTGAGGTAGACATAATTTTCAAGTTGTTTTGTTGACACAACTCAATGAGACGCGTGCCATTTTTATTGGTGACCTGTGTGCTGGGTAATCTTCTACTGTCTTCTTGTATTTGCGTTCCCTGACAATTTGTGCATTAAAAGCTCCAAGTAGAATTTTCACATCATCTTTTGGAATGTTGGCCATAACTGTTTCAAGTTCTTCCCAGAATCTTTCCGTTTTTTCTAAGCTCTTTTTTATTGTCAGCATTCGTCGGTGCATAAACATTAATAAAGGTATAGCTTTTGTTTGTGTGTTTGATTTGTAAGGTCATAAGTCTATTGTTAATGGGTTTCATCTCATTGACTGAATCCAAAACTTCTTTGTCTACGACGAAGGCCATGCCAAATAATGGTGCTCCTTCGCCAAATTTCTCGTTTGTTCCACTTTTGAAGATTCTGTAATTCATGTAATCTATTGTTTCTGAATCTGTGAAGCGTGTTTGTTGTAGGGCGAGAATTTGGATTTTCTGTTTCACGAGTTCTGTTGTGAGATTGTGTAGTTTTCCCGTTTGAATCATTGTCCGAATGTTGAAAGTGCCAATGAAAGTGTGATGTTTCCGTGGAAGTTTACCAGCGAACTCCGACTTGCTCTCTCGTATATGTCCAAGCTCCCCAGAATCCGAATGCTTGGTTGCCAATTTAGAGTGGGTGGATTGTCCACCTGGGGTAAATTTGTCTTTACCTGTACGAGTCATGTTTGCCTGTAATCAATTACATAGCTCTTGCTAGTGGTGTAGAACCAAGGATTGTTACTTCCTGGAGCATGTTTACAGCCGCACTTCTTGGTGAACAGACGCTGACCATTAGCCGCCCAATCTGGGAACAAACGCCTTTGGATTTGGAATTCTATGTTGGTGGTGAAACCACCAGGCTCTTCGTCTCCATCCTCTCCTAGTAACCCTAGGCAGGGGCCCTTACAGGGCGCTACCATCCTCCACCGCCAGGACCTAGTAACCCTAGGCAGGGGCCCTTACAGGGTGCAACCATCCTCCGCCGCCAGGACCTAGTAACCCTAGGCAGGGGCCCTTACAGGGTGCTACCATCCTCCGCCGCCACGACATAGTAACCCTAGGCAGGGGCCCTTACAGGGTGCTACAATCCTCCGCCGCCAGGACCTAGTAACCCTAGGCAGGGGCCCTTACAGGGTGCTACAATCCTCCGCCGCCAGGACCTAGTAACCCTAGGCAGGGGCCCTTACAGGGTGCTACACTTCTCCGCCGCCAGGACCTAGTAACCCTAGGCAGGGGCCCTTAGAGGGTGCTACAATCCTCCGCCGCCAGGACCTAGTAACCCTTGGCAGGGGCCCTTACAGGGTGCTACCATCCTCCGCCGCCAGGACCTAGTAACCCTAGGCAAGGACCCTTACAGGGTATTACAATCCCCCGCCGCCAGGAACTAGTAACTCTAGGCAGGGGCCCTTACAGGGTGCTACCATCCTCCGCCGCCAGGACCTAGTAACCCTAGGCAGGGGCCCTTACAGGGTGCTACCATCCTCCGCCGCCAGGACCTAGTAACCCTAGGCAGGGGCCCTTACAAGGTGCTACCATCCCCCGCCACCAGGACCTAGTAACCCTAGGCAGGGGCCCTTACAGGGTGCTACCATCCTCCGCCGAAGGGACCTAGTAACCCTAGGCAGGGGCCCTTAGACGGTGCTACCATCCCCCGCCGCCAGGACTTAGTAACCCTAGGCAGGGGCCCTTACAGGATGCTACCATCCTCCGCCGCCAGGACATAGTAACCCTAGGCAGGGGCCCTTACAGGGTGCTACCATCCCCCGCCGCCAGGACCTAGTAACCCTAGGCAGGGGCCCTTATTTGGTGCAACCATCTTCCGCCGCCAGGACTTAGTAACCCTAGGCAGGGGCCCTTACAGGGTGCCACCATCCTCTGCCGCCAGGACCTAGTAACCCTAGGCAGGGGCCCTTACAGGGTTCTACCATCCTCCGCCGCCAGGACCTAGTAACCCTAGGCAGGGGCCCTTACAGGGTGCTACCATCCTCCGGCGCCAGGACCTAGTAACCCTAGGCAGGGGCCCTTACAGGGTGCTACCATACTCCGCCACCAGGACCTAGTAACCCTAGTCAGGGGCCCTTACAGGGTGATACCATCCTCCGCCGCCAGGAACTAGTAACCCTAGGCAGGGGCCCTTACAGGCTGCTACCCTCCTACGCCGCCAGGACCTAGTAACCCTAGGCAGGGGCCCTTAGAGGGTGCTACCATCCTCCGCCGCCAGGACCTAGTAACCCTGGACAGGGGCCCTTACAGGGTGCTACCATCCCCCGCCGCCAGGACCTAGTAACCCTAGGCAGGGGCCCTTACAGGCTGCTACCATCCTCCGCCGTCAGGACCTAGTAACCCTAGGCAGGGCCCTTACAGGGTGCTACAATCCTCCGCCGCCAGGACCTAGTAACCCTAGGCAGGGGCCCTTACAGGGTGGTACCATCCTCAGCCGCCAGGACCTAGTAACCCTAGGCAGGGGCCCTTACAGGGTGCTACACTTCTCCGCCGCCAGGACCTAGTAACCCTAGGCAGGGGCCCTTACAGGGTGCTACAATCCTCCGCCGCCAGGACCTAGTAACCCTTGGCAGGGGCCCTTACAGGGTGCTACCATCCTCCGCCACCAGGACCTAGTAACCCTAGGCAAGGGCCCTTACAGGGTGCTACAATCCCCCGCCGCCAGGAACTAGTAACCCTAAGCAGGGGCCCTTACAGGGTGCTACCATCCTCCGCCGCCAGGACCTAGTAACCCTAGGCAGGGGCCCTTACAGGGTGCTACCATCCCCCGCCACCAGGACCTAGTAACCCTAGGCAGGGGCCCTTACAGAGTGCTACCATCCTCCGCCGCCAGGACCTAGTAACCCTAGGCAGGGGCCCTTAGACGGTGCTACCATCCCCCGCCGCCAGGACTTAGTAACCCTAGGCAGGGGCCCTTACAGGGTGCTACCATCCTCCGCCGCGAGGACATATTAACCCTAGGCAGGGGCCCTTACAAGGTGCTACCATCCCCCGCCGCCAGGACCTAGTAACCCTAGGCAGGGGCCCTTATATGGTGCAACCATCTTCCGCCGCCAGGAACTAGTAACCCTAGGCAGGGGCCCTTACAGGGTGCTACCAACCTCCGCCGCCAGGACCTAGTAACCCTAGGCAGGGGCCCTTACAGGGTGCTACCATCCTCCGCCACCAGGACCTAGTAACCCTAGGCAGGGGCCCTTACAGGGTGCTACCATCCTCCGCCGCCAGGACCTAGTAACCCAGGACAGGGGCCCTTACAGGGTGCTACCATCCTCCGCCGTCAGGACCTAGTAACCCTAGGCAGGGCCCTTACAGGGTGCTACAATCCTCCGCCGCCAGGACCTAGTAACCCTAGGCAGGGGCCATTACAGGGTGCTACCATCCTCCGCCGCCAGGACCTAGTAACCCTAGGCAGGGGCCCTTACAGGGTGCTACACTTCTCCGCCGCCAGGACCTAGTAACCCTAGGCAGGGGCCCTTACAGGGTGCTACAATCCTCCGCCGCCAGGACCTAGTAACCCTTGGCAGGGGCCCTTACAGGGTGCTACCATCCTCCGCCGCCAGGACCTAGTAACCCTAGGCAAGGGCCCTTACAGGGTGCTACAATCCCCCGCCGCCAGGAACTAGTAACCCTAAGCAGGGGCCCTTACAGGGTGCTACCATCCTCCGCCGCCAGGACCTAGTAACCCTAGGCAGGGGCCCTTAGAGGGTGCTACCATCCTCCGCCTCCAGGACCTAGTAACCCTAGGCAGGGGCCCTTACAGGGTGCTACCATCCCCCGCCCCAGGACCTAGTAACCCTAGGCAGGGGCCCTTACAGAGTGCTACCATCCTCCGCCGCCAGGACCTAGTAACCCTAGGCAGGGGCCCTTAGACGGTGCTACCATCCCCCGCCGCCAGGACTTAGTAACCCTAGGCAGGGGCCCTTACAGGGTGCTACCATCCTCCGCCGCCAGGACATAGTAACCCTAGGCAGGGGCCCTTACAGGGTGCTACCGTCCCCCACCGCCAGGACCTAGTAACCCTAGGCAGGGGCCCTTATATGGTGCAACCATCTTCCGCCGCCAGGAACTAGTAACCCTAGGCAGGGGCCCTTACAGGGTGCTACCATCCTCCGCCGCCAGGACCTAGTAACCCTAGGCAGGGGCCCTTACAGGGTGCTACCATCCTCCGCCGCCAGGACCTAGTAACCCTAGGCAGGGCCCTTAAAGGTGCTACAATCCTCCGCCGCCAGGACCTAGTAACCCTATGCAGGGGCCCTTACAGGGTGCTACCATCCTCCGCCGCCAGGACCTAGTAACCCTAGGCAAGGGCCCTTACAGGGTGCTACATTCTCCCGCCGCCAGTAACTAGTAACCCTTAGCAGGGGCCCTTACAGGGTGCTACCATCCGCCGCCAGGACCTAGTAACCCTAGGCAGGGGCCCTTACAGGGTGCTACCATCCTCCGCCGCCAGGACCTAGTAACCCTAGGCAGGGACCCTTACAGGGTGCTACGATCCCCCGCCACCAGGACCTAGTAACCCTAGGCAGGGGCCCTTACAGGGTGCTACCATCCTCCGCCGCCAGGACCTAGTAACCCTAGGCAGGGGCCCTTAGACGGTGCTACCATCCCCCGCCGCCAGGACTTAGTAACCCTAGGCAGGGGCCCTTACAGGGTGCTACCATCCTCCGCCGCCAGGACATAGTAACCCTAGGCAGGGGCCCTTACAGGGTGCTACCTTCCCCCGCCGTCAGGACCTAGTAACCCTAGGCAGGGGCCCTTATATGGTGCAACCAACTTCCGCCGCCAGGACCTAGTAACCCTAGGCAGGGGCCCTTAGAGGGTGCTACCATCCTCTGCCGCCAGGACCTAGTAACCCTAGGCAGGGGCCCTTACAGGGTTCTACCATCCTCCGCCGCCAGGACCTAGTAACCCTAGGCAGGGGCCCTTACAGGGTGCTACCATCCTCCGGCGCCAGGACCTAGTAACCCTAGGCAGGGGCCTTTACAGGGTGCTACCATACTCCGCGGCCAGGACCTAGTAACCCTAGGCAGGGACCCTTACAGGGTGATACCATCCTCCGCCGCCAGGAACTAGTAACCCTAGGCAGGGGCCCTTACAGGGTGCTACCATCCTCCGCCGCCAGGACCTAGTAACCCTAGGCAGGGGCCCTTACAGGGTGCTAGCATCCTCCGCCGCCAGGACCTAGTAACCCTAGGCAGGGGCCCTTACATGGTGCTACCATCCCCCGCCGCCAGGACCTAGTAACCCTAGGCAGGGGCCCTTACAGGGTGCTACCATTCTGCACCGCAAGGACCTTGTAACCCTAGGCAGGGACCCTTACTGGGTGCTACCATCCTCCGCCGCCAGAATCTAGTAACCCTAGGCAGGGGCCCTTACAGTGTGCTACCATCATCCGCCGCCAGGACCTAGTAACCCTAGGCAGGGGCCCTTACAGGGTGCTACCATCCCACGCCGCCAGGATCTAGTAACCCTAGGCAGGGGCCCTTACAGGGTGCTACAATCCTCCGCCGCCAGGACCTAGTAACCCTAGGCAGGGGCCCTTACAGGGTGCTACCATCCTCCGCCGCCAGGACCTAGTAACCCTAGGCAGGGGCCCTTACAGGGTGCTACACTTCTCCGCCGCCAGGACCTTGTAACCCTAGGCAGGGGCCCTTAGAGGGTGCTACAATCCTCCGCCGCCAGGACCTAGTAACCCTAGGCAGGGGCCCTTACAGGGTGCTACCATCCCACGCCGCCAGGATCTAGTAACCCTAGGCAGGGGCCCTTACAGGGTGCTACAATCCTCCGCCGCCAGGACCTATTAACCCTAGGCAGGGGCCCTTACAGGGTGCTACCATCCTCCGCCGCCAGGACCTTGTAACCCTAGGCAGGGGCCCTTAGAGGGTGCTACCATCCCCCGCCACCAGGACCTAGTAACCCTAGGCAGGGGCCCTTACAGGGTGCTACCATGCTCCGCCGAAGGGACCTAGTAACCCTAGGCAGGGGCCCTTAGACGGTGCTACCATCCCCCGCCGCCAGGACTTAGTAACCCTAGGCAGGGGCCCTTACAGGGTGGTACCATCCCCCGCCGCCAGGACCTAGTAACCCTAGGCAGGGGCCCTTATATGGTGCAACCATCTTCCGCCTACAGGACCTAGTAACCCTAGGCAGGGGCCCTTACAGGGTGCCACCATCCTCTGCCGCCAGGACCTAGTAACCCTAGGCAGGGGCCCTTACAGGGTTCTACCATCCTCCGCCGCCAGGACCTAGTAACCCTAGGCAGGGGCCCATACAGGGTGCTACCATCCTCCGGCGCCAGGACCTAGTAACCCTAGGCAGGGGCCCTTACAGGGTGCTACCATACTCCGCCGCCAGGACCTAGTAACCCTAGGCAGGGGCCCTTACAGGGTGATACCATCCTCCGCCGCCAGGAACTAGTAACCCTAGGCAGGGGCCCTTACAGGGTGCTACCCTCCTCCGCCGCCAGGACCTAGTAACCCTAGGCAGGGGCCCTTACAGGGTGCTACCATCCTCCGCCGCCAGGACCTAGTAACCCTGGACAGGGGCCCTTACAGGGTGCTACCATCCCCCGCCGTCAGGACCTAGTAACCCTAGGCAGGGGCCCTTACAGGCTGCTACCATCCTCCGCCGTCAGGACCTAGTAACCCTAGGCAGGGCCCTTACAGGGTGCTACAATCCTCCGCCGCCAGGACCTAGTAACCCTAGGCAGGGGCCCTTACAGGGTGGTACCATCCTCAGCCGCCAGGACCTAGTAACCCTAGGCAGGGGCCCTTACAGGGTGCTACACTTCTCCGCCGCCAGGACCTAGTAACCCTAGGCAGGGGCCCTTACAGGGTGCTACAATCCTCAGCCGCCAGGACCTAGTAACCCTTGGCAGGGGCCCTTACAGGGTGCTACCATCCTCCGCCGCCAGGACCTAGTAACCCTAGGCAAGGGCCATTACAGGGTGCTACAATCCCCCGCCGCCAGGAACTAGTAACCCTAAGCAGGGGCCCTTACAGGGTGCTACCATCCTCCGCCGCCAGAACCTAGTAACCCTAGGCAGGGGCCCTTACAGGGTGCTACCATCCTCCGCCGCCAGGACCTAGTAACCCTAGGCAGGGGCCCTTACAGGGTGCTACCATCCCCCGCCACCAGGACCTAGTAACCCTAGGCAGGGGCCCTTACAGAGTGCTACCATCCTCCGCCGCCAGGACCTAGTAACCCTAGGCAGGGGCCCTTAGACGGTGCTACCATCCCCCGCCGCCAGGACTTAGTAACCCTAGGCAGGGGCCCTTACAGGGTGCTACCATCCTCCGCCGCGAGGACATATTAACCCTAGGCAGGGGCCCTTACAAGGTGCTACCATCCCCCGCCGCCAGGACCTAGTAACCCTAGGCAGGGGCCCTTATATGGTGCAACCATCTTCCGCCGCCAGGAACTAGTAACCCTAGGCAGGGGCCCTTACAGGGTGCTACCAACCTCCGCCGCCAGGACCTAGTAACCCTAGGCAGGGGCCCTTAGAGGGTGCTACCATCCTCCGCCACCAGGACCTAGTAACCCTAGGCAGGGGCCCTTACAGGGTGCTACCATCCTCCGCCGCCAGGACCTAGTAACCCTGGACAGGGGCCCTTACAGGGTGCTACCATCCTCCGCCGTCAGGACCTAGTAACCCTAGGCAGGGCCCTTACAGGGTGCTACAATCCTCCGCCGCCAGGACCTAGTAACCCTAGGCAGGGGCCATTACAGGGTGCTACCATCCTCCGCCGCCAGGACCTAGTAACCCTAGGCAGGGGCCCTTACAGGGTGCTACACTTCTCCGCCGCCAGGACCTAGTAACCCTAGGCAGGGGCCCTTACAGGGTGCTACAATCCTCCGCCGCCAGGACCTAGTAACCCTTGGCAGGGGCCCTTACAGGGTGCTACCATCCTCCGCCGCCAGGACCTAGTAACCCTAGGCAAGGGCCCCTACAGGGTGCTACAATCCCCCGCCGCCAGGAACTAGTAACCCTAAGCAGGGGCCCTTACAGGGTGCTACCATCCTCCGCCGCCAGGACCTAGTAACCCTAGGCAGGGGCCCTTAGAGGGTGCTACCATCCTCCGCCTCCAGGACCTAGTAACCCTAGGCAGGGGCCCTTACAGGGAGCTACCATCCCCCGCCCCAGGACCTAGTAACCCTAGGCAGGGGCCCTTACAGAGTGCTACCATCCTCCGCCGCCAGGACCTAGTAACCCTAGGCAGGGGCCCTTAGACGGTGCTACCATCCCCCGCCGCCAGGTCTTAGTAACCGTAGGCAGGGGCCCTTACAGGGTGCTACCATCCTCCGCCGCCAGGACATAGTAACCCTAGGCAGGGGCCCTTACAGGGTGCTACCGTCCCACACCGCCAGGACCTAGTAACCCTAGGCAGGGGCCCTTATATGGTGCAACCATCTTCCGCCGCCAGGAACTAGTAACCCTAGGCAGGGGCCCTTACAGGGTGCTACCATCAACCGCCGCCAGGACCTAGTAACCCTAGGCAGGGGCCCTTACAGGGTGCTACCATCCTCCGCCGCCAGGACCTAGTAACCCTAGACAGGGGCCCTTACAGGGTGCTACCATCCCCCGCCGCCAGGACCTAGTAACCCTAGGCAGGGGCCCTTACAGGGTGCTACGATCCTCCGCCGCCAGGACCTAGTAACCCTAGGCAGGGCCCTTAAAGGTGCTACAATCCTCCGCCGCCAGGACCTAGTAACCCTATGCAGGGGCCCTTACAGGGTGCTACCATCCTCCGCCGCCAGGACCTAGTAACCCTAGGCAAGGGCCCTTACAGGGTGCTACATTCTCCCGCCGCCAGGAACTAGTAACCCTTAGCAGGGGCCCTTACAGGGTGCTACCATCCGCCGCCAGGACCTAGTAACCCTAGGCAGGGGCCCTTACAGGGTGCTACCATCCTCCGCCGCCAGGACCTAGTAACCCTAGGCAGGGACCCTTACAGGGTGCTACCATCCCCCGCCACCAGGACCTAGTAACCCTAGGCAGGGGCCCTTACAGGGTGCTACCATCCTCCGCCGCCAGGACCTAGTAACCCTAGGCAGGGGCCCTTAGACGGTGCTACCATCCCCCGCCGCCAGGACTTAGTAACCCTAGGCAGGGGCCCTTACAGGGTGCTACCATCCTCCGCCGCCAGGACATAGTAACCCTAGGCAGGGGCCCTTACAGGGTGCTACCTTCCCCCGCCGTCAGGACCTAGCAACCCTAGGCAGGGGCCCTTATATGGTGCAACCAACTTCCGCCGCCAGGACCTAGTAACCCTAGGCAGGGGCCCTTAGAGGGTGCTACCATCCTCTGCCGCCAGGACCTAGTAACCCTAGGCAGGGGCCCTTACAGGGTTCTACCATCCTCCGCCGCCAGGACCTAGTAACCCTAGGCAGGGGCCCTTACAGGGTGCTACCATCCTCCGCCGCCAGGACCTAGTAACCCTAGGCAGGGGCCCTTACAGGGTGCTACCATCCTCCGCCGCCAGGACCTAGTAACCCTAGACAGGGGCCCTTACAGGGTGCTACCATCCCCCGCCGCCAGGACCTAGTAACCCTAGGCAGGGGCCCTTACAGGGTGCTACGATCCTCCGCCGCCAGGACCTAGTAACCCTAGGCAGGGCCCTTAAAGGTGCTACAATCCTCCGCCGCCAGGACCTAGTAACCCTATGCAGGGGCCCTTACAGGGTGCTACCATCCTCCGCCGCCAGGACCTAGTAACCCTAGGCAAGGGCCCTTACAGGGTGCTACATTCTCCCGCCGCCAGGAACTAGTAACCCTTAGCAGGGGCCCTTACAGGGTGCTACCATCCGCCGCCAGGACTTAGTAACCCTAGGCAGGGGCCCTTACAGGGTGCTACCATCCTCCGCCGCCAGGACCTAGTAACGCTAGGCAGGGACCCTTACAGGGTGCTACCATCCCCCGCCACCAGGACCTAGTAACCCTAGGCAGGGGCCCTTACAGGGTGCTACCATCCTCCGCCGCCAGGACCTAGTAACCCTAGGCAGGGGCCCTTAGACGGTGCTACCATCCCCCGCCGCCAGGACTTAGTAACCCTAGGCAGGGGCCCTTACAGGGTGCTACCATCCTCCGCCGCCAGGACATAGTAACCCTAGGCAGGGGCCCTTACAGGGTGCTACCTTCCCCCGCCGTCAGGACCTAGTAACCCTAGGCAGGGGCCCTTATATGGTGCAACCAACATCCGCCGCCAGGACCTAGTAACCCTAGGCAGGGGCCCTTAGAGGGTGCTACCATCCTCTGCCGCCAGGACCTAGTAACCCTAGGCAGGGGCCCTTACAGGGTTCTACCATCCTCCGCCGCCAGGACCTAGTAACCCTAGGCAGGGGCCCTTACAGGGTGCTACCATCCTCCGGCGCCAGGACCTAGTAACCCTAGGCAGGGGCCCTTACAGGGTGCTACCATACTCCGCGGCCAGGACCTAGTAACCCTAGGCAGGGACCCTTACAGGGTGATACCATCCTCCGCCGCCAGGAACTAGTAACCCTAGGCAGGGGCCCTTACAGGGTGCTACCATCCTCCGCCGCCAGGACCTAGTAACCCTAGGCAGGGGCCCTTACAGGGTGCTAGCATCCTCCGCCGCCAGGACCTAGTAACCCTAGGCAGGGGCCCTTACATGGTGCTACCATCCCCCGCCGCCAGGACCTAGTAACCCTAGGCAGGGGCCCTTACAGGGTGCTACCATTCTGCAACGCAAGGACCTTGTAACCCTAGGCAGGGACCCTTACTGGGTGCTACCATCCTCCGCCGCCAGAATCTAGTAACCCTAGGCAGGGGCCCTTACAGTGTGCTACCATCCTCCGCCGCCAGGACCTAGTAACCCTAGGCAGGGGCCCTTACAGGGTGCTACCATCCCACGCCGCCAGGATCTAGTAACCCTAGGCAGGGGCCCTTACAGGGTGCTACAATCCTCCGCCGCCAGGACCTAGTAACCCTAGGCAGGGGCCCTTACAGGGTGCTACCATCCTCCGCCGCCAGGACCTAGTAACCCTAGGCAGGGGCCCTTACAGGGTGCTACACTTCTCCGCCGCCAGGACCTAGTAACCCTAGGCAGGGGCCCTTAGAGGGTGCTACAATCCTCCGCCGCCAGAATCTAGTAACCCTAGGCAGGGGCCCTTACAGGGTGCTACCATCCTCCGCCGCCAGGACGTAGTAACCCTAGGCAGGGGCCCTTACAGTGTGCTACCATCCCACGCCGCCAGGATCTAGTACCCCTAGGCAGGGGCCCTTACAGGGTGCTACCATCCTGCACCTCCAGGACCTAGTAACCCTAGGCAGGGGCCCTTACAGGGTGCTACCATCCTCCGCCGCCGGGACCTAGCAACCCTAGGCAGGGGCCCTTACAGGGTGCTACCATCCTCCGCCGCCAGGACCTAGTAACCCTAGGCAGGGGCCCTTACAGGGTGCTACTATCCCCCGCTGTCAGGACCTATTAACCCTAGGCAGGGGCCCTTACAGGGTGCTACCATCCTCCGCCGCCAACACCTAGTAACCCTAGGCAGGGTTCCTTACAGGGTGCTACCATCCTCCGCCGCCAGGACCTAGTAACCCTAGGCAGGGGCCCTTACAGGGTGCTACCATCCCCCGCCGCCAGGACCTAGTAACCCTAGGCAGGAGCCCTTAGACGGTGCTACCATCCCCCGCCACCAGGACATAATAAACCTGGGCAGAGGCCCTTACAGGGTTCTACCATCCTCCGCCGCCAGGACCTAGTAACCCTAGGCAGGGGCCCTTACAGGGTGCTACCATCCTCCGCCGCCAGGACCTAGCAACCCTAGGCAGGGACCCTTACAGGGTGCTACCATCCTCCGCCGCCAGGACCTAGTAACCCTAGGCAGGGGCCCTTACAGGGTGCTACCATCCTCCGCCGCCAGGACCTAGTAACCCTAGGCAGGGACCCTTACAGGGTGCTACCATCCCCCGCCACCAGGACCTAGTAACCCTAGGCAGGGGCCCTTACAGGGTGCTACCATCCTCCGCCGCCCGGACCTAGTAACCCTAGGCAGGGGCCCTTAGACGGTGCTACCATCCCCCGCCGCCAGGACTTAGTAACCCTAGGCAGGGGCCCTTACAGGGTGCTACCATCCTCTGCCACCAGGACCTAGTAACCCTAGGCAGGAGCCCTTACAAGGTGCTACCATCCTCCGCCGCCAGGACCAAGTAACCCTAGGCAGGGGCCATTACATGGTGCTACCATCCTCCGCCGCCAGTACCTAGTAACCCTAGGCAGGAGCCCTTACAGGGTGCTACCATCCTCCGCCGCCAGGACCTAGTAACCCTAGGCAGGGGCCCTTACAGGGTGCTACTATCCCCCGCAGTCAGGACCTATTAACCCTAGGCAGGGGCCCTTACAGGGTGCTACCATCCCCCACCGCCAGGACCTCGTAACCCTAGGCAGGGGCCCTTACAGGGTGCTACCATCCTCCGCCTCCCGGACCTAGTAACCCTAGGCAGGGGCCCTTACAGGGTGCTACCATCCCCCGCCACCAGGAGCTAGTAACCCTAGGCAGGGGCCCTTACAGGGTGCTACCATCCTCCGCCGCCAGCACCTAGTAACCCTAGGCAGGGACCCTTACAGGGTGCTACCATCCTCCGCCGCCAGGACCTAGTTACCCTAGGCAGGGGCCCTTACAGGGTGCTACCATCCCCCGCCGCCAGGACCTAGTAACCCTAGGCAGGAGCCCTTAGACGGTGCTACCATCCCCCGCCGCCAGGACCTAATAACCCTAGGCAGGGGCCCTTACAGGGTGCTACTATCCCCCGCTGTCAGGACCTATTAACCCTAGGCAGGGGCCCTTACAGGGTGCTACCATCCCCCGCCGCCAGGACCTAGTAACCCTAGGCAGGGGCCCTTACAGGGTGCTACCTTCCTCCGCCGCCAGGACCAAGTAACCCTAGGCAGGGGCCATTACATGTTGCTACCATCCTCCGCCGCCAGTACCTAGTAACCCTAGGTAGGAGCCCTTACAGGGTGCTACCATCCTCCGCCGCCAGGACCTAGTAACCCTAGGCAGGGGCCCTTACAGGGTGCTACTATCCCCCGCTGTCAGGACCTATTAACCCTAGGCAGGGGCCCTTACAGGGTGCTACCATCCCCCGCCGCCAGGACCTAGTAACCCTAGGCAGGGGCCCTTACAGGGTGCTACCATCCTCCGCCGCCTGGACCTAGCAACCCTAGGCAGGGACCCTTAGAGGGTGCTACCATCCTCCGCCGCCAGAACCTAGTAACCCTAGGCAGGGGCCCTTACAGGGTGCTACCATCCTCCGCCGCTAGGAGCTAGTAACCCTAGGCAGGGGCCCTTACAGGGTGCTACCATCCCCCGCTGCCATGACCTAGTAACCCTAGGCAGGAGCCCTTAGACGGTGCTACCATCCCCCGCCGCCAGGACCTAATAACCCTAGGCAGGAGCCCTTACAAGGTGCTACCATCCTCCGCCGCCAGGACCAAGTAACCCTAGGCAGGGGCCCTTACATGGTGCTACCATCCTCCGCCGCCAGTACCTAGTAACCCTAGGCAGGGGCCCTTACAGGGTGCTACCATCCTCCGCCGCCAGGACCTAGTAACCCTAGGCAGGGGCCCTTACAGGGTGCTACCATCCTCCGCCGCCAGGACCTAGTAACCCTAGGCAGGGTCCCTTACAGGGTGCTACCATCCCCCGCCGCCAGGAGCTAGTAACTCTAGGCAGGGGCCCTTAGACGGTGCTACCATCCCCCGACGCCAGGACCTAGTAACCCTAGGCAGGGGCCCTTACAGGATGCTACCATCCTCCGCCGCCAGGAGCTAGTAACCCTAGGCAGGGGCCCTTACAGGGTGCTACCTTCCCCCGCCGCCAGGACCTAGTAACCCTAGGCATGGGCCCTTACAGGGTGCTACAATCCTCCGCCGCCAGGACCTAGTAACCCTAGGCAGGGGCCCTTACAGGGTGCTACAATCCTCCGCCGCCAGGACCTAGTAACCCTAGGCAGGGGCCCTTACAGGGTGGTACCATCCTCCGCCGCCAGGACCTAGTAACTCTAGGCAGGGGCCCTTACAGGGTGCTACCATAATCCGCCGCCAGGACCTAGTAACCCTAGGCAGGGGCCCTTACAGGGTGCTACCATCCTCCGCCGCCAGGACCTGGTAACCCTAGGCAGGGGCCCTTACAGGGTGCTACCATCCTCCGCCGCCAGGACCTAGTAACCCTAGGCAGGGGCCCTTACTGGGTGCTACCATCCCCCGCCGCCAGGACCTAGTAACCCTAGGCAGGGGCCCTTACAGGGTGCTAACATCTTCCGCCGCCAGGACCTAGTAACCCTAGGCAGGGGCCCTTACAGGGTGTTACCGTCCTCCGCCGCCAGGAGCTAGTAACCCTAGGCAGGGGCCCTTACAGGGTGCTACCATCCTCCGCCGCCAGGACCTAGTAACCCTAGGCAGGAGCCCTTACAGGGTGCTACCATCCTCCACCGCCAGGACCTAGTAACTCTAGGCAGGGGCCCTTACAGGGTGCTACCATCCTCCACCGCCAGGACCTAGTAAACCTAAGCAAGGGCCCTTACAGGGTGCTACCATCCTCCGCCGCCAGGACCTAGTAACCCTAGGCCGGGGCCCTTACAGGGTGCTACCATCCCCCGCCGTCTGGAGCTAGTTACCCTAGGCAGGGGCCCTTACAGGGTGCTACCATCCTCCGCCGCCAGGATCTAGTAACCCTAGGCCGGGGCCCTTACAGGGTGCTACCATCCCCCGCCGCCTGGAGCTAGTAACCCTAGGCAGGGGCCCTTACAGGGTGCTACCATCCTCCGCCGCCAGGACCTAGTAACCCTAGGCCGGGGCCCTTACAGGGTGCTACCATCCCCCGCCACCAGGAGCTAGTAACCACAGGCAGGGGCCCTTACAGGGTGCTACCATCCTCCGCCGCCCGGACCTAGTAACCCTAGGCAGGGGCCCTTACAGGATGCTACCATCCTCCGCCGCCAGGAGCTAGTAACCCTAGGCAGGGACCCTTACAGGGTGCTACCTTCCCCCGCCGCCAGGACCTAGTAACCCTAGGCATGGGCCCTTACAGGGTGCTACCATCCTCCGCCGCCAGGACCTAGTAACCCTAGGCAGGGGCCCTTACAGGGTGCTACTATCCCCCGCTGTCAGGACCTATTAACCCTAGGCAGGGGCCCTTACAGGGTGCTACCATCCTCCGCCGCCAACACCTAGTAACCCTAGGCAGGGTTCCTTACAGGGTGCTACCATCCTCCGCCGCCAGGACCTAGTAACCCTAGGCAGGGGCCCTTACAGGGTGCTACCATCCCCCGCCGCCAGGACCTAGTAACCCTAGGCAGGAGCCCTTAGACGGTGCTACCATCCCCCGCCACCAGGACATAATAAACCTGGGCAGAGGCCCTTACAGGGTTCTACCATCCTCCGCCGCCAGGACCTAGTAACCCTAGGCAGGGGCCCTTACAGGGTGCTACCATCCTCCGCCGCCAGGACCTAGCAACCCTAGGCAGGGACCCTTACAGGGTGCTACCATCCTCCGCCGCCAGGACCTAGTAACCCTAGGCAGGGGCCCTTACAGGGTGCTACCATCCTCCGCCGCCAGGACCTAGTAACCCTAGGCAGGGACCCTTACAGGGTGCTACCATCCCCCGCCACCAGGACCTAGTAACCCTAGGCAGGGGCCCTTACAGGGTGCTACCATCCTCCGCCGCCCGGACCTAGTAACCCTAGGCAGGGGCCCTTAGACGGTGCTACCATCCCCCGCCGCCAGGACTTAGTAACCCTAGGCAGGGGCCCTTACAGGGTGCTACCATCCTCTGCCACCAGGACCTAGTAACCCTAGGCAGGAGCCCTTACAAGGTGCTACCATCCTCCGCCGCCAGGACCAAGTAACCCTAGGCAGGGGCCATTACATGGTGCTACCATCCTCCGCCGCCAGTACCTAGTAACCCTAGGCAGGAGCCCTTACAGGGTGCTACCATCCTCCGCCGCCAGGACCTAGTAACCCTAGGCAGGGGCCCTTACAGGGTGCTACTATCCCCCGCAGTCAGGACCTATTAACCCTAGGCAGGGGCCCTTACAGGGTGCTACCATCCCCCACCGCCAGGACCTCGTAACCCTAGGCAGGGGCCCTTACAGGGTGCTACCATCCTCCGCCTCCCGGACCTAGTAACCCTAGGCAGGGGCCCTTACAGGGTGCTACCATCCCCCGCCACCAGGAGCTAGTAACCCTAGGCAGGGGCCCTTACAGGGTGCTACCATCCTCCGCCGCCAGCACCTAGTAACCCTAGGCAGGGACCCTTACAGGGTGCTACCATCCTCCGCCGCCAGGACCTAGTTACCCTAGGCAGGGGCCCTTACAGGGTGCTACCATCCCCCGCCGCCAGGACCTAGTAACCCTAGGCAGGAGCCCTTAGACGGTGCTACCATCCCCCGCCGCCAGGACCTAATAACCCTAGGCAGGGGCCCTTACAGGGTGCTACTATCCCCCGCTGTCAGGACCTATTAACCCTAGGCAGGGGCCCTTACAGGGTGCTACCATCCCCCGCCGCCAGGACCTAGTAACCCTAGGCAGGGGCCCTTACAGGGTGCTACCTTCCTCCGCCGCCAGGACCAAGTAACCCTAGGCAGGGGCCATTACATGTTGCTACCATCCTCCACCGCCAGTACCTAGTAACCCTAGGTAGGAGCCCTTACAGGGTGCTACCATCCTCCGCCGCCAGGACCTAGTAACCCTAGGCAGGGGCCCTTACAGGGTGCTACTATCCCCCGCTGTCAGGACCTATTAACCCTAGGCAGGGGCCCTTACAGGGTGCTACCATCCCCCGCCGCCAGGACCTAGTAACCCTAGGCAGGGGCCCTTACAGGGTGCTACCATCCTCCGCCGCCTGGACCTAGCAACCCTAGGCAGGGACCCTTAGAGGGTGCTACCATCCTCCGCCGCCAGAACCTAGTAACCCTAGGCAGGGGCCCTTACAGGGTGCTACCATCCTCCGCCGCTAGGAGCTAGTAACCCTAGGCAGGGGCCCTTACAGGGTGCTACCATCCCCCGCTGCCATGACCTAGTAACCCTAGGCAGGAGCCCTTAGACGGTGCTACCATCCCCCGCCGCCAGGACCTAATAACCCTAGGCAGGAGCCCTTACAAGGTGCTACCATCCTCCGCCGCCAGGACCAAGTAACCCTAGGCAGGGGCCCTTACATGGTGCTACCATCCTCCGCCGCCAGTACCTAGTAACCCTAGGCAGGGGCCCTTACAGGGTGCTACCATCCTCCGCCGCCAGGACCTAGTAACCCTAGGCAGGGGCCCTTACAGGGTGCTACCATCCTCCGCCGCCAGGACCTAGTAACCCTAGGCAGGGTCCCTTACAGGGTGCTACCATCCCCCGCCGCCAGGAGCTAGTAACTCTAGGCAGGGGCCCTTAGACGGTGCTACCATCCCCCGACGCCAGGACCTAGTAACCCTAGGCAGGGGCCCTTACAGGATGCTACCATCCTCCGCCGCCAGGAGCTAGTAACCCTAGGCAGGGGCCCTTACAGGGTGCTACCTTCCCCCGCCGCCAGGACCTAGTAACCCTAGGCATGGGCCCTTACAGGGTGCTACAATCCTCCGCCGCCAGGACCTAGTAACCCTAGGCAGGGGCCCTTACAGGGTGCTACAATCCTCCGCCGCCAGGACCTAGTAACCCTAGGCAGGGGCCCTTACAGGGTGGTACCATCCTCCGCCGCCAGGACCTAGTAACTCTAGGCAGGGGCCCTTACAGGGTGCTACCATAATCCGCCGCCAGGACCTAGTAACCCTAGGCAGGGGCCCTTACAGGGTGCTACCATCCTCCGCCGCCAGGACCTGGTAACCCTAGGCAGGGGCCCTTACAGGGTGCTACCATCCTCCGCCGCCAGGACCTAGTAACCCTAGGCAGGGGCCCTTACTGGGTGCTACCATCCCCCGCCGCCAGGACCTAGTAACCCTAGGCAGGGGCCCTTACAGGGTGCTAACATCTTCCGCCGCCAGGACCTAGTAACCCTAGGCAGGGGCCCTTACAGGGTGTTACCGTCCTCCGCCGCCAGGAGCTAGTAACCCTAGGCAGGGGCCCTTACAGGGTGCTACCATCCTCCGCCGCCAGGACCTAGTAACCCTAGGCAGGAGCCCTTACAGGGTGCTACCATCCTCCACCGCCAGGACCTAGTAACTCTAGGCAGGGGCCCTTACAGGGTGCTACCATCCTCCACCGCCAGGACCTAGTAAACCTAAGCAAGGGCCCTTACAGGGTGCTACCATCCTCCGCCGCCAGGACCTAGTAACCCTAGGCCGGGGCCCTTACAGGGTGCTACCATCCCCCGCCGTCTGGAGCTAGTTACCCTAGGCAGGGGCCCTTACAGGGTGCTACCATCCTCCGCCGCCAGGATCTAGTAACCCTAGGCCGGGGCCCTTACAGGGTGCTACCATCCCCCGCCGCCTGGAGCTAGTAACCCTAGGCAGGGGCCCTTACAGGGTGCTACCATCCTCCGCCGCCAGGACCTAGTAACCCTAGGCCGGGGCCCTTACAGGGTGCTACCATCCCCCGCCACCAGGAGCTAGTAACCACAGGCAGGGGCCCTTACAGGGTGCTACCATCCTCCGCCGCCCGGACCTAGTAACCCTAGGCTGGGGCCCTTACCGGGTGCTACCATCCCCCGCCGCCAGGTGCTAGTAACCCTAGGCAGGGGCACTTACAGGGTGTTACTCCTCCCCCTCATCCTTCCTCATCACTTACCAGATGAGGCCCCGGGCTTTGGAGCGGCACTGGCGGAGTTATTATTATTATTATTAGTATGTGCATTCGCTTTAACATGACCGACTATGTAGTGCCGACATTACTGTTCTAACAAGAATAATTTTGTTCAGAGGTCGTTAGATAGTGCCGGCCCCGTGGTGTTGGGGTAGCGTGCCTGCCTCTCACCCGGAGGCCCCGGGTTCGATCCCCGGCTCCGTCAGGGATTTTAAAACTGACGTGAGGGTTGGAACAGGGTGCACTCAGCCTCGTGAGGACAATTGAGTAGCTGTCTGGCAGTGAGATAGCGCCCCGATCACGAATATCAAGAAAAACGGCCGAGGGGACCCGACGCGCTAATCACGCGTCACCCCAATATCTGCAGGCCAAATGGCTGGGCAGCGGTCGCTTGGTCGGCCTTAGCCCGTCATGGGCTGGATAGTGCCAGGGGTTGACTATTTGACTTTTATTTTGATCGTTAGATAGTGGTTGACGGTGTAACATGGATAAATGGAGTAGTAATTTATTTATTTATTTAATTATTTAGTATTATTATTTATTAACTATTGATTATTGTATATTTATTGATTAGTGATCAACTACTAGGTCATTAACCCGAAATTTTCCAAACCAATAATTATAACAAGTTGAGTTAAAGTTCAAACGAAACGGGGTCTCTCTCTCTATCCCGAGGGCAACATATTTTTCAATTTTGACTTTAAGTCCTAAATGCATATTTAACTTTGAAGTTTTTAAAAATATTTCAATGCTAAACATTACCAAGTGTGTTGAGGGTTTAGCGATTTCATGTAACATCGCACATAGCTCACAACAATGGGATAGCATAAGAGAGCATTCCAAGATGGCCGCTGATGGATAATTTATGTATTTATTTATATAATTAATTTATTTAGTTTTATTTTAATTTATTTTATTTGTTTAATTAATTACTTTTTAAAGCTGTTGTACGAGCATTTTAAATGATCTCTTATGACAAGTTAAGAATACGACTGGCAACACCAGAATGAATTTATTATTATTAAAATTATTATTATTATTTTACATTTAGCAAATAGCGGCCTGCAGATATCTATCCTGTCAGGCTGGCCGAACGAGGTATTTTAATTGGTAAATCCAAGGTGGCTTCTGATAGATTTATCTATTTATTGTTATTTAATTTTATAATAATAATCATTATTTCTATTTATTTATTTAATATTGTTTCCTTTTGGGTCAACTAAGGTTTAAAATTAGTTATGTATTTCTTTATTCATAAACGGTGTTGGTTTTATTTTCTCTCTATTGTCCATACCTTTCCAGTATACATCATTGGCTTCAGTTAAAAACTCAGATATTTAACCAAATATATACCGGTACCAAGATTTACCTAGAATTACCAATTTCTCTAAAAGTTCCCCAAATTCTGAGAAATACCTCAAATTTTTCCAAATTATTCAAAATCTACAAAATGTCCTCGCGGCCCTCAGCCAGCGTACCTGAGTGGGCTATCCCAAAACTTAACACGGACATTTCTAGAATAGCCTAGAATTGTTCCCACTTACTTGTGCAGGGTCCCATTTCTGTTATAGTTTCCTGTTCACCTCTCTTGGTCAACATTTATTTTGTAACCACGATGATATGAGGATATCTGAGGCCTAGGATGTATTTCAAAAGGTAATAAAACATACTCTCAAGGGTCAGGCGTTTTTGTGTTACAGTAACCGACTAACCTGACTAAATTGCCATGTTTTATATACGATGTTCCCACCCAAGTACATGGGGCTAATGATCTATATATCCCCTAGTTTTGTACTACACGGAGTTGATGACTGACAACCGATGGGGGGACTCTAGTGAATTCCAAAATTTCCGTAATTTCAAATCAATTTGCTTAATTCTTTCATATATTGACTGGGTTTGTAAAATATGACAATGTACCAAATTTAGCTTGATTTGGTCAATTCGTTTCAGATTTATGAATATTTACCAACAATATGGTTATTGAAATACAGGTAATTCGAAATGCCCCATGCATGCCAATTTTTTTAAGTATCACCACGAAACTCATTTTTCTAAAACAATACACATTTCTAATATGCTCTATTTCCACTTTAATTTCCAGAATATAAAGAATTTGTATAATATAATAAATATTTTTGCCCGTTTTAATGCTTATTTTCAAACTTATTCATACTCATTGCTCAATAAATCTGAAATTTAAAACTCTATCACAACAAGCATGTGTTTGTATAAAACTCATATGTGATCCTGCCAATACGGACATGCATGGAGCATCCAGAATGGTGAAAAATATAGTTTGGAGAAAATACAATTTTTATGTACAAACATTGCCTAGAAGGGGGTTTTGCACCTTAAAACTATATTTTCCATTCTTGCTCTCTTTTCGTCTTATCTGATACAGATTTTGTGAGTCTAAGCTTGTCACTTCACTCTGTCCTGGCGGGCATTGATCTTCATTGCACTGTCATCTTCTTGCTTGAAAGTGATTCCATATTGAACTGTCCAATTGCATTTGTAACAGACAAATCCACTCTCACCTTTGTATATTTGCCAAAGAACAGAATGTAAACTTTCATTGGGATTCTGTCTTTTCCTGATAGCACACCTTCTCATTGTCCAGTCTTTGGTACAGCAGAGCTAGAATTTAATTTCACAAGTATCTTATTTTATGTTTGAGGGGTTTCTTTCCTGGCCAGAGCACGATTAAAATACACCAGGATTCAGGTACATACTGAATGCAGAGGCTTTTCATCCGTTGACATGCAGTGACGTAGGGTAGCATAAGCACTTCATTTCATCTACTGTAATTGGGATGTAATTCTGCTGATGAGATGCTACACATTTCTTTTCTTAGACATTACTTCATGGTCTATTACTAGCCCTGCCAAAATATTTATCACAGATCCAACACAACAAAGGGAAGTAGCCTATGGGCCCTTTTATGCCAAGTTCCATCATACTGTACAACACAGCTATATCTAGTATATCTCTGTTCTATAGAGAAGGATCCATAGACCTGTGTTCCTTATGTATGGTCTCTCGATACTTGGAAAGTATCTTGTTCTCCTGACTATAGCATTACTTGCTAACTTCTTGAAGTGACTATCATATGTTTCTCTACCCATGCCTTTCATTCCCATAGCAACACAGGTGCTTGACCAGACCCTAGCTTGCCACGGTGGGTGTGTAGTTATAGTGTCGAACTACCAACCCCAAGATTGCAGGTTCGCTCCTGGCCACGGTAAGTGATTTTTGGAAGGCGACAAAAATCACGATACTCATGTCATGCGTTGTTGGCATGTTAAAGAACCCATTTGAATTCAGTAGGCCGTGTTCATAATGGCAAAATTAATCTCGGGATTTTCCGCCAACACAAAGTTCCTCATTTATCTACTAGAAAGCGGTATAGCGTCAAGGAGCATAGATATCTAACCTCCTTGCCATTCGTAGCGCTCCAAGGAACAAGCTGCCCTCTGGGTGTCAATTAACAAAACTTGCACTCGGCAACCGAGGCCATACGATATAATAATAATACCCGACCCTATTGTCAGAAATGCTTCTACCATTCTTTGAATTCAAATGGAGGTCTTTCACTTTAATCTTTGGTGTGAGGACTAGTGTAGGTATCACACTTCACAATAAGTTTATTGCAAAAGCCCTTAATTTCTCCTGTCAGAACTGAAACATAGTATATTATCAGCTGGTACGACAAAATGGCAACAGATGAAACCGAAGCACCCTCTCCTGTTTACCTTATTACCTCCAGCGCCAAATTCAAACCGGATCTTTTTAAAAGAAGGCTATCAGCACCTCAAGCCAAAAAATGGAATTTTAAAATAAGTATAAGCGAATATAAATGTTTCAGGTGGGTAAAGGATGCTATGGGAAGGATCTTAATTTAAGAAAATAATTTTCGGATTTAACCAATTTATGGTCAAAAACTCTCTAGGGTCCTCTCTTAAACTCACAACACACTCACGTACCATGGGCGCCCACAAGGGGGGGGGGGAGGGGGCAACCCTGGAAACTTAAAAAGAAAAACGATGTGAAAATCAGACTGAAAACAACCTTTTTTGCAAGTGCTCATTCTAATTCATTTTGGGCTAAATATAAATAGTTCAGATATTTAGCTTTATGTCGGGCGCAATATTAAATATAGTGGCAGTGGGCGCTTGAAGCCTGTCTGGCTCACCTCAGAAATCAGAATTTTACAAACTACGATATTTGTTGGAGGACAGTTTTGGTACAATAGTGAATACACTCCGGTGTCATAATGTGATGGGAGACTAGAGCAGTGTCAACATGGCGCCTACGCTAGTTGTTCATGTTGCTAGGTCCCGATTTTTGTGTAAATTAGACACTTATATGCGTGGTTTAAATAAAAAGGGTTGAAGAGTGGAATTCAGTGTTCTAATTGTTTAGTTTGGTTTCATTTAGAATGCATGAATGCACTTAGTGAAAGTGAAATTAACGAATTTTGGGCATGCTATACATGCGAAGGGAGCAAGCCGAGCACCGGCGTCTCAGAAATTATGACTACGATGGAATTGGACAATGAAATAAGTAGGGAAATATTTTAGTGATTTTAACCTTATTACAACAGGATATTCAGGACTTAAAAGGGGAAAACGAGGTATTGAAAGACAAAGTGAGATCGCTCGAAATAAAGTTAGCAAGTGAAGCCAATTGCAACTTGGACGAATCGGAAACATGGCGTCAAGTGGTGAAAGGAGGGAACAAAAGGGACCTCAGGAAATGAACAGGTACTAACAATTAACCGATGTTCTGTATTGGATTCCATTATTATAAATAAGGATCAACAGGAAATATCCTACGGCGTTAACACGAACAAGCGCAATGAAACTCGCAGTAGGCCTAGCAGCGGTAATCCTAGGCCTAAAATTCGCAACAACACAAAAGCAATAGTGAAGGCAAAAGCTTCAAGGGTTGCGATATTTGGAGACAGCCAAGCCCGGGGAATTGCAGGTGACATCCACAATGAGGAGATTGCAGCATCAGCCGTCATCTATCCTGGAGCACCTATCCGGAAAGTTCTGGAAAAAAATTAAGAGGAGACACGGGACTTCGGCAGCAACGACGTGGCTGTAATTATCGGCGGGACAAATGACGTGGCTCACAACAACGGTTCGGAAGTAAGTTCTCAACTCAAAAAAAGACTGTGTAAATTAACACACACCAAGATTCTAGTAGTAAATATCCCTCATAGATAAGACTTAATGGAAAATTCTTGTGTAAACATTGAGGTGAATAAGGTTAATGAGGATATGGTAAAAATCTGTAATCATTTCAGGAACACTCAGATCATTGACTGCAATAGCTTTGGTACACAAATCATGTGCTTCATCTCAATAGACTAGGGAATAGGAAAATAGGTAAAATTAAGCTATTTTAACCTAACAAGTACTGGTACTGTGAAAAATGCAATTCCTTTGGGATTTAATAATGATCAGGGAAACTAGTAAGCAAAGCCAACTTAGCTGAAGGTTGGCTCAGGCATAATCTAGATTCTAGAAAAGGGTTCAATATTGATTATAATATGCATATCAACCATCAGAATGTTCAACATCTAAGTAATAAAGTAGATAATTTAAACAACCTAATAAATTCAAAAAAACTACAGTGTTGCTGTGTTCACTGAGCATTGGTGTGAGAGGGAGGAAATAAAAACCATGCATCTAGATAATTATATACTAGCCAGTAGTTACTGCCGAGAAGAAATGAAAGGTGGGGGTGTGAGTCTGTACTGTAAAATAAATGTTAGATACCAGGAATTGGGGTGGGTTTATAGCTATTATACCATACCAAATCATTACAATATACAGTAATCAATATTTTATTAACACAACCCAGCATCGCATCCAAAGACATTCCAAAGACACTACACTCAAAGATAACAAAACCAAAACTATGTAAATCAAAACACTGTCTATTTTCTAAATCAAAACATTGTCTTTTTTCTACAGGAAGCTGATTGCTCGAACGAGCTTTAGTTCACTTTCTCCACATTCTCCCACCTTGCAAAAGGTAGTTTTGCAACACACACTCATAAACTGAAGTAAACATTCCAAAATTATAGTTGAACATTGAGCTCAGGAATGTGAACCACTATAAGTCTAGTTTCTTGAGTTGACTAACAGTTCTCCCACAACGAGTCTTGAATTCACTCTCCTTTTCAGTTCCAGAGTTACTGCAGGGTATGTCTTCATTAAGGACCGAATCACTTAGTCGGTGTTGTGAAGTGTTGATAGAATCACCTTTGTTAAGACAGTTTATCTCTAACGAATAAAGTCGCTGTACTGGACGAAGTAAAATGCCAGTTGCTGTCTTAATTTTAACCAGACGAGTCACAATGCCTCTTCCAGGTAACAGCTCCACCACTCTTCCTAAGGGCCAGTTGATCCGTTTCTTGTTGTTGCTCACCACCAGTACTATGTCTCCTACTTGTACGGATCCCTGTTGCTTTTGCTCCGTGATCTGAGAAATCCCAGGTATTCTCTTTTGAAGCGATTTCTCAGGCTCTCCCGAACAGCTTGTAGATAACGCCATCTGTCGTTTAAACTGCTGGTTTGAATTTGGTCTAAGTCGGCTACATCATTACCCTATAGGCTCTGTAGGAACATGGAGGGTCTGAGTGGCTTGAGTTCATCTTCTTCGGAAAGATAAGTCAAAGGTCGGTTGGTCATCAGGTTCTCACTATCGCACAGAAGAGTACACATTTCCTCATAATTTAGGCAAGCTTTACCCAAATTACGGCGAAGCAAATCCTTTAGAATCTTAATCAACCTTTCCCAGAATCCTCCCCACCAGGCTGCAGTGGGAGGGTTCAGCTTCCATTTAATCTTCAAAAGGCTGCACGTCCTCTCTATTTCAGTCCAATCCAATTGCTCCATTGTTCTGCGAAGTCCTGTGAAATTCGACCCATTGTCCGAATACATGGTATTCACTCTTCCTCTTCTTGCCGCAAATCGTCGTAGTGCTTGGATATATGCTACCGTACTAAGTGAAGTGATCAATTCCATATGTACAGCCCGATAAACCGCACAAGTGAATATCACAATCCATCCCCTTTCTCCTCCTCGTAGAAACACAGGGCCGGCCAAATCTGTGCCCGTGATCTGGAAAACACTCGATGCCTTGATTCGATCCTGTGTGGTGTATTCTTTGGAATACACGGTAAGACAGAGTAAGCTTTTGCTTCTCTTTGCTTTAGTTCATCCCTTCCTTTTTCGCAAACACCAACAGTGATCTCCTGGTTTCTCTTTGTTGGTATATTTTCTTACCCCACCTGTGAGTCTGTTCTAGATATATATCTTCCATGACCCACCTAGCGTCATCTAGCAGCGAATCTCTGACGTTCCTAAATTTTCCCTGGTACAAGAAGACTTCCTTACCAATCTGGCCACCAGATCTCGTCGCTATCGCCAGCTATCATCTCCGTGATCAAGAGGACTTCGTCTACTTTTTCACCCACTCGGCTTCGCTAGTGACGCCTGCTATCAACTCTTTGAAGACCATTTCATCAAGATAAATTTATTGCTGTTATGTTGGTATTCTTGTGTGTATTCCTTTTGTCTCCTACCCCCACTCTTTTCCCTTCCCTGGTCTCTCCGCGCTCCGTTGAGCCGGCCTCACTTGTGCGTCTGAAGTCAAACTAGTCAGTCGGAGCTTAACTAAAGCTCGTCTCCTCACCTCGAGAGACAAACTTTCAAATATTCGCCATGTTGTGAATTCCTGACTAACGGTCACCTAGGAATCGCCGTTCATCAGAAATGAGCTAAGTACTATTTCTACGTTCTTCAACTTATTTTAATGGATTTTATATAGTTACATGCTTTTTAATTATCATTTTATAGGCAGTGTGAGATTTCTAAATGTGGGGCAATAATCATCCTTCGCGGGACTTTCTATGTTGGGCTTTTGTTTATCTAAGCTAATCTTATCATGAAGCAGCATTTCTTATGCTTATTAAATGAGAGATTTTCTCACAACGTGGGACACTATTCAATTACCCACTGTCTATAGAATACTTAGCTCGTTCCACCGCTGGACTAATTTTTGCCCTATTCTTCAGTCATGATTGTTCTGGAATTTTCCATGCCGAACAATTCATCTACAAGTTAAACCTTCTAGTACTTTCCACTCACATATGGGAATACTTTTTCAAACTAAGGAATCTTCCTTATGAACTGCTAATCAATATCTAATTTTTCTTCCTCCGTTGGTACTTTTCTGCTGCATTCAACTATAACCTACAAGTTTTCCAAGCAATAGACTTTCGCAAATCTAGTGTAACTAGTTATTTTCCACCATCGCAATAACTTTCTTTGCCAGTAGTGTGTTTGTGAGAGTTCTACAGCCTCAACCTCCACATTCCTCCACACAAGATGGCGGCGGTGCGATATCTCTCGAATCCATGGTTGGATTTTAAAAAATGAGGTGTCATTGAACTCGGGCTGACACCTCCTTTCCAATGGACAACATATTTCCACACCAAAATAAAGCCTACCCCTACTAGGGGGTGAAAATTTTAATTTTTTAGAGAATCTCTCTTTCCAATTGCAACATGTGAGAGTTTGAATGCCGATTTGGATTTATACGTTGTTCCACATAAAGTGCATGTGTACGGTCGATAGCCACTATGAATTTACATGCTTGTTTTTTTTTGTTTTTTACGCATGCCCGCTCATGGCTTTTGTAAGAGGGTGGATCCCTGTGGATGGGTCATTGTTGACAGGTCATTGACGACAGGTCCTTGTGGACGAGTCCTTGTGGACGAGTCCTTGTGGACAGGTCCTTGTTGACAGGTCCTTGTTGACAGGGCCCTGTGGACGAGTCCTTGTGGATGAGTCCCTTTGGACTGATCCCTTTCGACGGGTTCCTTTGGCCTGGTTCCCACGGACTAGCCCATGAATTTATTTAAATTATGTCAAAGGGACTAACTACATTTTGCGTGTAAAGCAGTGTGTTGAACTGACGTTGTTCACTAACCCCCACTACTATAATGGGATAACGATATGAAAGGAAAGTGACGAAATACATGTGAACACGTGTGAGATGACCTTATTACCGTCCTCCTTGTGCAACAAATCACATCCTGTTTTGGTTCATACGTGAGAAAATGTAAGTCCATGTGTAATATGACCTAACACACAAGTGTACACATGTGCACGTGCACGATAAGAGCTATCAAGTCACAACCTTTTTTGACAGTGGTGGGAATAAAGCTAGAGACATGTACGAGTAGTCAAATTACTCCGGCAGACAACCCCTTTCCGTTGGATAACTTATTTCCACTCCAAAATAAAATCTACCCCTACTATAGGGTGAAATAATAATTTTTAGGTAAAAGTCGCTTTCCATGTGCAACATGTGGGAGTTTGTATGCCAATATGAAATTAAACTCGTTCCACATAAAGTGCATGCATACAACTGAATGCCGCTATGATTTATCATTTTTGTTCTTTGTTTTACGAATGCGCAATTGTTTTTTTTAAGAGGGCGTGCTTTTTGAATAATGATTTATAGATACGTTTTTTACAAATTAACCAAAGATCCAAAAACTAATAGGTCATCGGCTTTTTAATATCCTATGAACTAAGAAAGCTAGGGACTTGTATGAAGGGTCGTTGGACTTGGGGTGACGCCCTGTTTTTGAATGTATTATTCATTTTCTGTCAAAAGGGCCTAACTGCACTTTCGTTAATATCTAGCTAACTAATAATCACAGAGGGTCAAGTGAGGTGTCATAGGACTTAAAATGGCCAACCCCTCCCCATGACCAATGAATTTACCCCCCAAAAAGCAGCAAGGTCATTAACCTCAGATTTTATCAACTAATAATCAGAGAGGGACAAATGAGGTGTCACAAGACTCAGGATGGCCAACCCTTTTCCATGACCAACGAATTTACCCAAAAGATTCAAAACAGTAAGGTCATTGACCTAATATTTTATAAACTAATAATCGAATATCAACATGTGAGGTGTCATAGGACTTAGAATGGTCAACCCTTTCCCATGACCAATGAATTTACCCCAAAAATCCAAAACAGCAAGGTCATTGACCTGAGATTTTATAAACTAATAATCGGATATGAACATGTGAGGTGTCATAGGACTTAGAATGGTCAACCCTTTCCCATGGCTAATGAATTTACCCAAAAATACCCAATACATCAAGGTCATCGACCTGAGATTTTATAAACTAATAATTGGATATGGACATGTGAAATGTTTACAGTGAGTGATGAAACATAGCTAGGTAGTGAAAAAATTATTGTAGGCTACATGTATGGTGACTGACAAATCGTTCACCATTGGAACTTGTTTTCAGATCAAACTGCAGTACAGAGAGAGTATAGGTTGTAGGTATGGGATAATAAATGACAAATGGTGTATACAAAATCTGATTCATCGATTCAAGAAATAAGAGTAGACAATCTTTAATTGATTGGTTAAAGAGGATAGCTAAATTCCAAAATGGTGACTATATCGAACTAAACTGATCCAGCTGAATCAAACCCAACTAAACCGAACTAAACCGAAGCAAACTTAATCAAAAACAAGCCAATGGTTTAAGTGTAAAACTTGTGGGTGAATGTGGTCATTGGTAATGTCAGAAAGGAAAGGGATAACGCTCTACCTATAGAGGGTAAGGTAAAGCTAGTGCATGATGCTAATGCACACACACAAGTACATGAACCACACACAACTAACCTATACTGTTTTTATGGGTTGTCTGTTAAAACTTGCTCAGTGGTTACTGGGACAAGATGGTCGCTACACACAACAAGCGTTAAATACTTGAGGCTAATAATCATCTACACACACACACACACACAAACACACACTTGTTCTAAACTAAACTGTCTTGCTGACAGTGCTCACACTGTAGGCAGATGACAGAAATGCTTGGGTAACAGAAATACAATCATTTCCGGTTGTCTAATGTTACCAGCTAACCATTTTGTGCTGCAGTGGCGAGCACATGTGCCACTTACACTAGAGATTTTAACTCGATTTCAAGCTCTAAGTCCTAGAACGAATCAAACTGAGAAAGAAGGGCATGGTGGCGCAGTGGTTAAGCTGCTAGCCTTTCACTAAAGTGGACTAGGGTTTGATTTCAGGTTAATACGCATATCATAAACATATAAAAACCAGAGATAATGTTTTAAGCCGATTACACTCGTCTCTTTTCAAATTATTACTTGGAATACAAATACAAAGGTGGACTGGGTGTGATATAAAGTTAATGCTGCCTATCGAACACTAGCTGTAAGGAAGCCATATGTAGAGCTATATGTAGAGAACTACCTAGCGATTTCATGAACTGGTATAGCTACGTCGCATAAACGGTGCAGGATACAATCCAGCAACCGGAAATGATTGTATTTCTGTTACCCAAGCATTTCTGTCATCTGCCTACAGTGTGAGCACTGTCAGCAAGACAGTTTAGTTTAGAACAAGTGTGTGTTTGTGTGTGTGTGTAGATGATTATTAGCCTCAAGTATTTAACGCTTGTTGTGTGTAGCGACCATCTTGTCCCAGTAACCACTGAGCAAGTTTTAACAGTCAACCCATAAAACAGTATGTGTTAGTTGTGTGTGGTTCATGTACTTGTGTGTGTGCATTAGCATCATGCACTAGCTTTACCTTACCCTCTATAGGTAGAGCGTTATCCCTTTCCTTTCTGACATTACCAATGACTACATTCACCCACAAGTTTTACACTTAAACCATTGGCTTGTTTTTGATTATGTTTGCTTCGGTTTAGTTCGGTTTAGTTGGGTTTGATTCAGCTTGGATCAGTTTAGTTCGATATAGTCACCATTTTGGATTTTAGCTATCCTCTTTAACCAATCAATTAAAGATTGTCTACTCTTCTTTCTTGAATCGATAAATCAGATTTTGTATACACCATTTGTCATTTATTATCCCATACCTACAACCTATACTCTCTCTGTACTGCAGTTTGATCTGAAAACAAGTTCCAATGGTGAAAGATTTGTCAGTCACCATACATGTAGCCTACAATAATTATTTCACTACCTAGCTATGTTTCATCACTCACTGTAAACACTTCACATGTCCATATCCGATTATTAGTTTATAAAATCTCGGGTCGATGACCTTGATGTATTGGGTATTTTTGGGTAAATGCATTAGCCATGGGAAAGGGTTGACCATTCTAAGTCCTATGACACCTCACATGTTGATATCCGATTATTAGTTTATAAAATCTCAGGTCAATGACCTTGCTGTTTTGGATTTTTGGGGTAAATTCATTGGTCATGGGAAAGGGTTGACCATTCTAAGTCCTATGACACCTCACATGTTGATGTTCGATTATTAGTTTATAAAATATTAGGTCAATGACCTTGCTGTTTTGAATCTTTTTGGTAAATTCGTTGGTCATTTAAAAGGGTTGGCCATCCTGAGTCTTGTGACACCTCACTTGTCCCTCTCTGATTATTAGTTGATAAAATCTTAGGTTAATGCCCTTGCTGCTTTTTTGGGGGTAAATTCATTGGTCATGGGGAGGGGTTGGCCATTTTAAGTCCTATGACACCTCACTTGACCCTCTGTGATTATTAGTTAGCGAGATATTAACGAAAGTGCAGTTAGGCCCTTTTGACAAAAAACGATTAATATATTCAAAAACAGGGCGTCACCCCAAGTCCAACGACCCTTCATACAAGTCCCTAGCTTTCTTAGTTCATAAGATATTAAAAAGCCGATGACCTATTAGTTTTTGGATCTTTGGTTAATTTGTAAAAAAAACGTATCTATAAATCATTATTCAAAAAGCCCGCCCTCTTACAAAAAAAACAATTGCGCATTCGTAAAACAAAAAACAAAAATGATAAATCATAGCGGCATTCAGTTGTATGCATGCACTTTATGTGGAACGAGTTTAATTACATATTGGCATACAAACTCCCACATGTTGCACATGGAAAGCGACTTTTACCTAAAAATTATTATTTCACCCTCTAGTAGGGGTAGATTTTATTTTGGAGTGGAAATAAGTTATCCATAGGAAAGGGGTTGTCTGCCGGAGTAATTTGACTACTCGTACATGTCTCTAGCCTTATTTCCACCACTGTCAAAACAGGTTGTGACTTGATAGCTCTTATCGTGCACGTGCACATGTGTACACTTGTGTGTTAGGTCATATTACACATGAACTTACATTTTCTCACGTATGAACCAAAACAGGATGTGATTTGTTGCACAAGGAGGACGGTACTAAGGTCATCTCACACGTGTTCACATGTATTTCGTCACTTTCCTTTCATATCGTTATCCCATTATAGTAGTGGGGGATTACTGAACAACGTCAGTGCAACACACTGCTTTACACGCAAAATATAGTTAGGCCCTTTGACATAATTTAAATAAATTCATGGGCTAGTCCGTGGGAACCAGGCCAAAGGAACCCGTCGAAAGGGATCAGTCCAAAGGGACTCATCCACAAGGACTCGTCCACAGGGACCTGTCAACAAGGACCTGTCCACAAGGACCTGTCCACAAGGACTCGTCCACAAGGACCTGTCATCAATGACCTGTCAACAATAACCCATCCACTGGGATCCACTCCCCCACCCTCTTACAAAAGCCATGAGTGGGCATGCGTAAAAAACAAAAAAAAACATGCATGTTAATTCATAGTGGCTATCGACCGTACACATGCACTTTATGTGGAACAACGTATAAATCCAAATCGGCATTCAAACTCTCACACGTTGCAATTGGAAAGAGAGATTCTCTAAAAAATTACAATTTTCACCCCCTAGTAGGGGTAGGTTTTATTTTGGGGTGGAAATATGTTGTCCATTGGAAAGGAGGTGTCAGCCCGAGTTCAATGACACCTCATTTTTTTAAATCCAACCATTGGTTCGAGAGATATCGCACCACCGCCATCTTGTGTGGAGGAATATGGAGGTGGAGGCTGTAGAACTCTCACAAACACACTACTTTTGCCATAAACTTTTTGTGCTACTACAGTGAACTTTTCATCTATATCAACAGACTATAGTGAAAACAGTGCCTGTTCAACTTTTTCATCCGCGTCGCGCTCGTCCGAGTACAATAAATACGGCCATGAACACTCTTCCACAATCCCATTTGTTGTTAGTTTGAGTCTTCAGTCTTTTGACTGGTTTGATGCCGCTTTCCATGCCTCCCTGTCCTGAGCTAATCGTTTCATCTCTACATAGCTCTGACACCCTACATCCGAGGCAATCTGTTTAACATATTCTAACCTTGGTCTACCCCTACAGTTTTTGTCCTCGACCCTTCCTTCCATAACTAAGCTTGCTATTCCTGGGTGTCTTAGTATGTGTCCTACCAACCTATCTCCTCTCTTCATTAACAGTCGCCAGAAACATCTCTCCTCTCCCACTCGTCTTAATACATCTTTGTTTGTAACCCTATCTACCCATCTGATCTTCGTCATTCTCCTGTAACACCACATTTCAAATACTTCAATTCTCCTCTTTTCTGCTGCACCAATAGTCCAAGTTTCACTTCCATAGAGCGCCACGCTCCAGACAAAGGCTTTCAAAAATGACTTCCTAATACGTAAATCTATATTCGATGTCAGCAGATTCCTTTTTTGTAGAAATGCTTTCTTTGCCTGAGCCAACCTACTTTTATATCCTCTTTGCTTCGTCCATCACTGGTTATTCTGCTTCCTAAGTAACAGAAGCCTCCTACTTCCTTCAGCTTTTCACCTGCCAATTTGATCTCCATAGAGGTTTCTGATTTATTTCGGCTGCATTCCAGTATTTTTGTTTTACATTTATTAATTTTCATCATGAATTCTTTCCGTAAGACGGAGTCCATACCATTCAAAAACTCATTCAAATCCTCAGGCTTGTCGGCCAAGATGACGATGTCATCAGCAAATCTCAGAGTTGAAATTATTTCTCCTTGAATCTTCACTCCCACTTTAAATTTTTCTCTAATTTCCTTCATTGCTTGTTCAATGTAAAGATTGAAAAGTATGGGTGATAAGTTGCAGCCTTGCCTTACACCTTTCTGGATACCAGCTTCTCTCTCATGTCCTTCAGCTCGAATGACTGCTGTCTGGTTTCTGTACAGATTGTATATCACCCTCCTATCCCTGTACTTTATTCCAATCGATTTCAAAATGTCAAACAATTTAGCCCAATCAACATTATCAAAAGCCTTTTCTAAGTCTACAAAAGCCATGAACGTTCTCTTATCTTTCCTTATTCTACCTTCCAAAATCAGCCTAAGACTTAGTACAGCTTTCCTTGTTCCTACATTTCTCCTGAAACCAAACTGGTCTTCACCCAACTCCGTTTCTATCTGGCTTTCAATCCTCTTGTAAATTATTCTAGACAGGATCTTTGAAGCATGAGTAATCAAGCTGATTGTACGGTAATCTTCACATCTGTCAGCTACCACTTTCTTTGGTATAGGGATGATTACATTCTTCTTGAAATCAGAGGGTACCTCACCTGTCTCATAAATCCTACACACCAAGTGAAATAACCTGATCAGACCTTCATCTCCTATGCAGCGTAGCAACTCAATCGGTATATCATCTATGTCTGGTGCTTTGTTCCTGCTTAAGTCTTCCAAAGCTCTATCAAATTCTGATCTCAATATTAAATCTCCTTTCGCATCCTCATCAATTTCCTCCTCCCTTTCCATTACATGATTCTCAATCTCCTTTCCCCTATACAAACTCTCGATGTAATCTTTCCATCTCTCAACCTTTTCTTCCCAATCTGTTAGAGGCTTTGCATTTGTGTCCTTAATATTACAGCACTTAGTCTTCTTTTCCCCAAAAGTATTCTTAATCCTTCGATGAGCTGTGTCTACTTTTCCTAATTTCAGACAATTTTCTATACCTGCACATTTCTCTTTCAACCATTCTTCTTTCGCTTCCTTGCACTTCTTGTTAACCTCATTTCTCAGACGTCTGTATTCTGCTTTCCCCTCTTCATCTCTTACATTCTTGTGTTTCCGCCTTTCATCCATCAATTCTAGAATATCCTGAGTGATCCACGGTTTTCTCCCTATTCTTTCTTTCCTACCAATGTTTTCTTCTGCGGATTTTGTTATTTCATTCTTCAAAAGTGCCCATTCGTCTGCAATTGAAGTTTGTTTAGGGTTTTTCATTATTCCTTCCTTTATACTCTTCTTGAATCTTTCGTTTTCATCCTTCTCTTTCAGTCTGTGGCAAACTACCTCACTCCTCTTCTTGCCTAGAACGCCTCAAAATAGTGCTGCCTTGGGTTTTTGTGGGTATCTACTCACATAACGTAACGGCGGTACTTTTTGAGGATCCAACCAGCCTTCGGGCTGACTACCTAACAACAACAATTGCCCACCTCTTTGGCTTTTGACTTTTCTTAAGTTTCTTCAACTTTAATCTGCAATTCATTACAACCAGATTGTGGTCAGAGTTTATGTCAGCACCAGGATATGTTTTACAATCCAAAATCTGGTTTCGAAACCTCTGCTTGACCATAATGAAGTCGATTTGGTAACGCCCTGTATCTCCTGGTCTCATCCATGTGTATATTCTTCTATTGTGGTTATTGAATAAGGTGTTAGCTATGACCAATTCATGCTCGGTGCAGAATTCTACCAGCCTGCTTCCTCGATCATTCCTTTCACCTTATCCGAAATCTCCTACTATCTTCCCTTCTCTCCCTTTTCCTACCACAGCATTCCAATCTCCCATTACTATAACATTTTCATCACCCTTGATATACCTCAGAATTTCGTCTATTTCTTCTTAGACCTTTTCATCATCCTCATCATCAGCTTCACTGGTAGGCATATAGACTTGTACCACTGTGGTGCAGGTAGGTTTAGTATTGATTTTTGCTACAATAATCCGTTCACTATATTGCTCATAATATTCCACCCGCTGTCCAAGTTTCCTACTCAATATGAGGCCAACCCCTGCTTGGCCATTGTTTGATTTAGTGCTAATGACCCTATAGTCTCCTGACCAAAAGTCTTGTTCTTCCTGCCAGCGCATTTCACTAATCCCAATCAAATCCAACCTCAACCTATCCATTTCCCTTTCTAAGTTTTCTAACCTTCCACTTCCTAGCAGACTTCTAACATTCCACGCTCCGATCCGTAGAATGTCAGATTTCCTCTTTGTCACTTCTGTGATGTTAACCCCCTCTCGAGTAGTCCCCACCTGGAGATCCGAACGGGGGACTAGTTTACCTCCGGATTGAAATTTTACAAGGGAGGAGGCCATCATCACATGTAATTATGCATAGAGAAGTGCATATCCTCGGGAATAATATACGGCTGTAGTTTCCCGTTGCTTTCAGCCGTGCAGCAGGACGCAGTGTAGCCATTATTTGGCTTATATTATCAATATCTTAACCGTCTATAAGACTAGTAAAGAATTGATTTATTCTGAAAGGCTGCTACTCCCTTTCAGAATAAGTAGAGAGCAATTCTACTAACAAAAATACTAACCTTCTACCGTACTAACAATTCAATACCAAAATTCTACTAAAAAAATACTTAAGTTCCACCAACAACAAATACTACCACTAAAACAATCTGTCACCAGGCACACTCACATGCACCCTCACACATCACTATAACTAATAACTAATAACTAATAAACAATGCAACTGCTACCAGATACACTCACACACCACAGTCTAATAGAACAATGACATATATCTAATAGAGAAACTAACTACCTACTTACAACTAAAACTAACTACATACCCTATACTAACAAACTAAAATAATAAAATTGTTACTTTAGGTCTTTTTTCAACGAGGTGTCACTCTCAATTAGTGCCCTCCCTTACTTGCTCCACGTAAAGGAATTAATGTCTGTAAAACTTTGTGTCTAGTACACGCCTTAAAGTATATTATTTCTCCCTTCTAATGAGGAAATCCAATTCTTTCTACTCAAAAGTGAGTTCTCTCTAGGTTTCACGAAAGGGAAATTTGCCCTGTTTTTTCTCGTGATCCCTACTTAAACATATGAGTTCTAGAAATTTCCTTTCAATTTTTCTCTTCAGGTTTCACAGTAAGTGACCTGCCCTATTTGTATAATCTCTAAACGCAGAAAGTTATAGAAACTTCTATTTCATTTCTTCCTGTTTTGTTGTTGTTACTTTCGAAGTATTTATTTGTTCATATTTCTAAGATATCCATCTAGAAATTCTTAAAGTACACATCTGGTACTTGATTTATTGTTTAACTTTAATTACTTTAATTATCTTTATATTTCCCATTTGTTAATCTTAACAACATTTCAAAATCTTACGAAGATTTTAACGCATATAAAGGTTTAAAACCAAAAAATTATCAATTGCCTGGCGCAAGATTTAAATGATTTCGGAGGTCTGCGACCTCAATTGTTTGTAAACTCAAATTATATATGTCTTAAATTCATTACACCTTTTTGCATTGTTAAATAAATTTGAATTTTTCCTTTTGTATCATCATTTCTCTGAAATAACGGTTAGCCAAGATCCTATCTTCCCTAACTCTTCCTACGTTTATGCCCTCTTTAATAAAAATAAATCCATTGCTATAGTTTGCACTACTTGTTGCATTTGAGCAAGAACTATTAGTTATTAACTTATTAAAGTCTCTCTTAGCTTTGATAGCTAATTCTAACTGGCCAGTAAGGCAAGCATAGCTCGCTACGCTAGCTTCCTGCTTGTTGGGATTCTCTCTACAACTTATGGTTGGTTTTTCAAAATTTAAATGTTTCTCATTGTCTAAACATTTAGTCGGCGCTTTACTGGGTAAAAGCTTAGTCATTCCTAAATGCAACTATTGGTGCTCCTACCAAAATTAATCTCAAAGGTATAATTGCTTTATCCCTATCCTTCTTGGAAACATTCGGTCGCTCTTGAAAAATTCTACAATTTCAAGAACTGAAATGTCACAGCTGATTCAAATTATTTGCATTCTTCAAATTACTTGTTTAAAAACAAACTCCTTTGAACGGATACACAGTAAATCTGTTACTCTTTGTCTTGCTAGACCACCACCCTTCCCCATAGTAGGTAAATTTATGCTTGAGAGGGAATACGCTATAGCAGCTTGCTTGCGTATAGCCCAAGTTCCAGCTGCGTTTCCTGTTAGCTTCGCCCAGGTCCCTATCCACTTTAGGTATCGGAAAGCGGATTTACAGTGGCAGCTGCCTTTGAGTGTACTTAAAGTTAAAGTTATAACTTATGTCAGACCCTCTACCTATTTCTCCATCCCTTTTCTCCAGTCCGAAACCCACTTCTTTTTCTTAATCATCTTCCCTTGGGGGTCAGGTTATTCCCAAGCCAATAATCTACCCACTGTGGCAACGGATGAAAAGGTACCTCAAAACCCTTAGCAGAGTTACGACGACAGATCACGCATTTCCGAAGAACCGCTGCCACCGTCCTTCTTCCTCTAATTATCCAAACCCTTTGGCGCAACAAAACAAGCAGTGTGTGCGTCCCAGCATGGTTATGGAATCGATGAAATTGTTCAATCATTCTTTCAACCATCACATGTTTTGATGGAAGTACAACTGGATAGGTATACTCAGGAGTGTCGTCAGAATCAATGTCTCTTGACTTCATGCGTAGAATTCATCATCTGTGAACACCTCCAGATTTTTCAATTGTTCTTTTCTCTCTTCTTCATAAAGCGTTTCATTCTGGATAAGGAAGTACAGTTTCTTTTCAGCATTGAGAAACTCTTCGCAATCAATTTTCGTAGATACGTGGTCTCTACGATTCATTCGTTTCAATCTCAAAATCCAAGCAATGGTCCTAACGATTTTGATTTATCAAGAGAATCGTGAACTTAATTGCAGTAAAATAGTTTCCACTACAGTGTTCTTAGCAGCTACAACTGTTTTCCTCCTTTCCCTGTTGACTTCTTCCAACAATGGTTCAGGACGATTAAATACCCATTCTACTTGTTTACATTTAAGCCAAGAAGGACCCTCCCACCATCTGGATCTCCAAAGTTGTGTTGGTGAACACCCTCTAGACAGGAGATCTGCTGGATCGAGGCTGCCCGGTATGTGTCTCCATGAACTAGCCTTACTGTGCCCATGAATTTCCTTTACCCGATTCACCACGAACACCGACCAAGCCCTTTATTAGCAATCCAAACCAAGACTACTGTTGAATCGGACCAAAACACTGTGTGTATGTCATTCCGGTGTAGGCATCGAAGGCTCAACCGAGACATTCTAACTCCAAGGAGCGCTCCCATCAGTTCAAGGCGGGGTAGTGTCAGTTCTTTGAGAGGCGCCACTCTAGATTTAGCCATCAGAAGACTCAGTTTGATCTTACCTTCTTCTTCCGTTCTCATAAATATGCAACAACCAAACGCTCTTTTGCTAGCGTCGACAAATACATGCAAAGTGCTGTTGTCGTTCAGGAAAATCCTTCTAGGTATCCGACAGTCATGTAGGTATTGCAACTGCTGGGTCCATCCACAGAATTCCTTACAAATGTCTCCTGGTAAAACCTCATCCCATCCTATACTTTTCAGCCATGTCTTCTGTAGGATGAGCTTGGGAATCAGAGTTACTGGGGCCGAAAATCCAATCGGATCAAATATTTCCTGTACGCTGGATAGTACCACTCTTCGGGTTACTAAACCTGTAGTCGGGCTGAAATTACATCCATGTTCATCTACGTCGCAATACCAACGAAGTCCTAAGACATTCTCAGTTATACCAACACCACAATCAAAGGAATTCACCCATCCCCTTAAATTGAAACCTGCGGATAATATTAATTCTTGTGCCTTTAGAATAAAGGGTCCAATTTCTTCCTTTGAAGCGACTCCAGTAAGACAGTTGTCCACATCAAATGCAGGTTTCATTTTTGTAGCTAATTCCAGAGGGTTGTTCAGTACGGAAACCAATAGGAAGGGACTGGAACAAACACCAAAAACCACCCGGCAATGTCGAAAAATGGTGATCTAATCATTATCCCACCAGAGAATACGGAGCATATCCCTGTCTTCAGGATCAATTATAATCTGCAGGAATGCCTTCTCTATATCAGCTATTAGACCTATAGGATAGGTTCGAAAATTGGTCAGCATTGATTGAACAAGGTCGATGAGGTTGGGTCCGGGCTCGAGGCAATCATTCAAGGAATGACCATTTCTGTCTTTGTTGGAAGCATCGAACACCGGCCTTATCTTTGTAGTGCCACCATCTTTCAGCACAGCTCTATGAGGCAAATAATGTGTAGGTCCATCCAAAACCTCGTTTTCAACACCTTCGATAATTCCTTTGTTTACCCATTCCTGTAACACTTCATCATAATCCTGAAATGTCTGCATCCTTCGTAACTTTCTTGAAGTGTTCAATAATGGTTTCTAAGAAATTTAACGATTCGTTTCCAGAGAAGTACAACCATCAATCCAGGGTAGTATGACAATGTAGCGCCCAGATTCCTCTTCTCTCTTCACAGTCCTTTCGAAGAATATCAGAACTTGTTGTTCCCTTTCTTCCTTTTTTATCTGTTCGCCAGGATCTTTAATACCCAAAGTCTCAATTTCCCACAAATCCGGCGCTCTTGTTGATTGAGTTAAATTAAGTAGAGTGTAAGACGCGGCAGTAGTTGAGGTGATCTCAGAAGAGCCCATAAGTGTCCACCCTAAACAAGTTCTCACAGCTACTAGAACCTTGTTTACATGTACAAAGTCTGGCGTGATTATCTGAGCCCACACGTCAGCTCCTAACAATACCTATATGTCAGTATTGTTGCCACCATTATCTTGGCCAATATCACTAAGTTCATCTCCCTTGTCCCTCAGTAAATTAAACAAGTCAGCATCAACTAGGGGAGCACCTCCACAGATACTATCAGAGCCTAACACTGCAACCTCACATCTGTTTTCCTCGTTCATATCCAGCAAAGTTATTTGATAGGACTCGAAACAAACAGGTGCTGTTTTCCTACCTCCAAATAATTCTTGACTTAGTGTTACCTTTCCAGTTTGTTCCAACTCTAATTTCTTAGCTTCTCTGCGATCCACTATCCCACAGAACTCTTACTCTGTGCGTGGATCCACCAACAACTACTCTAGCAACTAAAGTCTGCAGATAGGTCATATGTCCTTTATTACTACCTGCAATCATGCTAACTGTTTTTGGAACCGAATCACCTTTTGGTTCATCTGAGGCTGTCTTCCCACACATTAAAGCGTAATGTTTCCTCTTGCAAAATGGGCACTTCACAAATATCTTACACTTAACACTGACATGTCCTGGTCGTAGACACCTAAAACAAGCTCCCTTTTTTTTAACGTTCCTTGGCGTTCTTCTAGGGAATAATCAATGGCCACAGCACAGTCTTGAGAAAGATGTGAGGTTCTGCCACAGAATATACAAGCCGTGTCTTTGTTATTTCTGTTTCCCTTACTAACTGAAACATCCTCTATTGAAATTAAAGAAGCCGCTGAAGGTACGTCCCTATTATTAGTCTTGGTCCTATCATCTTGCTTAACTAGATCCGTCCTCTCGTTAACATCAAAAGAACTATGTCTTAGCTTAAGCCGTTCTTCACCTTCTACCTTAGTCGTTAAGAAGGCTAACAATTCAGTCAAGCAACAGTCAGGTTCCTTGGTAGACGTTTCTTTTGATACACGATACCTGTCCCAAGTTCTAATCATAACCTCTGACAAGGCACCCTCTACTAGTGGAAATAACATTGCAGCGTATTTCTCCTTTGTTACTCCCAAGGAATCAAGTGCTCTCAACTGTCCCTCCAGACTGTCATACAGTTGGGCTATGGATCTTAAACTATCCTTCTTTAACACCAAGGATAAAAGTTCCCTAACATAGTACTCAATGAGTAACTCATCCTTCCCATGCCTAGACTTCAACAATTCTATAGCCTTTTTGTAGTTTTCCTCTGAAGGAGGAAAGTTTTCTACCAACTTCTGAGCACACGAACCAGGTTCCATGCACTGAATCAAATAAACAAATTTTTCTTTACCTTTAAGGCTGCTATCTTCATGTATTTTAGTAAATTGCGCCCAAAACCCAATCCAGCAGTTCACATTTCCATCAATTTTTTAAGTTCTAGTTTTGGTAGTCTTAGTAGTCTCGTTACTCGTATTAGCTTCAGGAACGGCTTGATCTCCAACTTGTAAGGCCTGGACTTTTTACCTAACCTTAAAATATTTCAAGTCGTACTCACTGCAATTGTTGATCTCTCTTTCAAGCTCGATGTCTTCAAGGTCTTCCTTTTGCAGCAGCTCATTGTATACTTCATCATCCAGACGTTTTAACTTCTCGTAGCGTTCCACAAGTGAAGCATATCTGCTACGAATCTCCACGTGGTCACCATCAGCAAGCGCCAACAGTTCTTCAGTTTATTCACTTCACGTGTAAATACGCTGCGTAATACTCGACGTTCGGTCTTCATTGTTCTGATTAATTATTTGATGTTGAGATTGCCAGTAATCCTGTCACGGTCGCCAGTTATATACCATACCAAATCATTTTAATATACAGTAATCAATATTTTATTAACACAACTCATCATCGCATCCAAAGACATTCCAAAGGCACTACACTCAAAGATAACAAAACCAAAACTATGTAAATCAAAACACTGTCTATTTTCTACAGGAAGTTGATTGCTCGAACGAGCTTTAGTTCACTTACTACACAGCTATGGAAGGAATCATGACTTTGATGTTGCAGGTATTTTAATTCAGCTGAATGATGATTTTGAAATATTTATAGCAGGAGTATATAGAGCTGGATAAGGGGAAATGATGATGATGATGATGATGATGATGATGATGATATATAGAGCTCCAGGTGGAAATATGGAAATATTCCTCAGACAGTTTGATTTACTTCTAATTAAAGTAGCCAAAAAATATAGAAATATAATAGTAGTCGGTGATTACAATATAGACTGGTTTCCACATGACAGGTCCCTCGAGACATTCAAAGACGTCGTATTGTCATTTGGCCTTAATAATCTTGGCAAGGAGCCAACTAGGGTAACTAAATATTCTGAAACATTAATCGATTACATTGTTACTAACATGCCAGACGAATTAAGTAATTGCACTGTTGTGGAAAATTTTGTATCATACCATCGTGGCCAGCAATTAAAAATTGCATATCCTCATGAATCTCAATTAAATCAGTCGAGATAGAAGTACACTCGAAATATACCTAATAATAATGTAATGAAACTCACAGAAGAACTTGGTAATGTTGATTGGGGGGAAGTGAGGAATATTAGGGATGTAAATGCTGCCTGGAAAAATCTGTTCTATTTTTAAAGTGCGTCTTAATTTATCCTGCCCATTAGTTAAAAGAATAAATAGGAATCACCAGAGCACTAAAACAACAAAACTGTCTGATCTGTGCCATAGGAAAAACAAAACATGATTGATGCTTTCGATAGCTACAAGCAAACAGGATTGAAGCTTTATAAAGGTAACTATAAAAAATTTAAAGTAGAATATTATGAAGAAATAAAAAAGGACAAGAATATGAAAATAGAATAACAAATTCTAACAACTTTGCCAAAGAAGTATGGCAAATAGCTAAAGATATTTCAGGTCTTAATAAAAGTAACACATGGGAAAATATTTCGATACAAATCAGTAACAATGTTGTTAATGCACCTTTACAAGTAGTAACAGCATTCAATGATTATTTCATTCAGCCGCACGTTAGGAACAGTGTGACTGTAAACAGTAATAAAGCAAAATGTAATGATCATAATGTTGTAGGAAATAAATGTGCTAATAGCAGTATAAAGCAAATCACATGTAATAAGTCAATCTTCCTGAAACCAATTACCAAAGAAGAAATAAGTACTGCACCCGAATTCTCCAATCAACACCTATATCCGCAGAGATGAAAACGATTGCAGACTCACAAATACCCAGCTCAACATATCTTACCGTGGCCTGCTAAGTAAGAATAGGGAATTCTAGGATTACATAGTGCATACTTTAAATAGTACCGCCTGAACAGCTACATACTTCTACTATTATTTACATTTAATAGTGAATTCGAGAAACTCCAATCTCGAAGGGTATTCAAGGTCTAACTATAGTGGGCGCCTGTAGCTATCCAGTCGTGCCATTTACGATGTCTATAGAATGAGTAAGCAATCAGTTAAAATAAAATTGAATGAGTCACTAAAAAGTACCAGCCGTTTATTCACGAAGGAACGATACAAGAAATGTCCCTATCGAAAGCAATCTGACCTAGTTTCCCACTTGACTCTACCAAATTTAACAGAAAAAAAATAAACTGACAATAACAATGTCCTGAAAAAGAAATACATTTTGAGAATTCGGCACTCTATTTCAGCCCTATTCCTCCCTCGAATAAATCTCGTAAATAAATGTGCACCTCAATAAACATGAAAATGATTTACATAATCTCGAACCCTTGTGAAATTCATCAGAACTTTCACAAAAAAATATGAAACGACATAAGCTTTAGACATTACCCTAGTTGATACAGTTGCGTTTCATTTTCTGGAACAGTAGTTCCAAATCTAAAATTGTAATGGTAAAAAAATGTTAACTATTAAGTATTAATTATGAAGCTTATGTGCAAATGTACAACGATTTGTGATCAGCACAAATTATAATTTCATACATGAAATTAGTTTAATGTTCCTTCTATCACGATTTCTAATAAATCTACATGATTTTTCATTACAATCACCACGCATTCCTAGGTTAAAGTATTAAGTCGTTGCAAAATTAAGCATTCGTGCCGAATGGTAAAGTTTAGCACTGCTCTGATCTCCTAACTGGTGATAATCCCGATAATATAATTCATTGCAAGACTATCAGTTACGTAAGAATAGTGGATTCTAAAAGTGCTTGGCATTATTTTCATTCAACACTTCCCTTTCAAAAATTACACACATAATTGCTCTACTTTTCTAACATACTGTACAGACACTTGCCTCGATGCAATATAATATTTTCACACTACCTGTGAACAAACTGGGAAAACATTTACACTATGCCTCGTGATTCAGTAAATCGTAATTTCATCTACGTTCATCACCTTGCACGGAATTCAACTATAACATCCCTTTCGATTGCATTTTATCAATAATGGACAACTCTTACAAAACTTCTACGATCCAGATACATTTATTCCTCGTGCTACAAAATTTCAAATTTCAACTACGCCTGTACAGCCTTTTAAATATCTTGTAAGAAGATTTTATTTACCTTAATCCACGTATAAACTTCGTTGTGATAATACCGTAACTAACAATTTGACTAGTCTGCAAGAATTCACAGAAATAACAATACGAACATATCCTCTCCTTCTGATATTTCAAAAAACTCTGAATATAATTCCGTTAATTCTATATTGGATTATTTTACAGACACCGGTCGACTTATAAAATGTCGCCTGTCATTTCCTTTCTCCTTCATTCACCAATGTGAATGTTCTCTTTACATTTCTTAATTGGAAATATAGTTTAATCCATTGTTTTATTTACAGTGTAGTGTCAAATCTATCTGCCTTAGCTACTACAAATGACATTTATTGTAAATTGATTTATTTATTCATTTATTTAAAGTCTATCATTTATTAGCAATTGATTGTCGTGTAATTAGGCATTAATTGCACACTGTAAGTTTGTAATTGGGATTGAAACTTGAATCAACATCGTAAGTTTCGATTATCCCCCTATTTTCCTTGAAAATACGGACTTTCTTATCCTACATTGCTGTATCTAGATTTATCAATGCGTGTTCCATCTCACTATAAAATACAGATATAGATAACGTTGCGCATTTATAAAGCTTATTTAATGAATTTACGATCTAATATCTGCAATGAGAAAAAGGATTATTCGCTCAAAAACCGTTAAGTGACTTAAATCTGTATGAAAAAGTGGCAATAAAAATGAATTTAACGTATTTTACTAATCTACAAAAATTGATAATAATAATAATAATAATAATAATAATAATAATAATAAAATGTTGGTCAATCACAGAAAAGAAACTACTACTACAAACATAGATTATGTAATCTGACAGCTTCAGCTACCTTATGTTGAACGGCGAGATTCTTGGAGTAATTGCTATAAGCAAGCAAAGTTCTACTCGGGACCTTCAAAATCAGCTGTGGCCCCCACCTGTTGTCGGACCGTGACGTAGCCAGCGAAACTGGGTCAATGGACAGCGTGATGGCCTCGCCTCGCTCCCCTGGTCCCTTCCTGGTTCGTTGGCCGTCCTTCGGCTTATCGTGATGAATTTTGATGTTTCTTCTCAATGCTGCTTGACCAGCGCATTTGGTTTGCCCCGAATCTCGTTCCATTGTAGTTTGCAAGATTATTTCAAGATGTGAGTGAAATCTCTTGTCGTATAGTAGTTCCATTCATAGTTTTAGAGTCTCGCGTAGATGGATTACCGCGATCTCCATCTATGTCGAAGTATCCTCGACTTCATTGTAAATACTGCGTTTCTGTTTACCTACATTGATGCAATTAGCAGTACATCAGTATTTGGTTAAAGAGTGAACCAAGGATATCTCCCCTTTGCCTGACTGTAACTTGCATTTTTAATACTGGTATTTGTAATGTAATACCACCTTCGAATACTGCCTTTAAGTATAGAGTATAGGCAGCAGTAAGATTATTGTTGTGTAGAAATATCAGTCTTAAACTGTGGCTGCAAGATATACTTCCGTCCTCCTGTAGTAAACTGAGCCGTATAAATGAACTGCTTGCACGCTGTGTGTGTGTGGTGCACAGCTGCAAGTCCGCCTAGCAATGTTAGCTTGCATGCTAAAGAGTTCTGCTTTCACGCCAATTTCACTGCCTTCTGAAGCCTCGCGCTTCACTTGATATACGTTGCACTGTTATACGAAGTTTTGTTCCCAGACTAGGTCTTGCCTCGACCTGGTCAATGTATAGAGTGAATACGAGTGATTCTCTGCTTGTCTCAGAACCTCTCCTCACCTCTCCCCAACTCTTCTCCTTCTGAGGCGCGAGTGCTGACCTCCCCACGCTGTTGTCACATGTTGTTACCTCTCCTTCCTAGTGACGAAACACTACTGTCTCCAGACGTGCGATCCGCGCTACAAGCGATGTCGGCCTGTCCATTCCTATAATTCACCTGTTTATTGTTTAAATAATTTCTTAATTTCCATACTTTCTTCCGGCCTTTTATAAATGTTACTAGTACTTGCTTGACATAATAAAATACTCATTCTGAGTATAACATCTTCAGATCTTCGATCTTATTTATTCTGAATCATTTTATTCCGTCATTTCTCAAATTTTTGCGGGTCTTGGTTCTCATCTCGACTGAGTCATGATCTTAGCCATAAATAAATTCGGGCGCAATTCTCCTTTGCCATTTAAAGTAAAGTATAGCCTGTACTTTCTTTAATAACACTGTTTCCTTATAACTAAAGACTGAATTTATTTACCTAGCGGATTTTTTGGATAAAATCGCTTCAATTTTGAGTAATTGAACATCCCAATGGATCTGTCATCCTCAATCCTCGCTATTTGATAAAAATATTTTCCGTAGACCTTGGCTACCTTGAATAGATTTTCTACCTGTCTATTTATTTTCCTCTTCGTCCTATTTCGGGGTCCATTCTTCTTTCCCTAGGCGTGGTGATGTGTTCTCTCCTCTTAATTCATATCCGAATGTTTTTCTTTTATCTTTCTTCCCTCCGGGATCTTCATTGCTCCGGTCTCTGCTTGTTCCGGGCTTCGGTTCTTGATTTCTGTTTTGTTGCCTTTGATTTTGGTCTCTGGCGTTTCTCTCATCCCTCTCTCGGAGGCTCTTCCGGTATTCTTGACTCTCTCTCTCTCCCGGTTATCGTAATACCTCCTCACGTTTGCGTCATTTCTCAGTCCCTGATTCGGTTGTTGTTGCTGTTGCCTAGAATAATTGTTGTTATCAAACCTCCAGTTTTGATACCTTCTGTATCCGTAGTTGTTGTTGCGGTTGTCCCTGTTATAATAATCATCTCTATGGTAGTTATTATTTCTCTGGTTATAGCTGCTCCTCCTCTGAGCATCATTCCAGCGTAGATTTTGGTATGGTCTCCGGTACTTGGTTGAAATCTGTTCTGTCCATAATTGTTGTTTCTTGTCGGACCTCCGCCATTCTTACTCTCTTCCGTTTGTTGTGTCTGGTCAACATGAACGTTGTGCACTTCCCGATGTTCCTGATTTCTGCCTCTGGAATTCTGATTACCGCTGGCGTTGTTGGACACATCTGAGGTGTGGTCCAATCTTCGTAAGATTTCCGCCATTCCTTCTAGCGTTCGGACGTCTGCTGCTATCAGATGTCTCCTGATCTCTGACGAAAACTGACATGATATCGCATGCACCAAATCTACCTCTGCTAACGGGGGTTGCAGATGTTGCAAGCGGGCTAACAGACTCGTGAAAAAGCTTGCGTACTTTGTTGGGACTGAATATGCATACTCCTTTGAATATATTTCCGCACGAATATCTTGTTGGAGTTCTTTAGTCCAGAACCGTTTTTGAAGTGCTACGGCGAATTCTTCAAAAGTGTGATATGTGTATCGGAAAGCGCGATGCCAACTTAGTGCTTCCGAATCCAGATACTTTTCTACCACCCTCATGTGGCGTTCGCGAGGTATCCTATTGTACTCCAAGTAAGACCGCATATCCCTCAAAAATTCTACGGCTGTGATGTTGCCTGCACCACTAATCTTGTTCGGCTTCTCATCATTTCCTCTAATAATAATGATATTAGGATTAGACCTTGTTTGAAATGGTTCAAAGGGTCCTCCGAAATCCTTTTTATCCTGGTGAAATTGTTCCTCTTCAAAGTTAAAATTGGGCCCAGAACGTTGCTGACTAGTGATGCTGTTCTTATCCTCTTCATATTGCTCCGTCCTAGCTTCAAGTCTCTTAAATTCTTCTTTCAACTTCTCATCCCGTTCTTGAAAGAATTTGGCTAAGTCCTTTCTCAAGTCCTCTCTGACTTCTGTTCTTAGCGTGGTCGTAAAAGTAGAATATCCTATTTTCAGCGTCTTTAATTGCTGACCTAGCTCATCAGCCTCCTTTTCCTACCTAGAACTAAACTTAGCAAGTTCTGTGTTAATATCATCTACGGTTTTCTTAATATTCTCAAGTTCGCTTGGTTTTACTAGATCTGCATTTTTGACAATGTTTGTGAGAGTGGAAACGCTTGATGTTTGTGTTTCGTCAATCCGCTTAGATAAATCTTCACGGACTTGACTAACACTTAAATTAGTGCTTAACTCGATTGCTCTTAAATCCCTAGAAAATCCGTTATGGATCTCATTTATTGAACGTTTAGTTTCTGTCAGGACCTCCTTCTTCATATCCGTGACAGCGTTTACAATAGCAAGGTTTATATCAACATTAATACCGTCCTCAATCAATGATTGAGTAATGATAGTAATGATTTAGGTTATGTTTTACTTGATATGAAATTTTTTAGTCAAGTTTTGACTGATTTTTTATGTTGTAAACTTTGTGGTGGGCAAGTAACTATAGAGGAAGATATTTCAGCAAGAAGTGGACTTGCAGCAAGAATGGTAATTATTTGCACTAATTGTAAAAACAGAAAGTCATTTTTTACTTCAAAAGAATGCAAGAATAGTATGTATGAGGCTAATGTTAGACTCTTCTATGCCATGAGAGCTATTGGCAGAGATCTCAGTGCAGCACAACTTATCTGCTCACTCATGAATCTTCCAGCACCTCCTGCCAGAATTCAGAAGTACACTGAAGTTGTAGGAGAAGCTGTTGAATCTGTTGCTTCCTGATCAATGAAGGCTGCAGCAAAGGAGGCCATTGAAATGAATGAAGGTAATAGTCATTTACCTATTGCTTTTGATGGGACATGGCAGAAACGAGGCCACATCTCTAAAAACTCAGTTGCCACAGTTACAAGCATTGACGCAGGCAAGGTAATTGATTTTGAGGCACTTACAAAACACTGCTATACGTTCTGTAAAAATAGTAAACATGAAAACTGTCAGAAAAACTATGAAGGGACTAGTGGAGGAATGGAAGCTGATGCTGCAGTGAAAATATTTAGTCGCTGGCTCCTAAAAAGGGGTGTTCGTTATACAAAGTTTCTAGGGGATGGTGATTCCAAAGCCTATAATTGTGTCAATGAATCAAAACCATATGGGAATATTGAAATAAAGAAAGTGGAATGTGTTGGACATGTGCAGAAGAGGATGGGCACACGGCTTAGAAAATTGAAACAAACTCTGCGCACCACTGTATTGTCAGATGGGAAGCTACTGAGGGGTCGACTGACTGATAAAACAAAAAATGAACTTCAGAAGTATTATGGCATGGCCATCAGAAATAACGAAAACAATTTAGAATGTATGAAGAAAGCAGTCTGGGCCACATACTTCCACAAACTCTCAAGTGACAGGCAGCCAGTACATTCACTTTGCCCACCTGGACCTGAAACATGGTGGAAGTTCCGAAAGGCTGAAGCTGCAGGAGAGTATTTTGAACTCAAGAATTATTTACCTGAAGCAGTTATGGAAGCTATCAAGCCAACCTACAGAGACCTAGCTCATCCAGACCTTCTCAAAAAGTGTCTACATGGACGTACTCAGAATCCCAACGAGTCGTTCAACAATATTATCTGGACTCGAGTGCCCAAAAATGTATTTGTGGGGTTAAGAACTTTGAAGTGGGGAGTGTGATGCTGTGTTAACATTTAGTGATGGAAACATGGGAATAATAAGAGTGTTATTGCATCTCAACATCAACCCAGGCCGTCATACTATAAAGGGACTGCAACATTTAATGATGGGCACATGGGGAGAATAAGAGTGTTATTGCATCTCAACATCAACCCAGGCCGTCATACTATAAAGGGACTGCAACATTTAATGATGGAAACATGGGAAGAATAAGAGTGTTATAGCATCTCAACATCAACCCAGGCCGTCATACTATAAAGGGACTGCAACATTTAATGATGGGCACATGGGGAGAATAAGAGTGTTATTGCATCTCAACATCAACCCAGGCCGTCATACTATAAAGGGACTGCAACATTTAGTGATGGAAACATGGGAAGAATAAGAGTGTTATTGCATCTCAACATCAACCCAGGCCGTCATACTATAAAGGGACTGCAACATTTAGTGATGGAAACATGGGAAGAATAAGAGTGTTATTGCATCTCAACATCAACCCAGGCCGTCATACTATAAAGGGACTGCAACATTTAGTGATGGAAACATGGGAAGAATAAGAGTGTTCTTGCATCTCAACATCAACCCAGGCCGTCATACTATAAAGGGACTGCAACATTTAATGATGGGCACATGGGGAGAATAAGAGTGTTATTGCATCTCAACATCAACCCAGGCCGTCATACTATAAAGGGACTGCAACATTTAGTGATGGAAACATGGGAAGAATAAGAGTGTTATTGCATCTCAACATCAAACCAGGCCGTCATACTATAAAGGGACTGCAACATTTAATGATGGGCACATGGGGAGAATAAGAGTGTTATTGCATCTCAACATCAACCCAGGCCGTCATACTATAAAGGGACTGCAACATTTAGTGATGGAAACATGGGAAGAATCAGAGTGTTATTGCATCTCAACATCAACCCAGGCCGTCATACTATAAAGGGACTGCAACATTTAATGATGGGCACATGGGGAGAATAAGAGTGTTATTGCATCTCAACATCAACCCAGGCCGTCATACTATAAAGGGACTGCAACATTTAGTGATGGAAACATGGGAAGAATAAGAGTGTTATTGCATCTCAACATCAACCCAGGCCGTCATACTATAAAGGGACTGCAACATTTAATGATGGGCACATTGGGAGAATAAGAGTGTTATTGCATCTCAACATCAACTCAGGCCGTCATACTATAAAGGGACTGCAACATTTAGTGATGGAAACATGGGAAGAATAAGAGTGTTATTGCATCTCAACATCAACCCAGGCCGTCATACTATAAAGGGACTGCAACATTTAATGATGGGCACATGGGGAGAATAAGAGTGTTCTTGCATCTCAACATCAACCCAGGCCGTCATACTATAAAGGGACTGCAACATTTAATGATGGGCACATGGGGAGAATAAGAGTGTTATTGCATCTCAACATCAACCCAGGCCGTCATACTATAAAGGGACTGCAACATTTAGTGATGGAAACATGGGAAGAATAAGAGTGTTATTGCATCTCAACATCAACCCAGGCCGTTATACTATAAAGGGACTGCAACATTTAATGATGGGCACATGGGGAGAATAAGAGTGTTATTGCATCTCAACATCAACCCAGGCCGTCATACTATAAAGGGACTGCAACATTTAGTGATGGAAACATGGGAAGAATAAGAGTGTTATTGCATCTCAACATCAACCCAGGCCGTTATACTATAAAGGGACTGCAACATTTAGACAAATTAAGAATTGGCTAGGCGCAGCGTGCAGCAGAGTTCAACACCAAAGAAGCAAGGTCATCCCGAAGGAAAAAGTTTATAGAGAAGGAAGAGGATCCTGACTATGCTGCTGGGTGCTATTGAGCCTTAATTTAAAAATCTGAGTAAGTTCTTATAATTTAAAGTTTTAAACTTGATTTTCTCAAAATGACTTTTTTTACAATTAATGTTCCTGTTTCTGAAAAACTACTTGGGATACATACATGAAACTTTGTGAGATGCTTTATTATATCCTACTGTCTTTACTGAAGCAGAATTACACAGCAGAAGTTTCCATAGACATGAAGTAAGGGGTGTCCAACTACAAATATTTTGTGAGAAAAATTGCATCTTAAAAAAAACTCGTTCTTTTGGTTTCTATATTTTAATTCTGCTTTAGTCCACATAAATAATGAGAAAGTGTAAGCTGTAAAAAATTCAGAGTCGTATCTTCATTGGTTCCAGAAATATAGGAACATAATCTTCTTATTTAACATTGGCAATATAGGCCTTTCAATCTCCCCTTAAGGAGAATTTCAATATACTTAAGCAGCGAATACCAATTTACAGTCTACTATGGGTTAATACATTCACAGATATCATACAGTATTGAGATCTGGGGTGGGGCAGCAAATAGGAATCGAGATAATATTTCAGCTGCAGAAACGAGTAATACGATATTTTTTTGGGTTGAAATCGAGAGAATCATGCAGAGTTGCATTTAAGAAGCATAATATTTTAACAATATTTTCATTGTATATTTTCAAAGTTATCTTGCTTGTAAGGGAAAATCAACATTAAGTTGTCACAATCAACAATGTCCACAATCATGAAACCAGAGGGCAGAATGACTATTTTCAAAAGAGGGTAAATAAACAATATACAGAAAAGTATCCTTTCAAAAAAGGAGCTATATTCCACAATAAGCTACCAAACTACTTAAAATCTTTGACTGGAACTGGGTTCAGAAAGTCTCTCAAGATATACCTAGCCCAGAAAGTTTTGTATTCTTTTTAATGAAACATGTAACTTTTTAATTATGTAAAAAAAGTTTTAAATATGTCAAATTGACTGTGAGTATGTTGTGTGACGTATCCAATTCTGTATGATGCAGGATCTGGAAATAAAGAGTTTTGTATTGTATTGTATTGTATTGTAATACAAGGAAGTGTGGTGGTACATCATCATCATCATCATCTTGTACAGTTTCCAGCCCCAGGCTGGGTCTGTTTGGAACATAAGCCTCGCCACTTAGTTCTTTCTTCCCACCACCTCTCCGCTGTCACTCTGGTCCAGTCCTCGCCTCTCTTCTTGACACATTCCTCCACTCCTTTCAGCCATCTATCTCTTGGTCTTCCCCTTGGTCGTTTCTTCTGCATCTGCATCTCATGTATCCTCTTGGGAATCTTCTTCTCATCCATTCTTTTTAAGTGTCCATACCACCTCAGTCTTGATGTCTCAATCCTACCTTGCAAGGGCTCCTCTTTCACCATTTCCCTGACCTTTTCATTCCTCACCCTGTCTCTTCTTGTTATTCCGATCCTACTTCGCAGGAAACTTCATTTCACCTGCCTGTATTCTGCTTATATCTCTTTTCTTCATTGTCCACGTTTCTGAAGCATAGGTCAGTATCGGGATATAGTAGCTTCTGTATAACACTTCCTTGCTTTTTTGTGGGACATCTTTATTCCACACTAAGCTCCTAATGCTTCTCAGAAATGCTTCTGCCTGTCTACCACGTTCCGTAATCTCTTTGTCATTTCTCCCATTTTCCTCCACTATACTTCCCAAGTACTTGAGACTTTCCACCTTCTTCAGCTGTCCACCTCCAAGTGTTATCCCACTCATTGGTCTGTCTTTTTTCCTGGTCGTTAACAGGATCTCACATTTACTGATGTTGAACTTCCATCCGTACTCTCCCACTGTTTCTTCCCAAGCCTTCAGTTGCTCCTGAATTTCCTCCTCCTTGTTTCCCCAGACCATGAGATCATCTGCAAACACCATTGCTTTCATCTTATCTTCTCCTATCTTTCCTGCTATCCGTGTCATTACCTCGTCCATAACCACAATAAAGAGAAGGGGTGACAGCGCACTACCCTGTTTCAGGCCACTCATTTGTCTGAACCAGTCTGTTCTTTCCCCTCCAACTTTCACACAACTCACACTTCCACAATACATCTCCTTCACTCTGCCTACAGTCTCTCTTTCCACTCCCATGTTTTCCATTGCTTTCCAAACCTTCTCCCTACACACACTATCATAGGCCTTTTCGATATCCAGGAAGGCCATCAACAGATCCTCTCCAAATTCGTAGTGGTGTTCCTGGAGCTGTCTCACTGAAAATATGAGATCCACTGTTGATCTCCCAGGTCTGAATCCATACAGTTCCTCTCTCAATTTTCGCTCCACTTTGCCTCGTATTCTACTTTATAATATCTTTTCATATATCTTGGCACAGTGAGGTATGAGTGTGACACCCCTGTAATTTCTGCGCTCCTTTCTGCTTCCTTTCTTAAAGTGGTGGTACACAGTGTTTTTATTGAGGAGTGCGGTGTCTTAATGTGATGGGACACAAGGAAGTGTCATACAGTGCGGCTAGAGCAGTGTCACGAGGTGATGCAATACAAGGAAGTGTGGTGGTACACAGTGTTTTATTGAGTGTTTTTCCGTGTCCAAATCAAATTAGATTTTGCCAGTAAGTAGCAACAGTTATAGCATTAACATTTGCAGCCAAAAGATCGTCTTTTGAACATATGTCCTCCATCAAGGGGCAGATCAGCAGGTGTTCTGGGTCTTGTAAAATGCTGCAGTCACAGAACTCATCATTGTTGACGAGCATGTTCCATTTCTTGAGATTGTTCTTGCAGCGTGAAACCCCCGTCCTCAGCCTGTTCAATGATTTCCAAATTCCATATGGCAAGTTGTGACCAGGTGCCATTTTTTCTGATAGAGGAATAATTGGGTCTGTGATCTCTGTCTTCCATATCTTCACACGGGCAGCTTCTTGTGAGCCTTCGAGGGCTGTTACTTCCCTCAAAAAGCTGTTTCTAGACTTAAGTCTCTGTCGGGCTGGTTGTTGGCCGAAAAGTGGATGCCTTGAATCGGTTTCTTGCCGTTTCTTCTCAGATGCTGCTGCTACCATTCTTCGGACATGAGGTGGAGAAATTCCTATAAGAGGGTAGATCTTCTGAAGTGGTGTTGGTCTAAGACACCCAGATACAATCCTGGAAGTCTCATTCAGAGCTATATCCACCTCTTTGGAATGTGGAGAAGAAAGCCAAACTGGTGCTGCATATTCAGCAGCTGAGAAGCTCAGTCCAAGGGCTGAAGTTCTGAGAGTGGTGGGGTGAGCACCCCATGTCCTTCCTGCAATACAAGGAAGTGTGGTGGTACACAGTGTTTTATTGAGGAGTCCGGTGTCATAATGTGATGGGACACAAGGAAGTGTCATACAGTGAGACTAGAGCAGTGTCACAAGGTGATGCAATACAAGGAAGTGTGGTGGTACACAGTGTTTTTATTGAGGAGTGCGGTGTCTTAATGTGATGGGACACAAGGAAGTGTCATACAGTGCGGCTAGAGCAGTGTCACGAGGTGATGCAATACAAGGAAGTGTGGTGGTACACAGTGTTTTATTGAGGAGTCCGGTGTCATAATGTGATGGGACACAAGGAAGTGTCATACAGTGAGACTAGAGCAGTGTCACAAGGTGATGCAATACAAGGAAGTGTGGTGGTACACAGTGTTTTTATTGAGGAGTGCGGTGTCTTAATGTGATGGGACACAAGGAAGTGTCATACAGTGCGGCTAGAGCAGTGTCACGAGGTGATGCAATACAAGGAAGTGTGGTGGTACACAGTGTTTTATTGAGGAGTCCGGTGTCATAATGTGATGGGACACAAGGAAGTGTCATACAGTGAGACTAGAGCAGTGTCACAAGGTGATGCAATACAAGGAAGTGTGGTGGTACACAGTGTTTTTATTGAGGAGTGCGGTGTCTTAATGTGATGGGACACAAGGAAGTGTCATACAGTGCGGCTAGAGCAGTGTCACGAGGTGATGCAATACAAGGAAGTGTGGTGGTACACAGTGTTTTATTGAGGAGTCCGGTGTCATAATGTGATGGGACACAAGGAAGTGTCATACAGTGAGACTAGAGCAGTGTCACAAGGTGATGCAATACAAGGAAGTGTGGTGGTACACAGTGTTTTTATTGAGGAGTGCGGTGTCTTAATGTGATGGGACACAAGGAAGTGTCATACAGTGCGGCTAGAGCAGTGTCACGAGGTGATGCAATACAAGGAAGTGTGGTGGTACACAGTGTTTTATTGAGGAGTCCGGTGTCATAATGTGATGGGACACAAGGAAGTGTCATACAGTGAGACTAGAGCAGTGTCACAAGGTGATGCAATACAAGGAAGTGTGGTGGTACACAGTGTTTTTATTGAGGAGTGCGGTGTCTTAATGTGATGGGACACAAGGAAGTGTCATACAGTGCGGCTAGAGCAGTGTCACGAGGTGATGCAATACAAGGAAGTGTGGTGGTACACAGTGTTTTATTGAGGAGTCCGGTGTCATAATGTGATGGGACACAAGGAAGTGTCATACAGTGAGACTAGAGCAGTGTCACAAGGTGATGCAATACAAGGAAGTGTGGTGGTACACAGTGTTTTTATTGAGGAGTGCGGTGTCTTAATGTGATGGGACACAAGGAAGTGTCATACAGTGCGGCTAGAGCAGTGTCACGAGGTGATGCAATACAAGGAAGTGTGGTGGTACACAGTGTTTTATTGAGGAGTCCGCTGTCATAATGTGATGGGACACAAGGAAGTACTATACAGTGAGACTAGAGCAGTGTCACAAGGTGATGCAATACAAGGAAGTGTGGTGCAGTGTTTTTTCTTGAGTGGGACACCCTCTCTCCAGGGGTTATAACTATGGAGGGCCCAAGCTCATGGTATGATTGAAGACCTCAACGGCACCTGCGGTGGTGAAGGAGTCCTTCGGTACAGGAAAGTTGGCGGAAGGGGCAACCCAGTGCTCGGGGTTGAAAAATGAAAATCCACAACCTGCTTCCAGTCTCCGACCGGGTCAGGAATGGAATGAATGAAGCCTCCATCTAGTGGCGAGGATATGAACTGTGCCGGCTGCCGAGGTCTGACGCACTCCTCTGGGGCAATGATTAAATGAATGAAAAGATATTTGTCCATATTATGGACACCCGTAGCTTCTGTACTCTAGAGGAGCGGCTACAAAAGGCGTCTGTTCTCCATGTTAGGAGCGGCCTAGTTCATACCTGCCAGTAGGTCATAAAATGATTTTGGGAGTGCCGACCCCATCTTAATAATAGCCTAAGATGATAGCTAATATGGTTCAGCCTCGGAAAATGCTAGGGCGTCCCCTGCAGGCGACGCGCAGTTCTTCAGCTGGTGGGTGATCTGAGAGCAATAGGTACAGTCCACATCTTAGCCATCCTCTGTCTCAGTCAAACGAAATGGAAAGGAAAAGGGGAATGAAAACTAAAGGAAGGATATAGGCTATTTTACAGTGGAGGACAGGAGGCAGACAATGGATTAGGAATGATTATAAGGAAGGATGTCCTAGAGTATGTGGAGGAGGTGAGGAAGATAAGTGACAGGATGATCATAGGAAGGATACAGTTCCAGACAGGGAAAAAAGATCTGATTCAAGTATATGCTCCACAAACGGCGAATAAAGAAGAGAACTTACAAGAATTCCTAGAAGATGTGGAAAAATATATAGAGGAAGAAGGAAATAATAGTAATGGGAGATTTGAACGCACAAGTGGGAAGAGACAGACAAGGAAGAGAGCAGATTTTGGGACAATATGGTTATGGCAGTAAGAATCCAGAAGGGGATTTCCTAATGGACTTCTGTCAGTGGAACTAATTAATTATGGAGAATACGTGGTTCAGAAAGAAAAATAGTCAGAAGATAACGAGGAATGGATGTGGGGATAGAAGAACGAAAACACTGATTGACTATGTATTAATCGAAAAAGCACATCGGAAAGAGCTAATGGATGTCACAGCCTTGCCAGAGGAAGCCTTTGGAGGAGACCATAGGGCAGTGGTAGCAAAATTAAAAGTAGGAAAATTTATGAGATTACCAGAAAAAAAGGGAAAGAAAGATTAAGGTCTGGAGACTAAAGAAACAGGAAGTTGCAGAAGAGTTTAAGAAAGAATTGCAAGAACAAGGATGCAAGATACCAAGGACGGATATTACCTATGTGGAACAAGAATGGGAAAAGTTCAAGAGTGCATTTGTAAACAGTGCAGATAAAACATGTGGTAGAACATCAGGAAAGGTCCAGGAAAAGGCGACAAAATGGTGGAATGATAGAGTGAAAGAAAAGTTAAGGGAGAAGAAGAAAACTTGGAAGGAATGGAAAACAAAAAAGACTGAAGAATGTCGAGCAAAATATATAGAAGCAAACAGAGATTGCAAGAAAGTAATTGCAGAGGAAAAGAAGAAGAGCTGGGAAGAATTCACTCAAGAAATAAGGGAGGATTTAAATTGTGGAGAGAAATTGCTGTTTGGAATTATAAAAAGTAGAAGAAATGAAAAGGTGAACACTGGGTTCGTGAAAAATAAAGGTGAAATATTGACAAAACCAGAAGAGATAACGGACAGATGGAAATAATATGTCAGCGAGCTGTTGAATGTGAGACGCCCGGCATGCGGAGAAGATACGCAAACAGCCAAAACGATGGAGGAAGAAATTCGAAGGAGAACCAGACATTACTATGGCAGAAGAGGAATGGGCAGTAAGGAAGATGAAAATGGGGAAAGCTGTGGAATCGACGAAGTGGCAATAAAAATGATCAAGGTGGCAGGACCAGAGGGACTGCAGTGGACAAACAGACTTCACAGGAGTGTGTGGTGAGAGAAGAAAGTTCCTGAAGACTGGAAAAAGGGAACAATATTGCCAATATTCAGGAAAGGAGACAGGAAGGTGTGTGATAACTACCGAGGAATCACCATCATCTCGCATGTTGCCAAAGTAATGGAAAGAATCCTAGAAAAAAGAATGAGAGTAAAGGTAGAAAGCCGAATAGAGGAGGAGCAGTTTGGATTTAGAGGGAGCAGGTCAGTAGGTAATATAGGCCGGCGCTGGGGCCCAATACGCAAGATGGCGGCCGCGTGAGTCCAACCCCATGCTGGTCTTATAGAGGGACAGTCATAGCAGGGCCAGGCGCTAGTGGGCAAGATGGCTGCCACGCGCAACTACACACTTAAATGGCGGGCTTTTCAAATCATGTTTTATTTGTTATTAACTATGCATTATTTATTTAGTGTTTATTTAATAATTTATGTATATCAGTTTTAATCATTATTTTTTATATTATATTTAATTTCTTTCTGGTTAATATTTAATTTATTATTTACTTTTTATATTTAATGTGTCAAAGCGCTAAACTGCAAGGTCATTAACCCAGCAATTATCTAACCGATAATTACACATACCTCATTTCAAAATTAAATTAATGCATGTAAAATTATTTATATTTTACATTATAGATTTTTCATTTTACATTTTTGATTTTTACATTTATTCATTTTAAATTTTTTATTTTATAATTTATATGTTTTAGATTTTTTCATGTTATATATTTCATTTTATATTTTATATTTTTAGATATTTCTTTTTATTTTAGATTTTTACATTTTACATTTGAGGCTTTAGATTTAAGATTTTTCATTCTAGATTTTACATTTTACATTTTTTCAATAACACTAAACTACAAGGTCACAGACCTAATATTCTTTTTATTTTTTTAACTTATAAATTTCTAATTTTTTTAATATTTAACTTATTATTTTTAATACAGGGCTAATGTGTAAAATGGTCACTGCACATAACCACTTACACATATGGCATGCTAACCTAACCTAACCTAACCTAACTTTACATAACCTAACTTCACCTAACCTAACCTAACCTAACTTTACCTAACCTAACCTAACCTAACCTAACATTACCTAACCAAACATGTCCTCACCTAACGTCACCTAACCTCACTTTACCTAAGCAAACATGTCCTCACCTAACTTTACCTAACCTAACTTTACATAACCTAACTTCATCTAGCCTAACCTAACCAAACACAACTTCATCTAACCTAACTTCACCTAACCAAACTTCACCTAACTTCAGTACTCCAAACCAAACATCACCTCATATAACTCCACCTAACCTAAAATCACCTAACCTAACTTAAGATAGCCTAACTTTACTTAACCTTACCTAACCTAAATCACAGAAACCTCGTTTAAAGAGTTCAATTAACGCATGTAAGATTTTCTATACTTACATTTTTGATCTTAGTTTTTATTTTCAGATTTTAGATTTTAAGATTTTAAATTTTAGATTTTACATTTTGGATTTTAGTTTTTGAATTAAATTTTTATTTTACATTTCATCATTTTACATTTTAACATTTTACATTTTAGATTTTTCATTTTACATTTTTTATATTATACATTTTAGATTTTTCAAAAACAGTATACTATAAGGTCACATACCTAATCTCAGTACACTTAACCTCACCTAACCTAACATAAGCTTAGTTCACATCACCAAACATGTCCTCATCCAACTTCACCTAACAGCTAATCCAAAGGCTAATGCACATACACAGAGTTTTGTTGTTCAAATATTTCTCAATTCCTCAATTTCCACATAGCATTTTGTTTTTTTAAATTTCAGTTTAAAGTTTTGAATTTCATAATATGGAAATATACCTCTTACAGTGTTCACATCAGGAAAGACCGTCTTAACAACCAGTGCACAGCCTTGTCATACGCAGTACGTAGCTGTAGGCCTTGTCTAGGATATATTAGAGACCCTTAACAAGAATATCGTCACTCCATTACCAGAACATTTGTAACCTTTGTAGTGTGAACATCTTACTGACAGGTCAGTTACTACTATGGAACTTACTACAACCAACAAAGGTTGCCAACGTGCACTCTATCAAGGCTACTCTTATAACTATAATCGCCAGAATGTGCATGGAATAATATTCTGGCGATGCTCAAAAGAGAGGTCAAAATGGTATCGCGGTAATCTGAAAAATAAAAATGGAAAGGTTGTAAGTGTGAGCGTTCATCAATGCAGTGCTCCAAACGAACCACAGTTGCTGTCAACAAACAATCATGAAAATGTTAAAAAGCAAGTTCGAGAAAACAATATTGCTGCTCAAGTTAGTACAACGTTCAAAATACCATTAACACTATCAAAAGCAACGCAGACTCTACAAAAGGACCCTGTGTAAAATGAACAATAGGAATTGGATAGTTCTAGTGATTTTGACAATGATGATGGTGATTGATGATGATGATGATGAAAAAGAAGACGTTGAGGGTTTTCGTCTATAAAACCATTGCGGCTTATCCAGTTTTTAACAACCTCCTTCCGTGCTCCCCAAGGAAAAATCATTTACAACAAGCCTTGTGTTAAGAAATTATAACAAGCAAAGCAAAAAAATAGTATTTATACTCGAATAATGAAAAATTAGAAAACAAATAAAACCAACTGTTCAATTCATATAAAAATAAAGAAAAAAGTATTATGTGTAAATATTGTACATGTATTTAAAGTAATAAAAAATTATTGTATGGACACTGCTTGTACATTTTTAATTACTACCCACCTCGCCCCTCCTAATGCAAATATGAACTTTGTACATGGACTAAATGAAAAACATGTAACACACAAAATTGGAAAATCCATGTTTCCATATTATGAAATTCAAAATTTAAACTGACATTTTAAAAACTGTAAGTGGGAAATTGTGAAATTGACAAATGTGTTAACAACAAATTGGAAAATACATGTTTCCATATTATGAAATTCAAAAACTTTAAACTGACATTTTAAAAACTGTAAGTGGGAAATTGAGAAACTGACAAATGTGTCAACAACAAAATGCATAATTCTTGTTTCCATATTATGAAATTTAAAACTTTGAACTGAAATTTAAAAACCAAAATGCTAAGTGGAAATTGACGAATTGAGAAATGTGTGAACAACAAAACTCTGTGTATGTGCATTAGCCTTTGGATTAGCTGTTAGGTGAAGTTAGGTGAGGACATGTTTGGTGATGTGAACTAAGGTTATATTAGGTTAGGTTAGGTGAGGTTAAGTGAACTGTGGTTAGGTGTGTGACCTTATAGTTTACAGTTTTTGGAAAATATAAAATGTAAAAAGTAAAATAAAAAAATTAAAATGTAAAATCTAAAATATTTAAAATGAAAAAGTCGTAAATATAAATGTTAAAATGTAAAATAGTATAATGTAAAATGTAAAATTTAAAATCAAATAATTAAATCTAAAATGTAAAATCTAAAAATTTAAAATAAAAACCAAATCTAAAATTTAAAATCTTAAAATATAAAAATAAAATCTAAAATCCAAAATGAAAAATAGAAAATCTTACTTTCATTAATTTAAATCTTTAAATGAGGTTTTGTGGGTTATGTCAGGTTAGGTTCGGTAAAGTTAGGTTATGTAAAGTTAGGTTAGGATATGTTTGGTTAGGTGAGGCTAGGTTGGGTTAGGTTATGTTAGGTAAGGTTGTGTGTGTTTGAGCCTTCAGTCTTTTGACTGGTTTGATGCGGCTCTCCATGCCTCCCTGTCCTGAGCTAATCGTTTCATCTCTACATAGCTACCACACCCTACATCCGAGGCAATCTCTTTAACATATTCTAGTCTTGGTCTACCCCTACAGTTCTTGTCCTCAACCCTTCCTTGCATAACTAAGCTTGCTATTCCTTGGTGTCTTAGTATGTCTTCTACTAACCTATCTCTTCTCTTCATTAGCAGTCACCAGAAACATCCTCCTCTCCCACTCGTCTTTAATACCTCTTCATTTGTAACCCTATCTACCCATCTGATCTTCATCATTCTCCTGTAACACCACATTTCAAATGCTTCAATTCTCTTCTTTTCTGCTGCACCAATAGTCCAAGTTTCACTTCCATAGAGCGCCACGCTCCAGACAAAGGCTTCCAACAATGACTTCCTAATACCTAAATCTATATTCGATGTCAACAGATTCCTTTTTTGTAGAAATGCTTTCCTTTCCTGAGCCAACCTACTTTTTATATCCTCATTGCTTCGTCCATCACTGGTTATTTCGCTTCCTAAGTAACAGAACTCTCCTAATTCCTTCAGCTTTTCACCTGCCAATTTGATGTCCATAGAGGTTTCTGATTTATTTCGGGTGCATTCCAGAATTTTTGTTTTACATTTTTTAATTTTCATCATGTATTCTTTCCATAAGACGGAGTCCATACCATTCAAAAACTTATTCAGATACTCATGCGTGTCGGCCAAGATATCATCAGCAAATCTCAGAGTTGAAATTATTTTTCCCTGAATCTTTACTCCCACTTGAAATTTTCCTCCTATTCCCTTCATTGCTTGTTCAATGTACATATTGAAAAGTATGGGTGATAAGTTGTAGCCTTGCCTTACACCTTTCTGTATACCAGCTTCTCTCTCATGTCCTTCAGCTCGAATGACTGCAGTCTGGTTTCTGTATAGATTGTATATCACCCTCCTATCCCTGTATTTTATTCCAATAGATTTCAAAACGTCAAACAATTTAGTCCAATCAACGTTATCAAAAGCCTTTTCTAAGTCTACAAATGCCATGAACGTTCTCTTATCTTTCCTTATTCTACCTTCCAAAATAAGCCTAAGAGTTAGTACAGCTTCCCTTGTTCCTACATTTCTCCTGAAATCAAACTGGTCTTCGCCCAACTCCGTTTCTATCTGGCTTTCAATCCTCTTGTAAATTATTTTAGACAGGATCTTTGAAGCATGAGTAATCAAGCTGATTGTACGGTAATCTTCTCATCTGTCAGCTCCCACTTTCTTTGGTATAGGGATAATAACATTCTTCTTGAAATCAGGGGGTACCTCACCTGTCTCATAAATCCTACACAACAAGTGAAATAACCTGATCAGACCTTCATCTCCTATGCAGCGTAGCAACTCAATCGGTATATCATCTATGCCTGCTGCTTTGTTCCTGCTTAAGTCCTCCAATGCTCTGTCAAATTCTGATCTCAATATTAAATCTCTTTTTGCATCCTCATCAATTTCCTTCTCCCTTTCCATTACATGATTCTCAATCTCCTTTCCCTTATACAAACACTCTATGTAAGCTTTCCATCTCTCAACCTTTTCTTCCCTATCTGTTAGAGGCTTACCATTTGTGTCCTTAATATTACAGCACTTAGTCTTCTTTTCCCCAAAAGTATTCTTAATCCTTCGATAAGCTGTGTCTACTTTTCCTAATTTCAGACAATTTTGTATACCTGCACATTTCTCTTTCAACCATTCTTCTTTCGCTTCCTTGCACTTCTTGTTAACCTCATTTCTCAGACGTCTGTATTCTACTTTCCCCTTTTCATCTCTTAAAGTTAGGTTATGTAAAGTTAGGTTAGGATATTTTTGGTTAGGTGAGGATAGGTGAGGGCAAGTTTCGTGAAGGAAACTGAGGTTAGGTTAGGTTAGGTTAGATATGTGACCATGTAGTTTACTCTTTTTGGAAATTCTTAAATGTAAAATTTAAAATCAAGAAATCTAAAACGTAAAATCTAAACTTGTAAAATCAAAACAAAATCTAAAATTTAAAATCTTAAAATAAAAAAATAAAATTTAAAATGTTATAATAGAAACTCTTACATGCATTAATTTAAATCTTTAAATGAGGTTAGGTAAAGTTAGGTTAGGTATAGTTAGGTTATGCTAGAAGAGGTTAGGTGAAGTTAGGTTAGGTTAGGTTAGGTTAGGTTAGGTTAGCATGCCATATGTGTAATTGGGTTGTGCAGTGACCATTTTACACATTAGCCCTGTGCTAAAAATAATAAATTAAAAATTAAATTAATAACAAAATTACAAGTTAAAAAATTAAAAACTACGAGTATATTAGGTCTGTGACCTTCTAGATTAGTGTTTTTTGACAACATGTAAAATGTAAAATATAAAATGTAAAATGAATGAAAAAATATATAAAACCTTATATATCAAATGTAAAAATGTAAAATGAATACAATGTAAAAATTAAAAATGTAAAATGAAAAATATCTAAAAATATAAAATATAAAATGAAAAATATAAAGTGGAAAAATCTAAAATTTCTAAAATATAAAATGAAAAAATTAAAATGAATAAATATAAAAATCAAAAATTTAAAATTAAAAATCTAAAATGTAAAAATAAAAATAATGTTACATGCATTAATTTACATTTTGAAATGAGGTTTGTGTAATTATGGGTTTTATGATTGGTTGGTTAATTGCCTTGCAGTTTAGTGCTTTGACATAATAAATAAAAAATAAAATTTTAATAAAATAATTAATAAATTAAATATTAAATAAAGGAAGAAATTAAATATAATATATAAAAAATAAAACAATAAAAATAAATAAATAATAAATAATAATGAATAGTTAATAACAAATAAATAATGATTTTAAATGCCCACCATTTAAGGTTGCTGTTGCGCGTGGCGACCATCTTGCGCATTAGCCCCTGCGTCAGCTATGACTGTCCCTCTATAAGGCCAGCATGCGGTTGGACTCACGCGGCCGCCATCTTGCACATAAGTCCCTGTCCCAGCTCCAGCCTATATTACCTGTTCAGGTCAACAGTGGAACCCATTTTCATTCTGTGACAGAACATGGAAAAGAGTTGGGAATATGGGAAGGATATGGTAATGACTTTTATTGATCTAGAAAAGCCTATGATAGCATCCCTAGAACGAAAGTTTGGGAAAGCTTAACAAATAGGGGGATAGGCAAGGAACCGAGATACATGATAAAAGGAATGTGCAAGGATAGCTACAGTAGTGTGAAGGCTAGAGTCGGGACATCAGAATGGTTTAAAATTGACACTGGACTAAAGCAAGGAAGTGTGTTGTCACCATTATTGTTCTTAATGGTGATGCATGACATCATGAAGGCAGCAATGAAAGACTATAGTAGGGCAAAGATGAAGGTAATGCTGTTTGCAGACGATGTTGTGATCTGGGGCGAGGATGAGATGGAGGTACATGAACAGTTAGACGTAATAAATGAAAAGATTGAGCAATGGGGATTGAAGATTAATGTGGAGATGAGTAAAACAGTGGTGATGAGTAGAGGTATAAAAGAAGGGAAAGGAGTAATCAAAGTAGGAGATAGGAATTGGAAGTAGTGAAACAATTCAAATACTTGGGAAGTGAACTGACTGAAGATGGAAGACTAGATTTGGAAATTAGCAGAAGAATACATCTCGGGAGTGCATTCTACCAACATGTACGGGGACTAGTATGGAACAAGGATATACCAATTAAGGCTAAAGAAGTTATGTACAAAGCATATAATGTTCCTATAATGACATATGCAGCAGAAACTTGGACAATGACTAAGAGGGATGAGAGCAGAATACAAGCAGCTGAGATGAGATTCCCGAGAAGTATTGTCCAGAAAACGAGGAGAGACCGAGGGAGAAATGAAGATATACGGAAAGAACTGGGAGTAAAGAAACTAAATGACAAACTGGAGCAAAACAGATTGAGATGGTTTGGACATGTCAAACGGATGAATGAAGAAAGGCTACCAAGACGAGCACTGGAACGACGGATGACAGGGAAGAGAGGACGAGGAACACCAAGAATGAGTTGGATGGACTTGGTGAAGAATAGTATTAGTAAACGGAACCTGGATTGGAACACCGTGTCGGAAGAGGAATGGTGGTACGTGAGAACAAAGTGGAGATGAACCATATTTGCCCCCACCCAGTGTCAGCTGGAAATGGCTTAATGAAGATGATTATGATGAGTGAATATACTCATTCATTCTCTGCATATTACGTAATGGTGCACGATCAGGCGCGGATCACTTCTGTAACATCAGCAAATGTGTAGGAGGGTTATTGACAAACTGGCCGATATGGACTTGAAAGTCATGCAGATGGTGGCAGCTACTGAAAGGTGGAAGTAGCTTCGCCCCCTCGAATGACGAATAAAAGATCAGAATTAACTCGTGTTTTTTGAACGGTCTTGGGCATTAATGGCCAAGCTTTCTCAGAAAGGCAGTAATTAGTAGCGATCCATGAAAAAGAATCATAGAAGGAGAGAACCAAGTTAATCTTGGAACAAGTATGAATTTTCCAACTGTAGAACAATAAAATACTTTTAGATAAATTAATACCAGTATCGGGAATATTATCTTCAGTAATTGTCTTTTCTTAGAAAAGAAACTATAGTAATTACAAAAAGAAATTTGAAATAATGTTTTACTTGTTTTTTGAATAAAATATAAAAAAATATTTAAAAACAGATTTGTAACAGATGTGAGCCTTAAATTGATGATAATATAAAATAATTCTGTGAAAATGACATATATCTAAATAGTTGGTAGTAGACGAGAGGTGCCGATCCTGACGCACTCGATGCCTGGCGTCGTGAGCGTCCATGCTAAATTTATGGATATCTCGCGAACCAATGGTCGGATTTTGACATATGAAGTGTCGTAGGACTCGGGGTGATGTCCCGTTTCCTATGGGCGACTTGTTATATTATTTAAAAAAAATGACAATTTTTGTTTTCGAAAGTAGGCCATATTTTGTAATACTAAAAATCCTAAAAGGTCTCTATACCTTTTATTGTTAAAATAAAAAAATATATTTTTACATTTTTCCAAAAAAGTTTAATTTTTAAAGTAGGCTATATTTCCGAAATTAGGAATTTTACAAACCCGTGTGTTTGACTTAAACCAAAGGCCTTTACCCACTTTAGCCCCTAAGAAAAGTCCCATGTTTCTAGGACATAAACTGCAGTAGTGAGACTAGGAGAGAGCTGCCCTACTTAGGAGGTTGTGAGCCCCAGACGGCCTTGGGAAGGAAAGAATGGTCGTAGGAGGGCGTGCGATGTATCATTGTTTTCAGCGCGTTGCCCTCTTTGACAAGGTGCATGAAGATGGGCAAAATATAGAGAAATGAGGGGAACGGATTTTTTTTGGCTAAAAATGATTGTTAGATTTTTCGTTATATCTCGCGATCCAAAGGTCGTAGGACGGCATGTGAGGTATCAAATTACTCGGAGTGACGTCCCCCATTGAATTTATTATTTATTTTCCAAATTTTGCCAAAGGGCTTAACTGCACAGTTAGAAAATGTTGACTTGTTAATTTTATTTAATATTTGTAGTAGAGAAAGATGGATGGAGTCAAGAAAGATCTGGAGACACTGGAAGCCAACGAGAACATGGCTAGCAACAGAGAGGACAATGGAAGAGGCTAAAGTGTGAGGCAATGGACCGACTTCGGTTGGTGTGGCCAACGAAGTAAAGTAAAGTAAAGTAAAGTAGAGAGAGAGATAGTACCGGTTTAAACGAGCATGTTGCCGACCATGGTGGCCGTGTCCAATGGATCAATCGATATCTCGCAAACTATTGATCAGAGAGGGTGATGCGGCGGTTCGTTTTAAGGGTATTTTTCTCATCTTTTCTATGGCGTAAACATTTATTGAAATAATCCAAAACTGCACTGTGATGGACTTTTGTTTCCCTGATATTTCGCGAACCTGTAATGTTAGGAAGTTGAGCTATAGCTCATTTTAAACGGTGAATGATTTTCTTTACCGCGGAAGAGTTATTAATTTTTAGAAATTTGTCAAAGGACACGACTACCGGATTCATATTAGGTAATGATTGATGGATTGATGGGTTACGAGGTAGAGATAGTCTCCCCAGGCGTGAAGAATAACGGAAGGAATAGTCATGGAACAGATTTAGGATGAAAGGTAAAATGAATGTAAGATTTTTGATATATTCCAGCCGGTAGCCAGCGACAGACCTGTTCTGTTTGAAGCAGCCTCTTGGACTGGCTTTGCTGGCCAGTTCCCCACCATGACTTTATAAGTCTAATTTAAGGAATGCGCTGAGGAGCGTGTGAATAGTGGTGACATTATCGCTGAGCCTAGCGAAACATGATGCTAGCTAGCAAAGGTCATCCTGAATGGTTTGTACGCGAGAAAAAGCAATTTGATGTGAAGCATGAGATGATGCAGGTATTGGCCTTGTACAGGACATGAATACAGAATTGTCAAGCGTGGGAAACGGCTGATAAGGAGGCATGTGGACTTGTTAGACCTTGTTAAGTTCATGAGATAACAATTTTAGCCAACTAGCAAAGGGATGTTAGGTTGCAGACATGGGTTAATAAATAAATAACACACACGTGGTTTATACAACATCCAATTTATTGATCCAAGAATCAAAGGCTGAGGTATACCCGAGCCATTTGACATACATTTGGTTTCCCTTTGTTTTTAACACTTTTTCTACAAGGTAATGTTTTGGAAACGCTGTTTTTTGAAGTTCCTCGAGATAAAACCGTCCTTTTATGGGTTGACCGTTAACATATTGTAGCAAATAGATGACTGGACTGTCAAGGTTGACTTGACGAATGCGAAATAGTTCTGTCCCCCAATTCGGAGCGTAGCACTTGTCAAAAACAGGCTTGAATTTGCTGACACGGGCATGGTCACTGATTTTAAGGTGATGGCGTCTAGGATCAGCAGTTTGGATGGGATTAAGCAGTTTATCCAGCCGTGGAATATTTTTTGTGGCCAGTCGTGGTCTTTTCCCAATAGTTCTGTGTTTGGAATCATTATAACGTGACGCTAGCTCAGGTAAAAAGTCTATCCAGCGATAGGATCCCCAAGCTGTAAACTCTTTCCACATATTGGTTTTTATTGTGAGAATAAACCGATCAACGACACTTGCTTTTAGATGCTGCACGTGGTGTAATGGTGAATATCCAAAGATTTCAGAAAACTGGAGAAATTCTTGTTGAAAATTTATTTTCCCTGGTCTGTTTGCAGAAGCTGGGGTTGACGTTTGGATTGTTCAATAATACTCTTGAATGCACTGGTCACTAAAGGACCTGACTTGCGACTCACATGTTGAACAAACACCATTTTGGAATGAACATAGATGACGGTGTGAATATAGCGTACACCATCGTTAACGCTACCATAGGGAATCATTTCCATTAAATCGGCCTGCCAAAGCTCATCCACACCTCGTGAAATAACGTTGAGTCGCTGATAGTTACGCCTGGCAGGGCGGTGTAACTCGCGATTTATTTCCACATTGATGGGTGAAGGTTAAAACAATAATTTTGTCATTTCGAAGTTCATGTTCAATTTCTCCGATTTCCCAATCGTGACCGGTGTGCCCAGCTTGACGTGAAGCATGCATGAGCTGTAGACGCTGGATTAGCTTACTGGGATTATGCCAGTAGGTAACATACACAAGGGGTTCTAATGGTTTAAATGTCACACCAGATGCTGACGCTGTACGACCACTGAACAGTTTTGAAATGATGATTCTATATTTTTAGATCTATTTGCGTTAACGTCTTTAGATTGTTTATATCCTCGCCTATAACCATGGGTGGCCATTAAAATGGATTTATATTTGGTAAGATCGTCCAGCGTATAATCGTTTTAAGATGGTGAAGGGGAAAATAAAATCTTTAACAGATTAACACAAGAATCCTCTACAACGTTAGTTATTTCAGAAGGTACGAGGTTCAGAGAAGTGAAACCAATTCTGTTGTCAATAATTGAATGTTTACTTTTGATTTTGCTAGAGAAAACATGTATGTTCTATTTAAAAGAAGGTAACTTTGCGTTGAAAGTGATAGTGTTATAATTTCCTGGATTGTGCATATCCTCCCATTGTGTGACCCCATGACGTGGCTACATTCCTGCGCTAGTAGAGTTTTCAAATTTTGTTTCATTTCAATAATATCTTGAGGTCGCAGAGTTAGGTGGGACACGCTCTATTTCCTTTTCTCTTTAAGATGCCCGCAATGGCTTTTTAAAATTTGTATTGGCTCGTGTATCTAAATGCTCTTTAGCGATTTTATTTGCATATACACTCCATTTTGTAGGTATTTTCAATCTACGTTGCATTTTGTACTTTTTTCGATTTAAGTTGCATTTTGCGAGTGTTTTCAACCTCAATTGCAATTTTTAAGGATTGACAATCTAAATTGCTGTATAGTACGTCTTTCAATAATGTCGGGAGTCCAGTGATCCGACGAAGCTTTGTGACTATTTTGAATTTCAATTGCAATTTGTAAACCTAAACCGTAACAAGAACTGCACTTTCCTCTGTTACCAAAGAAGACTGGGAAGGATATTGTTCTCACGTTCATGGCAAAGAGGAAGACTACTGGCAGAAAGATGGACTAATGGAAGACGCGCTCGATGAATTCATCATATCTCTGTATAGTGATAGTGATAGTGGCAGTGAATCAATGATCAGTTTTCCTCGTCCTATCTGAACTTGCTCATCCACTGACAAACAGACAGAGAGTGAGCACTTCAAGTGCTACTTCTTCGTAGAAGTAATTCGTGCGTGTAGAAATTAGACTGCAAGTCCAGTTCCTCCTTAGGTAATATTGTTTTGAATGACATCTTATAGAAATCTTTGAAGCCATTTTTCAGTGTTGCCTTATTGACAGTTGATATTGTAACTCTGAGTCGGTCAACACAATATAATTCCAATTTTTGTTGTTTGAGTCTTCTATCTTTTGACTGATTTGATGCAGCCCTCCATGACTCCCAGTCCTCAGGTAATAGTTTCATCTCTACATAGCTACCACACCTTATATCCAAGGCAATTTGTTTAACATATTCTATTACAACCATGGCCTACCCCTTAATTTCTTGTCCTCGACCCTTTCTTCCGTAAATAACTTAGGTATTCTTGGCGGAAAATAACCTGGAAAATATTTACATGTGGTTGTTACATACAATAGGTATTTTTTATGTCTTAGTAATTGGGATTAAATTGTGTTTGACCGACTGGAAAGTTGCAATATCAACGTATACTTTTGTGTCAGTTCACATGAAAAATGCCTATAGATGACACAGTGGCGTAACTATGATTTACTTTTGGAGGGGGATGAGCGAAATCAAATCGGACCTAATTGCTTTTTTAGTTTTGTGTTTGTTGTTTTTGGTTTCGTGTTTGTTTTCCGCTTTTGTTTTTGTTTTTGATTTAGCGTTTGTTTTCTGCTTTTTTTAATTTTGCTTTGTGTTTTTTGTTTTTGTTTTCTGTTTTCTTTGAATTTAGCTGTGCGTTTTCGGTTTAGTGTTTGTTTTCTGCTATTGTTTTTGTATTTTGGTCACGTGTTTGCTTTTGCAAATAAGACAATCAATGAAAGCAAACTTACACGTTTGATCTCGAGAGCATTTGCACCTCTCAATGGGCCTAACACTAAATATTTTACACAAGTAAAGATAAACGTTCTCAAATATTATAAACGTACATAATCCAATCGTTTGTCTCAAATAAAAATCTCATCAAATTAAGTTTTTTTAAATCATTTGGTTCTGGTGGGAGGGGGTACTGATCCCCCTAATCACCCCCGTAGTTACCCCACTTAGATGACACAGGAACCCAAGGACTGATGAAATTATTTGCATTGATAAAAGCTTTGCGATTACCATTCATGAAATAAATAAAATCAAGTTTTTCAATAAAATAACTTATCGAGCAATAAAAATATTCCGTCCCTCTTTCGCCCTTCTCAGGCAGTACAGCACTGGACTTATGAGATTAAGTACACGTGTTCGATCCCGGCTATATACGATGGTATTTGAAGGTGCTGAAATGTGTCAGCCTCGTATCGACAGATTTACTGGCACGTAGAATGAATCATTCTGGACAGAATTCGTGAAGTATCCCATTATTATTATGATACGCACATTATTTCAATCTTGTTTATTGTTATTATAATAGTACTTTACTTCAACTATACTTTGTTTAGTCGTTAGAGCTTGTAACTGGTAGAAAGTGTCTATGCTGGTATAAGCCTACTACGTTTTTTATTTTACTAGAACTGTAGGAGCTATATTAAATTTTTGCAACTGAAACTAATGAATCAATGATCCGATCGGGTACCGAGACTTGGCCCTGAAACCTTAGCATGAGCTCCTTGAAAACAACTTATTATTATTATTATTATTACAACCGTTCATTTCAACTGCATTTAACGCCTTGTTTTTGTTTTATGGAAAGAGCTGCCGTTATTAATATTATTATATAAATACAGTATTATTTTCTTAGATTTCAAAAGCAGTAGTTAGAGGAAGAGAAAATGAGTTTTAGGCAGGTCGATTCTGTACATCTGTCAGCAGATGATCTGCATCTGTCCATGTTACGAATACATTTTCCTTTGCGTTCTCTCTCTCACATATGTTAGCGTGTGGCGATGAGCAACGTTTTCTGAAACGCATGTTTAAAAGGAAGCTTGGTTCCGATGCGAAGGGGGTTGGGGTGAGAGGCTCGTTTCACCCAAATTCCTACCGTAACTCTTCTCTCTGGCTCCCATCAATAAAGATTTTACATTTTCGAGGCGTGTTTATGCGTAACCAATCACCGTCGCAGCCATGGAAACAGGAATGTGCCATCATTAATCTAGATGATCACCGTGGACCAGGAACCCGTTATGTGGCTTATGTCAAATTTTGGTTCCACCATGTGGTACTTTGACAGTTTTGGCAATCTCCCTCCACCCATGGAACTGTACAAGTATTTTGGAAAAAGCTCAAAGATATACTGCAATGTGAAACGTCACCAAAAGTTCAACACCCAAGAGTGCGGACGTCTAAGCCTCATGTTTTATGTAAGACACAGCGTAAGCAAAAATGTAAATAGTATGTCAGCAGAAAGTAAGACAGTTACACTGCATGGACGTGGAACTGTAGTCACGCTAGACTCTTACCCTCCTATTGAATTGAGTGAAAGACCTTTGGGGCTTGTTTCTCTTGAAACGTACAATAGAATATACAACATATGTAAAAATGGCAATGACAAGTTTTACTATGATGATTCTATGCTAGCCATGAACTCAACGTGGTGCTGGTAAAGCAATATGTTTTACAGCCTTTTCTTGAAGGAACACGCAGGTTTGAACTTGTAGGCCATATCATCACACACCGCTGCAGTATTTTATCTTCGTTTAAGATTGATTTTAAATCACAACCAAATTCCATCGGCCCTTTATTGGGGTTTCTACCGCAAGTTCTTGAACCCAACAACATACACTATTCGGATCATGAAGTGAAATTAATCGAGGACCATCACGTGTCGGTGACGTGTAATATTATTAGCAACGTGTACACGAATCAAGAGCCATCCCATTCTTTCTACGATTTTAATGTGACATCGCCCAATGGCTATATTATTCGTGAAAACCCTCCAGTGGTGCTTCTTCATTCTGTGGGTGTTGATCATATTAGTAATATATCCTTAAGACCTGTAAATAGAAACCAACAACCCATTTAACTGGATTCCCGGACACCTGTGACCCATAAATTGGTTCTAAAGCCACTATGAAATTTATCTATAAAGCAACATCACCATCTACGATAGGTGTTTGTTGTTTACCACGTGAATACACGTTAACACGTAAGGAAAGGCAGATTTTACAGCATCTGGGTTACAAACTTAGCCTACATGAGGAATTCTATCCTAGAGGTGGTGAACCGCATCGAGGAGCAAGACGGTATTCTAAGAATTGATCCGCATTCCTATCAAGCTCGAACACAAGGGTTAAATAACCGTGATGGCATTCAATTTGTTATCAAAAACCAAGATATTTACACCCTACTGCATGAAAGTGTCATTCATATTGAAGGTCGGCCCACAACATCCAAGTTAGCCAACCATGCTTTAGTCTTTCTGTTTTCCGAGGTGCGCTATGTCATTAACGATATTGTGGTGGATAGCACTCAAAATGTAGGCATGACAAGTGTAATGAAACTATACCCCTCCTATAGTGTGGAAGAAGGTTGAATACTTTGCATGGATGGTTGGTGCCCTGACTCGACCAATGACTGGATGGTTCACACCGATGGAACCTATACAGGATATTTACCTCTTAAAATAATTTTAGGCTTTGCCGAAGATCACCAGCGTATTCTGGTAAACGCAAGGCAAGTGCTTTACCTCGTCAGAGACACCAGCGATTATATTGCACTCAAGGGAGCGAATGATGAAGTCATCGATTCCAAATTGAACTACAGCGGATTCTTTGGACAGTACCCCATGCAACCCTTGCCGATAGCAAAAAACTGGAGATGCTCAAGATTGTGGGGAAAAATATATATATATCTACCCATGGAATTTAGAAGCTGGGCGCTACTTGAGTACCCACTATTGCCAACGACCAACACACACAGTTGGTCTGTGAAAACAGCACGCAATACAGAGAGACCTCTCTACATTATTGTGGGTTTTCAAACGAATCGCAAGTATCAAAAAACCAAATATGTCACTCAATTTGATCACCAACAATTTTGAATTATACGTCTTTTCCTGAACGGAGCATTTTTTCATTATGAAGGACTGGGTCTGTTCCTACTTGGAAGAGTCTGTCAAGACAATTTTGACATCCGACAAGATTTTGAAACTCTTGACAATATCCCGTCAAACACCACGGCTTATTGTCTCATTATTCATCACAAACAAGTCAACTATTATCCACTGTCCAACCAAGTGACTAGTGTATAAATAACAGGCAAACCAACGTCAAGCAGCTCAGTCATGGATTGCTTCAAAGCCACAAGAGGTGTTACACCAATGAATTTAAAATCTGAAGAACAACGTTTCAAGACATTTGCAAAGTGGCCTGTGCCTTTCATTAACCCTCAAGCCTTAGCAGCGGCTGGTTCCTAATATTTAAAAACAAGAGATGTAATGTGTTTTTTGTTCAATGACAATTGACCAATGGGAAGAGAGTGATCAACCTATGCAATAACATCAGCGCTGGTAACCAGCCTTCCCCTACCTCCGTAGAATGGATGTGGGTAATATACCATGCAATTCAAGCTACCCATCACTAGTGCCCCTAAGTGATGAAAAAAGTTATGATACATGTGGACCTTACGGCGTCAACGGTGTCCGGTTGACCATATAGAACAAGATGAACAAAATATAAATGTGGAAACTCCCTGTCTTGAGTCATTGGGACATCACAGGTGTCATGGACGCTATAAACACAAAATACTTAATGGTTGTATGAGTTGGTACCATCCCTATCCCAGGATGACAAAAAAGTAAAACTTGTTATAATTTTTATGCAAATAAAATGATGTAATAAAATAATTATGTTGTTATTATTTCTAAACCTTAATAGTTGCTAGTCAGTATTCAGTTGACCTAACGTAACCTAACTCTACCTAACCTAACCTAACCTAACTCAACATAACCAAACCTAAGTCTGCGCAATTTGACGTGGGCGCGATTTAACTTGGGTGCGCTTTTTACTAGAATGTGATTTGAGTAAATGCAATTGGTACACCTTAGTAGTCGATTCAGTAGTCAGTTGGAATTGGTCAAGACAACACGCAAAAAATAAACCATGATGCGTAGGCTGATTGTCGATTGTCAAGGGTTTAAAATTGGTGATAACAAATTTATATTAAAAAATTGGCCATTATTTACAGTTCCACGTTTTGGATTTCAAAACCAACCCATCACGTTTTGAACCGCCCTATGCTTTCCATCTGTTGAGTGGAATAGACCGCAAACAAACACAATGGATTGAAAATCATTTGCAACTACAATGAAATGAGGGAACAATTTCTTATAAATACTTCGACATGGTGATCAAGGCACATTTGTCATCGGCAAATGTGGTATTTGTCAAAGGTGGTGAAAAGCGGCAATGGATACAAGAGTTTTTGGCTTCTTACTGCCAATGTGACGATCTCATGGACTTAGGGTGCCCCTCACTAGAAACACTGATGAACCACTGTCCATGTGGTAACATTACCAATGAAGCCCTAGCGCATGCATAGCACCTGTTTTTTTGGTTAACCACAAATGCCTGGTTAAATAAAATTATAACTGAAGTATTACCCGTTGGTGACAGCAGTGAGATTCCTCCAAGTGGAGTGTAAACATCTATGTCATAGGATTTAGGGCTGTGCTACAGATAAGGCCATTGGCAAATTCTTTGTTTGCAAAAAGAAATTGGACAGTTTTACGAAATGCCCTACCAAAATATTTTATTTATTATGTGGCGGCTAATGCAGAGAAAGAAATCTGGCAACATGTACCGAAATTGTGAACTCTAGACCCTATGTCAAGTGAATTTCAACCGTGCGCCGATTTCGATCACCATAAGCAAGTGTTCATTGCAAAAATACCATCTATGGGACAGTGTGCAACTTGTCAGCTGGTCAAACTGTATCACGGTCATAAAACCTTAAGCGAAGACTATGTTGCCTCACTCCACGGGAGTGATGGCAGGAAAAAAGCAACGAAGACTATGTTGCCTCACTCCACGGGAGTGATGGCAGGAAAAAAGCAACAACATCCTCAACAGAGGGGGAAGATGAAAACATTTCACCACCGATTCAAGAGAATATTTCAGACTTGTACCGGTCGTTGCGTCATTGACAAAGTAATTAATATAATACCTTTTGAAATGCACTTACCTGGGTATCGCTACTGTGATCCTGGAACAAATCTGAATCAACCTTTGCAGCGTGGCGATGTACTGTGCCCGTATATTCGAGAGGAGATCTGTCGGATATCCGTAGCAAAGCTGGATTGTAGATATTGACTGCGCCGGCTAAATTACTAATCACAAATCCACTCCGATATGGTCCTCGAGAACATACGCAGAAGTAAATACGATGACACTGTGAATTACATGTATGCACTTAAACTCAAGGCGAGCACCTACCTTGGTTCTCTCTCGGGGATTACGTAGTCAGCTCCAAACCTAAAAAAGGGGGCTTTCACAGTGTCATCTCTCTATATCCAAAATAAATCACGCTAACACGACGTCTAACAACGAACTAAACAATTTAATAACATAAGTAAACTAATTCTAAACACACACACAATTAATAGAAATATACACATTCATTATCTCCTCTCCTCATCTACGCCACTGAAAAGCCGTGTTTCTAGAACACCTGGACATAAATTTTCGTCGGCCTAAGCCTTTTCTTCAAGTTAAAACAATTAACAGAGACTGGCGTGCTTCGCATTCTTCTGCCACGCTTATAGGGACACCTGCGTTCACCCGGCGCGTGCCTGAGTCATGTGACATCAATATATAATGAAACCGATATTTCACCGGGTTATCGGCTGATCTCATTCAAGAATTAATGCAGTGACAACAACTCTTTTCATTTGTGGGCCATGCATTGGCCTTGGGCGCTAGAACGAGTTCCCCAAGCGAACCTTCGTTCGAATGTACTCCGACAAGAATACACATCTCTGTCGCAAAATAACGGAAATAAAATCTCATTCACTCTTAACAAAAATGCAAATAATCCATCCATCCTTCGCTCAGAATCCTTAAAACTTTAATACAACATTGCTTTCATTCTCTCACGTCGTGTTAACCCGACGGAGTTGTTTTCATCCATACTGAACAATAAGCAATACGCATTCAAAACATATCGACTTCCACATTTCAAAAACATTAGACAACTTACTAATATTAACACGTTATTCCCTTCATTGAATAATTATATAAAGCATATTTACATCATAAATCTGAGTTACAATTAATAGCGTGGGGTATTATAATGATAAAAATGTTATCTATATACACCAAAGAGCATTAGCTCCGATCTCGCATTAAAGCTTACCGCGACTTAATGGGATCGTTACAATCTTCTTCCACTTCTTTTGAAATACTACTGCACAAATGTCATTACTGTTTCGTAGTCATATTTAGTCGGATATGTTCGACCAACTAAGGCAAAACATACGCATTTACATAATCGTGCTCAATAAAAGTTAATAAGAATAATACATAACTGACTTCAATATCCGTTTTCTCGTTCTAATTTCGGTACAATCCTACCATCTCCTTATACCCAAAGCCTTGTATAAAATCAAGAAGAGTTCTACAAACTCACATCCTATGCCATAATGCCAAATACTCTTGCCTATGCAACGACTTTAATATAATGCGGTAACTACCTCGCAAACGACTCCTCGTATACCCTCTGGATACGGAAATATAAACACTTTAATACATACATAAAGGTTATCATCTTCTCTACCACAAAACTAGCATTCATTGAAATGGGCATACTCCTCAGCGTTGCCGTACCAACCGCTGGTATATCAAACAATTACATCAGTTGTTCATCCATTACTTTTATACATGCCAACGACTTTTGGACAAAGCGTGTGAGACCTCCTTGTATTTACTTTAAAAACGATACTGGGAGTAGTATAATTCGCTAGACTTTGAATATTGCGTAATCCTGACCACGTGGTCCAGGAGCGGGGCATGTGCACTGCACGTGTTAGCGTGGGAAGGGGTTGACCTTGTGGCTTGTTTATGTGATTGTGATAAAAAGTTAGCACTGCATGTGTTAGCGTGGGAAGGGGTTGACCTTTTGGCTTGTTTATGTGATTGTGATAAAAAGTTAATGGGTGTTGACGGCATGGGCGTTGTTTATTAGGATGGTAACTCGAAATTCAGACTCCTCTTCCACTCCTACAGGGGAGTTTCTTGGTTCGATTCCGTGTTTTGTTATTTAATTCCCGTGGGGGGGTAGCCTGTGTATCATGGTTATTAAGTATTGATTGATTATTGAATTATATTTTGGTAATTTCCCAAGGAAGTGTAGAGAGTCTTGGGTGTCATAACTTTTGAATGAGAGTGTACGGTGAGGCGCTCGACATAGCCGGATCGCTACCAGACATGTGGTGTGCGGCTGTTCCGTTTTTGCTCGCGCCGTGCGGCAAGCAATGAGAGCACTTAGCGTATGTAGTGCATGGTTGTCGTTAAAGTTTTTGCTGGCGCAAGCTAAATAAGTAATCATATGTTGTAATGCGACACTCTGTTTAAGTACGACATATATTACCACAGCGTGGGAGTGGAGTGGTGTTACTCCTTCTCGCTATGATATGTCTGTTTAATTTAAATGATGTTAACATTTTTTGTGTTCTGGCTTGCTTCATGATCTCAATCTGGTTAAAGTGTTTTATATGCCATGTATAACTTTGAGTGTGTGAAATGAATTTCGATCTGTTTGTTTTTAGATTCACAGATGTCATTAGTCAAGTCTGCAATTTTTAATGCGAGAACGAGATTGGATGTCGGTTCCCAGAGCTTCATGTGAAATGTTTTAAAGAGGTTTTTTGGCGCTCTAACTTCTTAATATATATATAAGAGGAGATTGCTATGGAGCAGTAGTTAGCTATCTTTATCTGCAATATCATGAGTCTGTGCGAGGGGTTGATAGAAAAGTTAGTAAAATTGCAACGCATTATGATGTTTGCGGAAAGTGCCCTGAATCAAGGGTTGCATTTCATCGTCAGTGCAACGAAAATAGAGGAGGAGGTGTGGTATAACACCTTAACACCGGGAGAAAAGGAGGTTTTAAGCGCCGAAATATTCGAGCTGATGAGGGATCAACACCACTGCCGTGAAATTATTTTCAACGGCATGACATTTCACATTGTCAATATTATTATTGACAAGTTGAGATCCATCGGCTCGATGAATTTCAACGTGTTTGAACCTACATTGGCGGAAGAGCTAATGGCCGTGTTTGAACGGCCATTAGAGGAACAGCATATGGAAGAGCATATGGAAGAAGTGCAAGAAGAAGCAGAAGAAGAAGAAGAAGAAGACCATCGAATGGAAGAAGAAGAAGAAGAACATCGAGCGGAAGGAGAAGAAGAAGAAGACCGACAAGAAGAAGAAGAAGAAGAAGAAGATGATGATGATGATGATGATGATGATGATGATGATGATGATGATGATGATGTTCAAATCTTAAATTAAATTCAATGGACAGTGGACAGTGGATTAATATTGTGCAGTGTAAATTTTATTTTTTAAATATATTTATTTGATCATTTGTGGTTTACATTAATTATATAATATGAATTAGTGAAAAATGATATCATCTTCGTTCTTAAAGTGGTAAGTAGTTCCTTTTCCAACAAGCTGCAGAGAGAATTGAAGATGCTGTGTTGTTTGCAGAGTGGAATATGCTGGTCTTGTGCACGGGGTAAGTAGAATCATTCTTTTCTTTCTTGCGTGTGTTGGTTTTAGCGAGCTGAAAAATATATATATAGAGACACATTAATAATAATAATAATAATAATAATAATAATAATAATAATAATAATAATAATAATAATAATAATAATAATAATAATAATAATAATAATAATAATAATAATAATAATAATAATAATAATATTAATAATAATAATAATAATAATAATAATATCTTTGTGAGGAATAAAAAATAAAAATAAAAAAAAAACTTACACTGTTCTAATTATAAGATATTTTTGTTGGGGATCCAAGAGTTGTGAGTTGAATCGAATCCAAGCCAAGATACGAAGGCTCGGGTTCCTTTTCTACGTAGTACTTTGTTGACTAAGTAAATATTAGGATGTTTTGTTCGTTGTAACTCTGCTTCGTAGAACGCACCAAATATTGGAGTATTTTTATTATCTTTTAAAAGATATGTTCGTGGATTAGTATTTTGAACTTTATAAATTGTAAATAATTCTGTTGTCCAATTACCTTCGTACCCTTTACTGAAGTGTTTCTTGATTTTTGATATCCTTACAATATCGCCGATTTTATATTTTGGTTTTCTTAAAGTTTCATTATATTGTGTTGGCAAGCGGGGTGGATTGTTTCTTTTCACATCATTAGGTTTCATGCCAATGCTGCGATGTATTTTGTGATTATACTTTACTAGTAACTCAGGCAAAATATGTACCCATCGGTAAGAACCTCGTGTTGTGAATTCTTTCCACATCGATTCCTTAAGAGTTCGATTGAATCTTTCTATCACACTCGCTTTAATGGAGCTGCCAGTGGAATAATGCTTTAGATTTTGTTTCTGAGACCATGTTTTGAATTCACTGTTATAAAATTCCGTTCCTCGATCGGTGTGAAAATAATTGGGCAATCTTTTACTTTGAGAATAAACAAATTTTAAGCTGTTCACAATCTCACTTCCTTTTTTGGTTTTAAGAGGAATTGCCCATGCATATTTCGAGTAAACGTCAATAATGGTTAATAAATATTTAAATCCATTATTCCATTTTGCAAGTTTGCACATGTCCACAAGGTCAGCTTCATGGAGGTCATCGATTCCTTTGCTAATAACACGTCGTCTTTTAAACTTTTTTCTAAGCGGTGCGTGAAGTTCTTTTGCAATTTCTCGTCTGATTTCGTTCATAGTTATTTTCCAAACAATGTTTTATAACATACTGTGCATTGTTTTACAAACGTTGGAATTTTTATTCAATATATCCAGCATTTCTTAGTTCTTCTTCTATTGCAAAGATTTCGCTGTCTAGTCCTGTGTGACCTGCAGCTTTCGATGCAATTAATGTTTTAAGTCTTGATACCAATTTGTTTGGTTCATTCCAGTGAACGAATTCAATATTGTTTCCGCCTTCAAATTTCCAAATGGCTTGTGGCGCGATGTGTTTTTTTTGACCATATCCAGTATGCATTGTAGTATTTGCTTCTTCATTTTCATCTGCTGTTTTTATAATTCCATCTATGTCTTCAGTGAGAAGGGGTTCAATTATATGTCTATACTTATAAGATTGCCTTCCTCTTGGAGCTGCATTGCTTGTATAATTTCTTTTGTGCACGTTTGAAACATTTAATAATTTCAAATATGAACTTAAATCACTCCTATCTATTAGAGTGGGGTCTGGTACTTTCCTTTGAATCAATTCAAGTAGACCTTCTGTAATAGGAAATTTTTCACCGCCAACTTTTATCCACTTTTTATCGAAGAAAACTCGTTCGCGTCCCAAGTATTGTTTATCATTTCTTATCGTTATACCAAATGTTCTATCCACGTTTTGTTTAATGAATGGATCAAAGTAGCGGTTAAGTAGTGAAATTATTTTGATGCTATCTCCATCTTCTTCGTCTGAAGTAGCAGTGGATTCAGAATCGTTATATTTTCCTTTTCTTTTTCGATTTTCTTTATTTTGAGTCGACGTATTAGCAATAGCTACAAGTTGATTTAATGAACTTGTTACTGGTTTAAAGTTAGTCTCTATATCTAATTCTTTTCGTCTAACATCATCTTGAAGTGAAAGATACTTGTCTTTAACATCTTTTTTTAAGCGAGAAAGTTTATCCTTTACACGACTTTCAGCTTTAATCTTTGAGCTCTTCTCCATGACTAAACGGAAATTGTGGTTGTTTTACTTATTTATAGTATATTCAAAATCGATTTGAAGAGGAAGATCATCAGTTTTATGTTTTTTCGGGTCTCTAAGTCGAAACTGAATTTCATCTTGCTCTTCAACGACAATATCACTGCCATCCAGTTCAATCTCTTGACGTATATTTAAAATTGCATACACAATTGGAGATCTTGGTGAAACAAAAATTGGTTTTAATACGCCTTTGTAGGGAAGTTGGTACTGTATGTTATGATTATGAAGCGTGTATACTGGTGAATGGATTGATGGTGTGTTGGAGAATTTCAGAATAAATTTCGATAAGTTCTTTTTCTTTACTTCATCTTTTAATATACCATATTCTTCTTTGGATGCAGTAAAACTTTCGAGTGGTTCTTTGTTAACCATTTGCTCAATTTTTCCCAGTTCAGTTTTTAACTTGTTATATTCTTCTTTGGATTCAGCAGCATAACTTTCAAGATCTTCTTTTTTAACAATATTGAGATTGTTAGCAACACCCTCAATACGAGTTTGTAAATTGCTTAAAATTTCTTTTAGTTGATTAACTTCAGTTCGTGACGCAGCATAGTGTTCTACAAACCGTTTATTTGTCACGTCTTGGTCGTTAACAGGGAACTCAACATTTGTTTGTTTTTGATGTTGTAGATTGGTTACAGTTTGTTTCAATTGATCAAATTCACGTTGGGAAGCGGCATATTGCTCAACAAACGTCTTATTTGCAACATCGTTATCGTATATGGGGTTGTTTACGTGAGTAATTCGTCCACTCATCATATTTAAAGTTCCACCATCGTCTACGTTTAAAACGTTTTGTTTATTAAATTTAGCGATTAAGTCTTCTAGATCTTTTCGAGAGGCAGCAAAGTTTTCTAAGTAATATTTGTTTATTGCATCTAACGAATCGATTGGTTGAGATATGTTTGTTATTCTTCTATTTAACATATCTACAGTTTCATCATCTCTGTTTATATTCAAAAGAGATTTTTTAATTTCATCGAGTTCATTTGTTACATGAGTTTTAAGAAAAGAATACGTTACCGCATCTTGATTTTGAATTGGATCTTTAACATTTCTTATTCTTTTGTTACCCAAGTCGAGAGTATCTTGATCATACGGAAAGTGATCTTCTGAAAATTCTCGCACTAAACCATGAATGAATTCTACTCGTTGTAACACTTCTGTTATTCGGGTCTCAAGATATTTTTTTATATTCGATGTATGTTGCTGCATTGCAATAAGGTTTACTGCATCATTTGCAGATGATGGTAAAGCTAAGCCCGCGAGACGTTTGTTTTGAAAGTCAAGTTCTTTTTTCTCTATTTTACAAATTGAAAAAATTAAACCTTTAAGCTCGTTAAAGTTTCGTTGTATGTCTTCTTTAGACTCGATTTTATTTAGCTCATTTAATAACTTCACTACATAACCTTTGTTGCATGCATCTTCAACATGTATTGGCATTCCGACATTTTTTAACCGTTTGCCGTTAATACTTAGATGTCCGTCGCTTGTTGTTGTTGTTAGTTGATTTTCATATTGCACTAGCTTATCATCAACATATGATTTAGTTGCAATATCATGTCGTGAAGTCGGTCGTCCGATAGACACATTATTGGTTTTGTTAAACGAAGTCATAGTTAAGTTGTTAACCACGCAAAAGCTATAACACGAATGGCCATTTACCTCTTTTTGAAGTCATATTTATAACTGAAAATAAACATCAAATCCATTGCGATATCGACCATTTTGTAAATCGCTATCTTTATCGATAACCAAAAAACCAAACTTAGAGTTTTGCCAACAATACGAACAAATATCAAAGAACTGTTCATAGCTCATATCTGTATTTACATGATCGTTATATACGTGACGCAAGTTTGTTCCGTCTTGTTTAAAAAGAATTAAAAAATTAGCGTTATCTCTAATTAGATGTTTAGGTATACAAGAATATGTTTGACAAAGATAAAATACGTCAACGTCGTGATGACGACCTCTACTGAAATAATCTTTCATGTGTTGTTGTTTATTGCTGGCTACATCATCAAAAACAAATATAGAGTTTTTTCTAGCCATTTCTGGAGGCATTACTTCATCATTATCGGAAAAAAAATCACTTTTTATTTCTTTTATGGAGTCCAAAAACTTTTTTAATTCAACATATTTACTTTGAGCAAGTGATTTAGAATAAATATAAACGTTTTCAAAACGAACTCCATTTTTGTGGCATAATAAATTTAGCATTACGTTTGTTTTACCGCAGTTCGATGGACCGCAAATGATACATCGAATTGTGTTCGGTAGTAAAACACCATGCTTTCTTTTTTCACTTTTACTCTGGTTTTCAGCATTAGTAAATGAAATTACTGGTAGAGTGTTTGACTGCTTAACAAACTTCAACATGTCTACGTTTACGTCTGAGAATGCACACTGCACAAAAAATCACATCACATCAACATATATTGCTTCCACATGTATCATAACTTGTATTATGTGGAATAATAGTAGGATTTTCAGGATTTAAATCAACGTTGCCGACGTAAAACCCTCTTATATATGGACAATATGGCGCCCATTTTTCATGATCATTTAAAGGATTATCGTTTTCCCTCCAATTTTCAATTTCAATCTTACAGAATATACATTTCACCTTATCACCATGTCCAGTATAATAAAACCCTGCTGGTGCTAAACAAAATTCGTTTGGACAGGGAAGAGGCCAATTTTGAAAAGTTTTAAGTCTTTCATATTCGCATTTCAATTCTATGCTAGGAGAAATATTGTTTACGTAGGGGCAAGCAAAAGCCCATTTCTTATGTTCTTCAAACGGATCATCATCTTCTTCCCAATAACTAAGTTGCAGATTACAGAAAGCACACCTAACCATATCCTTATATCCAAAATAGAAAAATCCTGCGGCTGCTAACCATGCAGTGTTCGTAAAACTGTCTGAAGACCAGGTCTTAAATGTTTTTAGCCGATCTCTTTCAGATTTTAAATTCATTTCTTTTTGACTCAATATCATTTGCATTAACTGTTTTTTGGAATACTTTACACAATTAAAATACTTCATGATGCTGGTTTACTTCACAAAGAAAAGATGTTCACCACACAAAGCTAAATGCGAACTGACATGAATCAACAAAACACGTTGGCTAATATGCACGTGTTGGGTTGGCCGAGCGGTCTAAGGCGTTAGACTTAAGATCTAATTTTCAGAAATTGAAAGCGAGGGTTCGAATCCCTCACCTGACAATATTATTATTATTATTATTATTATTATTATTATTATTATTTTATTTACATGTAGAGTGAGGAGGTAATTGATCATTAATAAGAACTTTCATATGAAATGGTACAAAAGACATTTTTTTTTTCTTCTTTATTCATTTAGAATTACAATTAATACAATTTTATTTCTCTTGAAGTAATCTCATTCTTTTTTTAGTTGTCCAGATGAGTGTGGCTGTGTTGAGATGATCTTCTTCTTTTTAGTTGTCCAGATGATTATTTTCTGTAGACAAAAAAAAAAGATACACTGTGTTAAAAAGCGAACTAAAAACAAAATATGTATAGCTGTCAACTACAGTAGTAGATCTAAATTATTCACCTTTTATAGATAGCGATTACAGTTGTCACATTTGCAGCGAAGATGAAACAGTTGAAATTTCCTCTTTAGATGATCTGGTAGATGTTCCCACTCTAGACGAATTCGTTGTGGTTCATATATAGTCAGCACGTTTATAGGAAAGTAGTTCCAATCAAACTTATTAAAACCTCGAAGTCCACTGTTTCGAAACTTGTTTATTATCGAACACACGATTTTCATGATGCCATCAGAAGAATTTAACCAATGTTGAACAGCATTGACGTTGAATTTAGCACAACTATTGCTTCCCATTGCTAGAGATGGTAAATGTTTTGGACAATCTGTAGGTAAACGATGGCTATGCCTCAACATTAGGTCTGACATTCCATCAATCGTATTAAGATCGAATAATGAGTCTGGGGAAAGTGCTTTTAGTGCAAACAAAGAAAATTCCTGTGGCAAATTATATACAACTAAATAATCATATTTATTCTTAATAGACTCAAAAAAAGAAGAAAGAGTTTTTTCACAATATGCTGCAACCCATGTGATCACGGGGCTGAATGAAGGTATATTGCCGTTATTTAACATACAGTAAGCAAGTTCCAAACTGCCGTTTGGTAGCTTGCGAATGTCTGCAACTATTGGTTGCTTCTTATTCCACGTGCCAGCATCAGTAGAAGGAGAGTTTGTTGTTGTCAATTCCATGATTGCAACTAAAGTGAGAATACTTGTTTACTTGCTTGCTTATAACTTAGCAAATATTGGTTTAGATAATTACTTCATTCGTTAATGGTCTGTAAGATATTTGACGATCATGAATAAGAACACAATAAAGAGTTGTATCTTCAGGTATATTCTCACTTGTCTCGATTTCAATTCGCACATCGACTGAAGATGTCTTCACTGCTTCCACTTGTTCGAGACAATTAATTACAATAATCGGACAAAGAGACTTAAATTCATCTCGTGAAACCAGAGTCTCTGAACGAACATCATCGATCTGATAATATACATTACGAAATTTAACAAACATGTCATACAACTCGCTGTAGTCATTTATGGCAATTTCAGAAGTTGGCATTTCATAGGGATAAAAAATTGAATTTAAAAAAACTCTTATAGATTTAATGTTACAATGGTCGAAATAGGAAGAGCATGTGTTTAGTAAATTTCTTCTAGTTTGAAAACCTAATAAAAATTGACGTGGTTTTTGAGTTTCAGAAGTTGTCATTACAGTCCAACTATATTTAGTTGTTCTAGGAAGAGAAGGCAAGACGTGAACATCCCACGATCGATAACCAACCTGAATGGGAATATTTTTCTGCATTAGTTTTAATCTTTTAATTTGTTCTTCGTCCGATAATAATAAAACGGGAATTTTTAGATAAACTTTAAATAACCTGACCTTAGAAAGATCGTTTTCGGTTGTCGATTGCAACGCACGTGCGTCACTTGACGATCGGAGAAGTATTACCTCATGCTTGCAGTTTAAAATCGGCTTTCTGTAATCCTCTGCTATTCCTAACAGGTTGCTTAAAGGAAGTATTATATGAAAACGTTTTGTGTTACTATCAACAATATTTGCTTCACTTGCTGGCGTTGTTAAAGAGGGAAAATAACCGGCATTTTGTAAAGCTGTATATTCGTTTTTTGAATATGATGCAAAGGTTTTTATAGAACTTGTTATACCTAGATGGCGTGTACGATCAATTTCTTTACCATTTAACGTGATGCGAATTTCGCTAAAAAGATTAGCCCCAAAATTTTGGTCAGGATGCGCTGTAGTAGAAGCAGCTGGATTTATGTTAGAAGTAATAATTTGACCTTCTAAGTGAAGAACACCTTCTGATAATAAAACTATGTTTTCTTCATTTTGAATCGGTATTCGAATTTCATCATTATTTTCGAATTTATTAGCTGAATAAGGTTGATAAACTCTTTCTTCTCGTCGCACAACTCTGTTGTCAACCTCTCTTTTATCTGTTATGTTAAACATGTTAACAGCTTCAACTATAGATAGAAACTAAATAAGATTAACAATTGCATATATATTTATATTGAAATTAAAGTACGCGATAGCCTAAAGACTGTAAGAATTGTTTGTTGTTACTCGATAACTGTTTCTTAGATTTCAAGGTGCGATGTCGTTGTTTGTTTTGTTTTTTACAAATTTTAGCTGATTGATTTATATTATTTTTTCGAATCAGAGTCGACTTCTTTTTTTTCAAACTTTGAGTATTATATAGTATAGCCATATTTGTGATTGTTTTCTAGTATGCTTACTCAAGTAGAATGAAAACATAACAGTATTTCATTACTTTATATAGCAAGATATCGTGCTGGACGAATAATTAATTCTACAGTTAAATCTTCATCTTGCAAATCAATGAGCTGTTGAAGATGATCTTCAAGTTGCACAGATACATGTTGAATAAGCTTGGTGTTCATGGGCAAAAAATTAATCGTTGTTGGTTGTACAACAATCGGGTAACCAGCAGGAACATGAGCTTTAAAATTATATAAAGAGTGTGTTGGTTTATGGTTCAAATAAGAACTCGTACCAAGCACAAGGTTGCAACATACTCGAATACTATTAACAGTGTTAATTTTAATCATATATTCAGAATGATGAGTTGTGTTTGCCTTGAACTTTCTATGAGAAAAGCCTAACAAATCTGCAATAGAATCTGCAACACCAAAATCTATAGCAAACACTTTCGAATGTAGTTTACAATGATAAAAGACTTTATCATAATTAATATAAAATGATGGGAATTTGTCTTTGTCGCCTAATAAATGTTCAACTAATAAATCATCAATCTTTTCACTTAATTGTTTTAACGTATAGCTAGCATTGGGTATTATTAAAATCGCTCTATCCGCTTCGTTCAACTTTATAGCCAAAATGTTATTATTCTCGTTAATTGCAAACTTCATTATCGATTCTATTTTTCGATGAATTTCAATTTCTCTTTTATTCTCTTTAGGGTAAACTTTCTTTTCAATACCTAAAGGCCCTGCTACACTGTTGGCTACAGTGAAATCAATATTAAACGGGGAAGACAAAACGAGACGGTTGTCTCTTTTTCCATCTATATCCTCTTCCACATACAATTTTGTTTTTTCTAAATGTTCTGGTATAAGTTTCGACAATGAGTGATAACTAAGTAAATCATCAAAAGCCGAGGCTAGATCTTCAAATTCATAAATACCCGGTGGTACCACTAAATCAATTGATAAAAAATTAGTAAAATGAATGCGAAATTTATTATTTCTGTTGGTAACATTTCGAATAGAATTAGATGTATACAATCCTGCAAGTCCTATTTCAAAAAACTCTGCTCCTACAAGATGAATCGGGTTCTCCAATGTAACATCAATCTTCGAGCCTTTACCTTCAAGAGTTATCCGTCTTTCGAAAGCCATCTTTGAAATGTTTAAAGACGGTCTGTGTTTCCCTTATTTATACAATACAAGAAGACTAAACATAAATGTCCACAAATCGAAGAAGTAATCGATTGATATGAATGAAAATTATATTGTAGATAGCAATTTTTAAGATATGTTAAAATTTCAAATGGTGGTCTTAAATTACCAATACTATCAAAATAATGCACATATTTACCATGTTTACTGAAAGCTACCCAATGTGAACCGGATTTATCCATCGGTTCAAGGTTGACAATACAGTTTTCATTTTTTCGAGGATATCTTGGTAACGTATCTCGCATAAAGACTCCTCTAAAATTTGGAATCTTTAATTGATGTGCGTATTTAGCTAAATCGAAATTACTTAATGCTTTATTTGGTATTTGGTTAATTATCTTTTGTATGCAGGAGGATTTAAATAAATGCCTTGACCTCCTTTTCCTCGCATTGCTTCTATCATTCGATTGTGTCTTTTCATTTCTTTTAGTTCTTCTTGAGCAGCTTTCGCCTTGTTTATAGCAGACGCCACCCCTGCTGCTCCGCCTGCTAGACCCCCCAAGCCCGACAAGGCTGCAAATATCGGAAGTAGGGGTAAAATACCACCTTGCTTTTTCGATGTTCTTCTTCTTCTTTTTTTTAATCTTTTCTTGTTTTTTTTTTATTATTTAAGTTTCGCTTACCTCCTCCAATCTTAGACTTAGCTTTCATGATGCCACCCACTGTTAGTGCAGCCGCTCTCTCTCCAAATGATGCGTCACGGGATTTTACACGAGACCAAGCTTTTGAAGCTAAAATTTCATCAGCCTCTCTTCTTTTGTTTGAATCTTTATGCTTTGCGTAAGCAATGTCGTGCTCTTTGCACGCTTTATCTAATATATTTATTCCTGGATCACCACGGCTCAATCGCTTTTCTAATTTTGTTCCTGGTCCGCAATATTCATATCCCGGGATGTGTAATTCCACGGGTAAATTATCAATAGTTTTATTAAGTACACGACTGATTAATGATCCACTTCCTGTTCGTTTATATTGAGTGGTAGAGTTGCTCCTCTTACAACGCACCATTACTAAATGATATGTAATATAAAGTAATTATACATATATATTTCTGGAAAATGGGAATGGTGGGGGGAGGTGTTTTTTTTTTAATAATACACACAAAATTTGGGGTTATTATTTATTCTTTTTTTTCATAAGCAAAGGAACACACAAAAAATTAGTATTATTATTAACAGCATAAAAGTGTGTGTGTGAAAGAAATAAAGTAAGTGAGATGAAGTGCTTTAATCTCAAATTTGTTTCTAATCATTTTTTCAGAGAAAAATGACCAAACGGTAAAGTATCAATTCCGTTTTCAGTTATGTGTCTTTTATCTTCGTTTGATGAAATTGCCAACTTATTTTGCCGAACAGTAAATACAGAATGAGATTTTGAAATTATACAAACTTGAACTTTGTTGACTTTTTCTCTGTTATAAAGACACTTTCGATACTCATCAATATTCATACTTTTACTCACACTCTTCTTAATGCCTTTAGCCTTACACAAGCTATTCATTTCATCACACAATTTTATTGCATACATTTTGGGTCGTAACCCCACAAATTCTTCAACAATCCTTCCAGCATTTTCATCTTTCATTAAACCAATTTCACCTTTATTTTGTCTCACAATGCCAAAAGGATTGTTTGTTTCATAGTTTCCAGTATCAAACAAATTTGAATGCTGTTTCATGAACTCATAAATATCATCATAGAATATATACATAAAACTATCGGTGTCTGTGTATAACAACCTCACATTTGATTCAGGATTTGCTAAAATAACATTGTAATGAAAGTCATTCATTTTACATTTAGACAAATCTAATATAGATGCACCAACATATACTGGTTGATTGTGAAAAATCTTTAGTCTACTCATCTCGATGACCATACATTGTTCATCGAATATAATTCTATGTTTAAAATTAGCCTTAGCTATTAAAGACCTAGCACCACAAGCTCCATGCCATTTGGTGACCCATTTGATGTCCCTTAACTTCCTCACATTCATCAGTGAACGACCAAAAATTGCATTATTCATCAATTTATAAAAATTCTTTTCAAAATCATTTTTGGCATGTTTTCGTTTCTCGGTGTTCACATCAATATATGGTTTTAGCCATTGGCTCTGATTGAATTCAATTATTCTGTGAATACGATCTAATTTCATTCCTAGTTGAATACATTGCTTTAACAATCTATAATGCAAAACATAACGTTCTTTATTATCTAGGGTAGCCATTAGCTTTGTCAACTTTTCGGGACATAGAGGGTAATCTGAATGTTTGTCATGTAACTCTTGAGGATAAGTCAAATCTACTTCCAAAATATATCCAATTTCTGAAGTATCATCAATAGTTAAAACATCAAAGCCTTCAACATTTGCAACCCATTTAAACCCGCCCGTTGGAAGATATTCCATCATCGCATATCCATATAAATTATTAACGTCAAAGTACATTATGTAGGACTCTTGCTTTTTCTCATCATAAGTTTTCATATACTTATTATTAGCAATCGCATGTCGTGTTATACACTGAACATTTCCTCCTCGAATAGATCGTTCAAAAAAGTGTAACATATCAATATCTTGAAGCAATTCAAGTTGAACGTTGGTTATCTTTTTCATAGCACACCAAGACATAGATGGAGCAGTGTAAAAATGAGCTGCATCAATGCCATAAGTTTCCATGCCATTCGATCTAAAATTTTCAAAGACATCCGCCAAAAGAAGTGTGTCAACTTTTAAATACAAATCGGCGTATTCTCCTAATGTTTGACATGAAAACGTTTCCCACACCGATTGAGCAAACTCATACTCTTCATTCGATATTGTTTGATCATTAAGACTGCTATAAAACTTGGATATTTCAGGTAATTTAGTTTCGTTAAGTACATCCATACTCGTGACGTATTCATAGGGAAACACGCCTTTTCTCGCAGTAAGTCGAAACTGTGCATCATCATCATTAAAATAACGTCGAGTTATTTGCTTTGAATCTTCACTTAACGAAGATGAACATTGATCTAGTGAACAGGACAAGAAATTATATGTATCGAAAAATCTTAACTGAATGAATCCATTCTTAACCCGTACATACTTTGTAAACCCTTTATAACGTTCCATATTCACCGCCAACAAACTTATATTACCAGGATTATGTAACACCTCTCCATCACGTTTCTCACAAATTTCTTTAATTATAAAATGTCCATCATAGGCCGTTAGATTATGAAATGCTATAGGCAAAACCATTGTTACTTTGTAATTTAAATTACAACTATTGTGTGCGCTTCCTCTATATTTTCCAGTTAAGTGACAATGATCGCGTACTTTGAGTTCATTAACTGCAATCGGTTTCTCGCAAATGTGACACATTTTACTTGACAAAAATAATCTTTCTTCATTTTCGGTCATCTTTAACATTGGCTTAACCGATAAGTAATATGTTTGAAGTTTATCCACAATACTATAAAGTTCCTTTACAAACAATTCAATGCAATTATTTCCCCTAAAGAGTTTGAAACTGCACAATTCACTATCGAAATTACAATGAAGGTATAAAGAAATGCTGTAAGGAATATGTTTATGTGTTAAAGTAGAGTTAGGAATGTCACTATTTGGAAAACAGGAGGAAATTGGAGACAAGACGCATTCAGTGTCTGCATATATTATAAATGGAACTGTATCTTTAACTCGGAATTCTGTAAAATTAACAAATCTTTGTTCATCAGTCGGCATTATGCTTTTTGCAACAGGAAACTGTTTACAGTCTGCAAAGTGAACATTTAACTCATCCTCAAGAAAATAATATGACAAACAACGTCTGCATATATAAATCCTTCTCTGAGTGCTAGTGACGCTTGAACGCACAAGGCGAGCAAGATTTCTAATTAAACAAAAGTGATAACTTTCACTGTTTCCAATCTGCAACATCAATAAGTCTACACTCCTTTCATATACTTTATCTGATACATACAAAGGTACAATAGTAAAAGTTTTTTTTCCTTTTACTTCGTTTGTTCCCATACATACCCAATTGTTTTCATCATATTGTGCTCCATACACATTTACAGAAATATTGTTTTGGTTTTCAAACTTGTTTAAATATTTCATTTCCATCGGAATTGGAATTCCATCTAAATTTAAAACATCTCTGTAATTAGGATAGGAAGAAAGATGATTCACGTTTCGAGTTTTTGGATACAAACCAGCAACCACACTCCACGCAAAACAAGCTTCCTTTGTATCATACAAATTTAGCACTGCATGTTTATTGACTATTACATCAGGCAATCTACTAGTATTGGACATTCCTACTCGAAATCCAACATATTTATTTATATTAATTCTCAAACTATGAATTTTTTCTAAAGCCCACCCGGAACCATTTACTTCAAATTCGCTCATTTTTGTCAATGTACCTTCAATGATATTCTTATTATAAAATTCATTTAAATCAGTATACTCGAAAACTACCTCATTTTTGATAGCAAAATATTTTGTTTCTGATATGTCGCGAAGCACGTATTGTGCACACAAAACTGAATTCACCTTTAAAGCTTGTACAGTTAACGCTTTCTTAACATACTTTGTAAACCAAATATTAGCATTCGCTAAAAATTCGCGAGGATCCAAAAACTCATTCTTAACATTTGATAATGCAAGTGTGTACACTCTAGAATTGAATGCCGTTTCAATTAACTCACAGCTCAAGAAAGATTCATCCTTTATTTGAATTGTAATTTCTTTGAAATTCACAGCTTGTTGCAATATGTGCTCACTAATAACTCTCCAACATTCAATCAACTCATCACTGTTCTCAATCAACTCGGTTTGAATGTTTTCCCCGATTTGGTATGATACTGAAATAGCACCGTTTAGTTCACTTCGAAAATTAGAAACACTTTCAAATGCATTGTCCAATTGGTTTCTTATATTTTCACTGTTATTATGTAATACAATATCAACCTTTCTACGTTTGCTAGGAGGCGAGGTCATTGTTGCTGTTGTCTAAGCAAATGTCCAATTTGCACTAAAGTTAATACACCACCAACAGTTGGTGTACCATCACTGATGTCTAAGCATACGTCCAATTTGCACTATTGTTAATACACCACCAGCAGTTGCTGTAACATCGGTTTACCATAAACCTATAATCTTTTAAAGTATATTCAAGCCATTGTGATAAATTACTGCCTGTAATCTCCAATGAACAATGAACAGCCTCAAAAGGAAATTCATCCTGAAGTTTACCAAGCAAATTGTTTCTATACACATTCAATTTTGTTACATCGTAACACGTCATGGAAAATTCTATTTTGAAAACTTCATCAAATGTATTGTATCCGAAGAAACAAATAAAATGTTCATCTTCACATAATTCTTTCAATAGATATCTTAGAACTGTTTCTGTCACCTCTCGCTGACTATCCTCTGATTTGCTAACATTGGTAACGTAGACTGAAAATGTTGAAATTCCACTCGAAGATGTCCATTTGTTAAAACAAGCTTCTTTCTCATTACGACTCACCTCGTTATCATCTTCTTCCTCTTCTTCCGGTTGTTGAAAGCATACACGATGATACTCTATTAGCGGGTGCGATCGATGTTCAGTTCCACTCAGGAAATTAACAGTTTTCCACTTCATTATGCTGGTTGTTTTATTAGTTTATTTAGATAATCTGAAAAATTAAACAAATTAAGAAATAATTAGCAACTAAATATATCAATCGTTATATCAATCAATACATAATATATAATCCAATACTCACCAAAACATGTCGATGTGAGCGGTTCTTCAACCCAAAATACACCGTCATCAGTTTGCCCTCGAGTACTGTTTCAAAATGACTTGATGTGAGCGGTTCTTCACCCCCAAATACACCAGCATCAGTGTGCCTCCCATTGAGTTTAGTTCATCGATCTCTGATGCGCTTAATTTCGAAAATACTGCTGGTAGAAATACACTTGTTACTTCATCTTCAATGTTAATGTCCACCACTATTTTTCTTCCAAACCTCGTCTGTACGGGGCGAATAATTTGCACCACATATGGTAAATCAATGACTAGTTCTGCTAGTTTCTTATTAGAATACTCAGTACAAGATGATAAGTTATTGAACTTCGTTAGAGCTTCCATCACACAATTTGTTCCTCGTCGTTGACTTTCTTTATTTCTTTCACACACACACTCTTCGCGCAAAAGTAGAAGTTAAACTCTTCCATGCACTCGTCCATTTATATATCCTTCACCCCCACCCACACTCCAGAAACCATATGCTGCAAACATTTCTTTTTTTCCACTATTGCTTAAAGAAGTCAAAGATTACATTCTTAGCCAATGACGTTAAAGGTCAACTCTGTCTCACGCGAACACAGCAGACGAGATCAATCACACTGCTGCACATGGTCAAACTTGCACGGGTGTCAAATGACGGTTAGCATCCTAAGCAAAAACAATAACAGCTGCACACCACATGTGTGGATTGTTGATAGTGGCACACATGCTCACACTCGCATGAGTGTCAGATGACGGTTAACATCCTAATAAACAACCACATGACGTCAACACCCATTAACTTTTTATCACCATCACATAAACAAGCCAAAAGGTCAACCTCTTCCCACGCTAACACGTGCACTGCACATGCTCGCTCCTGGACCACGTGCTCGCTCTAAGGACCCATGACGTCATCCCATGACGTCATCAGGATTACGCAATATTCAAAGTCTAGCGAATTATACTACTACTGGGATATCTTCAAACTGTTGCGTATACATTTAATAAAAATACTGTACTGTCTCTCCATACTTCTCTGGTTCCACCTTAACAGATGAAGGAATATCACGTCTAAAATATGACGTTATATTACCCATTGTGAATAAATAACTGCAAGTGTTATTTCTGTAAGTCTGATAAATATCAATCTCAACGGGGTAATCTAGCTAGGAATTCCCTACCGTCGAATGATAATAATCTTCCAAAAAGATTCAACTCTCAAATTAATTTTAATTGACTGAAAGATCTTAGCTTTCTCCAATAAAATATACAGTTTGTCAAATTCGGAATGTGTCTCCATTCTATACGAATGTCTATGAGTTCTTATGACTTTCATCGATTATAAGTTAAATGTTTCTTCCCAACTCGATGCTAAGTTCATAACGATGCTGTGATATTTCACAATATATCACTAGTTCTTTCTTCTGTCTTCAAGTTTCTTCTCGACGAATAAGAAGCCCAAATTAAATTAGTAAAATAATTAAATTGGTAACATAGACGAAAATATCTATCACCTGAATTCAAAATGAATTCATAAAAGTCAAAAATAAATTTACTGTTCTTCAATGAAAATTACTGGAGTACTGATTCCTTAAACAAGTTAAATATCTCAGTTCAGAAACTGGATCGTATACAAACCATATGAACATATCGAAAGACGATCACCACAAATGATCTCGTAGAATAAAACGTTGTTACACTGAATACATAATGTGTCGAAATATGGATAAAGGAATTGCTCTAGAATGTCACTATAATGCTCCAACTACATATTAATAAACACTGCTACCTTGACTGGAGATCTCGAAGTCAAGTGAAGTATTAGACAATACTCAGTTGTTTCATCCTTCAAGGAACTAGGTTGGACCCTAGTTCATCCCCTCGAACTGACAACCTCGGACAAGGGAGGATTCCCTCTTCCGGAAAACATCAAGCTCCATCTGGAATCGAACTGTGGACTCCCATCCTTCATCTTCATTGTTGCCGGGTATACCCTGGACATCTTGTCTCTTCGTTCTCCATCATGATATAGTTTCATTATGTTATCGAGTATTGTTGAACGTTCAGCTTCATATTCCGAAATAAATTCGAAATGGAAGTCATGGACCTCACTCGTATATAAAATATTCATTGAGATAGACTATGAATATTTTTATGTAGTCACTGATGTTAAGTCCGAGCTCATGTATGACGATAATGTACTAGAATGTGGTAGTACATAACGTCTCATGCTTGCTCGAAAAGTAGACAATCATGAACAATCTCCTTATCGAAGCTCCATTGTTGAATATACTACTCTGTCTTGAATGTATTCCTGGCGCACGTACTTTCTTAGTCCATAATTTCAATCACATTATAGTTCTTAAAAGTCTTCATTCGTTGAATATACTGTTAAGGCCCAAGGGTCCCTACACCCCTAGGACCTTACACCCCCAAAAAGGATATAGCCATACACCCCTGAATCTACAGACGGCTATACACATCTAAACATTATCCTTCAACTATGACTCCAATTAATACATCGAAAATCATCCGTATACACGCCTACAAATATGGCCAACATCATACAGCCTTTCACCCCATAAAACATCTCCCAGGCTAAAGTAAGAGCTTCCACAGTACATTTCTCTAGACACTAAGCTGGCACAGCTAACCACGGCTGTTGGCCAATGCTTGCATCACATCCAAAACAAGTACAAAAGGAACTGGCTGCAATACAGCAACATTGCGCAATGCGCAGTCAGCAATATGAAAAGCCTTAAAAGAACCATCATTGGAGAGTGGAGCGCCCATTTTACGCCGTAGGCTCCGTCCAGACGCATCCTGACGCTGCACCGCCAACATCCGGTAAGTGTACTTTCAGAACTCACACACACAAGTTTTACTCCTGTCCCTCACCACACCTTGTTTAATTGTACCAATTGTACACTTACATTTTGTATTTGAATCCCGAAATCAGGGAACAACGTTACCCTTTTGGGGACCTCAGTAAACAACTAATATCACTCATCCCCAGTGTTATCCGTTGTTTACCAACACCTGTTTTTATCGCCGACCTCCCAGTTCCTCAATTGCACTTGACCTATCGTTTCATTGTTTCGAGTATTGCTGTGTAAGTTGATAGCTCACTGCCAGGCGCTATCTCTATCTCTGTCTCGCTCACACCTCAATTGTTTCGTCGCGCTAGCAATAAGCAGGCAGCTTGCTCCGCACGGACTCAGCCTGCAGGAATAGCTCCCTTCCAAAGTGCACTTATTCGACTACAAAACCCATTCGACACCCCAACGTCACTTCGCTCTTAACAACACCTCACACTGCCCCTAAATTAGAGGCCACCCTCCAGACAATTACACACCCTGTTCGTAACCCACAGGAAGGGTACAGAACAATTCACAGTCATCATACTTGTGTAACAATACAGTTCCTCAATAATAATAATAATAATAATGTCAATCACTGTTACTCACGTGAATCTGTCTGGCCTGAACTAGAATGCTTTACTGCGCTGGAGTCCGTTACTTTTCTATTTCATTTCTAAAATGTCTGTAGTTCTCAAAATCTTCCTCTAGTCGCACTGAAAGTTTGTAACACGCTTCTATATGTTCTGCACTATAGATTGTAGTTAAAATAATTGTTCTAATATCGAATAGTCAAAAGTTATTGCGGTATTAACACTCCTCGCAACTTCACCTAAATCGCAAGCACGGCGATCTCCACTATCTAGCCTCAATCTGCGGTGTCTCCACGAGTCAACCACTCTCGGACTCGGCTCATACCTTCGGGACTGCAACTCTCCTGGAATACACGTCTGAACGCTTCCAACTTCACAGGAACAAGAGCCCTGATGCCTTGCGTCTCCCCTCCAAGACACCAGATCTAGCCGCCATTTTTCGTTCCCTCGAAAAATTTAGCGGGCACTAGAAAAATGCTTATTCTGACGTATTTCGACCTCCCTCCGACTTCCAAAATATTTCCAATATTTTCTTATAATTTTCTTCATATAATCAATTCATAAAATGACTCTCTTGGGGCCTAAATGTGATAATTCTCCAAAAAATGTAGTTGAAGGAACTCCCGTCTTCTCTAAGATTTCTCCTTATTGGCTGTGGGCTTACATCCAATGGTATAATTTATAACAATATTTAAACATTTTTTGAGATAATTCGCTGTTGCTAGGTCAATTCTAAGCTTCTAGAACCTCCGGTTGCGCAATAACATCACGTGACGGAGTCTCCCTCCTGCTCAACGTAGCAACACGACTGGTTTGTGCCATGTTCCAGCATCGATATTGCTTGGTTAAATTTTATCATACGGCTTCAAAAATAATCCCATTTTCATCCCAAATAATTCATTTTTCGGGAGTAGTACCTACTGTATTAATCCTTTGGATTAAGCTTGCAAAGAACATGGCATTTCTCATCGCCATAGTCCACCTGGATTAAGACGTGTGGCGAATAAAGTGTTGTTGAAAAAGCTATACAACGTTTGACTTCCTGTGATACCTCAGTAGAAGAGAGGTAGGCAGCTCTGATTGTGATTAGTACTATCAAAGGAAAGTTAATGATGAGTGGACATGTATATTTAAAAAAAGGATAAAAAGGATTGAATAATTTGTATTTTGTATTCTCTTTTTCCTTGTAAAGCCCTATTTGTTGTGAAATAAAACCAGTTTTACCAGAGCACGATGTCTTTTAATTTTAAAATGTAGATAGCCATTTTTTGATTTTCATTTTGACACATTAAAATTTCCAATTTCCAATTTGCATTTTTTAAAATTTCATTTTCAAATTTTGCACATTGCCGATATTGAAAAGTTCATTTTTCATTTTGCGGTTAACACATTTTCATTTCGCCTATGTAGAAAGTTCATTTTTCTCAAACACGTTTTCACATTTTTAGTTTTTTAATGTCTTGATGCGAGTGCTTGGCTATGGTGATGGTGCAGTCTCTCTGTTTGTTTCCGGAAACGTAGTGGCATACTACACGTACGACTGTCTTACAATTAAAGCCTATCTACCACTGCATTAACAAAAATATTTACTAATTAAAATTAATTAACTTTCCCATCCTCCCTCACCGTGTTTGCTATGGTCAAACGACAAAAGTTAAATACTCATTTTTTCTCTCTCTCTTGTAGTCATACATCCACACATACATACCGTGCCCGATAATCTGGCTTCCGATTGGGTGGCCCGACACAACACGCCAATCCTAACCCAGAATTCGGGTCAACTCGAATTAAATATAAACCATGGATGCTAAAACCAAATTCAGATTTTAAAAAATGTCGGGGGGTTGAGATTCAAATAATCCCAGGGTCTTAATTAGGATCGGGTTCAACTGGGCTTATCTCGAAATTGATCCGATGAACACCCAAGATAGCAACGAAACAAAAGATGATGTAGAATTCAACTGTTAAGGTAAAACTCATCCACCAATTTATTATAAAACCACACAAGGAAATACATAAAATAAATTACAGAAATCTGCCTCCACTCGGAGATTCTTCGAATTTAGTCTTGATGTGCAATAAAGAAAATAAATAAACGCCAAGTCAAAGATGGATTATCAGGGACAAAAAATCTCTGGGCGTCCCAACGTTCTATATAATAAAACGTACGGAGATCTGAGTTAAACACAATACTTTTACGGCAGTTAGTTCAATCATCATGTCACCTCTCCATTATAGGGTCCATATGTGAGCAGGTGTACAAATGTGAAGATATTCAAAGTAAAAAACTATATCAACTCCTTCGAACTAAGTTCAACTGTAAGGAAATACGGATGTCTCTTAGGTCATACAATTATTTACAAAATTAAATTGTGGATCAAATGTTTTTCTTATCACATTAACTGATTTTCATTCGATTATGTCTCATTTTATAAGCACTTGTTACATTTATCACCTTTGCTTCCTTTCCATTAAAATATTTATGAAACATTACAATAGGATACCACACTTATTTCACTTCATTAAATTTTTGTCCACCATCTCTCATTTAGCTCAATTTCAGGTTTTCAATCGATCACCGCGTGATCTTTACACATTCCCTAATACTCCAGAAACATTTGTGTCGATTGCCTTTAACCTTATTATACTCCTATAACTTACAGTGACTTCAAATTATTATACGCATTTATTAACTACGTCACATTCATAATAATCACTTATCTTTATCAACCTTGTCATAGCGGGAACATTTATCTTCATTATATTTCTCCCCAAACAGCCCACTAATTCTGTTTCACAAACACAGTTCCATTTCTACTCAACCTTGAATATCACACATTTCATTACATGTTTCTATGTTCAACTTCGCTGCAAATCGCATCTACTCGTTTTCAATCATGAGTTAAAACCCTTTATGTGGTGTGAGAATGCTTCGCATATTTACAAATATGTGGAAGAAACATTTATGGCCCCTTAAGTGTGAATGTATCTCCTTGAAAGTTTTGAATGCTCAAATAATGATTTGGCATCATAATTAAACCACATCAAAAGGACGCTGTGATGTAACACGCCGACTGATCCGTATTATATTATATTTTAAGACATCCACGTACTTCAAATAACCACTAATAATTGTATTAATTACTATCGCTCAAAATCGAAACTCAATTTTACGTCCCTAATAACTATATTATATTATCGCAGTTAATTTCAATTTTGCGGCCATCTGCCAAATTTATTTAATACAACCACCCAAACCGATTTACATACAAATTAACATGTGCCGCATTTGCCATGGTTCCATCGACGAATTTCCTTCGGATATAGGTCCTCAGTTATCCCAAGGAACCTCCTCTTCTTCCGTCATGGATCCACTCGCGACCTTGGGTTTCCGTCGTCCATCGTCCGTCTCCATCGTCACGTCGTTGCAACAGCCTCTACTCTTACCATCTAGCCGGCCATTCTTCCATCACGAAAGTTCATATCCCGAAACCCGCACTGATGCGCATTAATAGCCATATTGTCCTTTCTACGATTCGCTTCAATGTTTATTTTAAAGTGCCAAGAAATATACGTTTTAGCCGTGCTGATATTTTACTGGCCACACAAATTGTCGTATATTTTCATACTAGCTCGTCTCGTAATAACCTGTTCTCGCCCTTGACCTGGAAAACCACACCATATATGGTCATGGCCTACATCCAGTTTGCTGAGAGTTCACTGACCCTGCTCTCTTCACCTGTCAACTGTTGGAACAAATGCCCAGCGATATACTCGCTTGTTACATGCTTGAAAAAAAAAAAAAACATCGCAGCCAGTCTCCAATATTCTTGTACTTCATATACGCCTTATACTCTCCACGTGTCTTTGCTTAAACTGCTTGTTAAACTTTTAGAATATCGCACCGTGTCACCATACAGAAGACGGAGTAATATAGTTCTATCACACTTGGTTTCAATGTCTATTAAAAGCGAGACTGCTCACGTATTTTCCGGCTATGTTCTGCACTTCACAAAACTTCTCGCGCAGTCTACTGAGTATATACTGTCGCTTCGCACAGGATTGAAGTGGTACTCCCTCGCAGCACGACGATAATATAGAAGCCTTGACCTTCCCAAGTCGACTTCGCACGGGGGGGAGGGGGGGGGGGGGGAAATAAGCGACCTCTACGTCTCTTGTTATACGGTACTGGAATTATTTTTTGGGCCAGAAGGTCGATTACTTTGCTCATGATAACCTCGGATCCCTTGCCACTCACTTCCGTTATATACATAATTAAAATCCAGCACACAGGACACTCCAAAATTTAAATTCCCAATTCTTAGCTTTTATGGGTTCCTTCCTCGCGTATTTTCGGCACTTATTTCCTTCCCTTCCATCGTCTCTTTCATCTCCTTGCCATGCGATGTTGCCAGATCTCTCGGAGCCATGCGATATCGGTGACAAATCCCCCTCAACCAGAAATAATAATAAGCGTGCACCGTCTCGATTATTATTATTACTCCATTACGTTTAAAACGAACCACATCATCACGTTCTCCATATCGCATGCTTATAGTCTCCTGTGGTGCCTTTTAAGGCTATCTGCGTTGAATTTGCCTATTACTCTCTGGGTTTCGATATCTACCACTTCAAGTCAACCCCTGGCACTATACAGCCCATGACGGGCTAAGGCCGACCAAGCGACCGCTGCCCAGCCATTTGACATGCAGATATTGGGGTGACGCGTGATCAGCGCGTCGGGTCCCCTCGGCCGTTAATCTTGGTTTTCGTGATCGGGGCGCTGTCTCACTGTCAGACAGCTACTCAATTGTCCTCACGAGGCTGAGTGCACCCCGTAACAACCCTCAAGTCAGTTTTAAAATCCCTGACGGAGCAGGGGATCGAACCCGGGGCCTCCGGGTGAGAGGATATCTACCACTTGGTAACATTTATTTCCATAATTGCGTCCAATTTTAAACGGCCCAGCGAAAACTCTGACGAATTTACTGTAGATCTTCGCTGGCAAATTGGATGACACAGGCCTCCGGATGAGCACTTCTTATCTTCCATTCGGAGGTTGATCAAACCGCTTGTGTTGCACCCTTCTAGGTCTCTTACCCGTTTGGACCTGAAGCCGCTCGCGTGCCCTTTGTATTATCATGTCATGATTGGGTACGGCGTCTGAAGGTCTATTCAACAGATGGTCCCTTGGTCTTCTGGCTACCATGTTGAAACGTAGAACCTTGGAAATTTGCTGTGTACTCTCATGAAGCGTAGTATTTATACATGTTTCAATTAGTGGTATAAAATCCATCGATTTATCATGCCTTTTGTGTGTATAAATTCTGAAGAATTTGCCCAATTCAGCCATCGTCTTTCAACCGTGTTCGATTCAGGGTTTTGAACCGAGCTTAACATATGTTTAATACCCAGCCTCATCATCGCTTGTTGGAAATCCGCTGCAGTGAATTGAGTCCCGTGATCTGATAATATATAATCGGACTTGCCAGCCTTAGGAATCACCCCTTTCTCTATCCTATTAATCACGTATCTCGCTATGGCTTTTTGATTGTGGTGTAGCATTATGAATTGGATCCAAGAATTTTGACGGGTCGTTCCCAGAAAGTGAAAGTTGAAGGCCGATTCTCGGATGAAATTACCGTAACGTCGGGTATCCTTCAGGGCAGCGTAATCGGAACTTTGTTATTTTTGGCGTTTACCAAATGGGATTCGCAGTGACTGTCGATTGTTTGCGGATGATTGTGTAATATATCGAAAGATACATGACTCACAAGACAATGCAGTACTTCAAGATGACCTGAACCTCGTCTATAAGTGGGCGATTGAGAATAAAATGAAAATAAACACAAGAAAATGTAGTCTAATAAAAATAGGGAAAGTGCGAAGGCAAGATTTTCAAAATAACATTGACTCGGAAATACTTGTAGAAGAAGATTCTTGCAAATATTTGGGCGTTCACGTAAGAAATGATATGAAATGGAGTAGTCATATAGGATGTGTAGTTTCTAAAGCTTACAAATCCCTGCACTTTGTAATGAGGGTATTAAAAGGAAGTAGTACCTCTGCTAAAGAGTTAGGATTTTTGTCACTTGTAAGACCTATTCTGGAATACGCCTCGGCAGTTTGGGATCCATATCAAGTAGGACTCATAAATGAGTTGGAAATGGTACAAAGAAAGGCCGCTAGATTTGTGCTCAGTGACTTTAATCCCAGGAGCAGTGTGAGCCGTATGTTAAAGAAACTTGGGTGGGAATCACATGAGGCTAGGAGGATGAAATCTAGACTCTGCGCTATGTACAACACGTATACAAATCAACCAGCATGGGGTGAGCTTAGCAAACGTATGGAAATGCCTACTTACATGGGTAGGAGCGATCATCCTTTCAAAGTTAAGGGCCGACCACTGCGAACAAATTATGGTAAATATTCTTTAGTAAACCATGCCATTGAAAATTGGAACTCTTTACCTGCCGCAGTCTTAGAGCCTTTTCCCAAACATATAGGTGTGTTTAAGAAAAGACTGACTATTTGTGTAAATACTCCAGTTTAATAGTTAGTGAATTGTTATATACAGTTATTTATTTGTTATGTATATCTAATTTGCCACCGGGAAACACCCCCCCCCCCCAATTGCAAATAAACGAACGAATGAATGAATGAATGAGAAAACATCCATGGTCACTAAAATGTACTGGTTTCCCCAAGTTGATTTAGGGAGAGGGCCATAGAGATCTGTCGAATACAATTCACAAGGCCTGGTTGGAATTATAGCCCTTGGTTTCTTTCGTAATAGATGGGATGAATATTTGCTCTTCTGGTTTACGTCACAGGTCTTCAATGTGTTTCTCACAGATATCCTCATGCCTTCCCACGTTAATTGTTCCCACAACACCGCAATCGTCTTGTCTGTATCACCGTGACCTATGGCATGATGTGCTAGCCATGTCACCTACGGGACTAAACTGGGAGGCAACACGATCCTCAGCATAGTGCGATCTCGATCTGTGAACTTGTAGTCGGAGTCCCCTAAAATCAAATGCACAGCCACCTGCTTCTAAGTAACTTCGTATTCAGGGCCATTCCGGTCCATTCTGCCTTTCAAAAATCTATACATCCTTCTCAATGGCTCGTAACTTTTCTGCGACTATGGGATCTTTCTAAGTCTGTCAATCGTCTCACGGTCTTCCTACTGAATCTCAATTACATGCATGCTTGCTTCTTCACAGGGATTTCTGCTCAGTATATCAGCTAACAGGTTATTTCTTCCCGGTTAATGAATAATCGGAATCTTTGCAGGAACAGGGTCCATCGTGCCTTTCTTTAATTTGCTAGATCCGTTTTTAACATAAACTGGAATTCCATATGGTCGGTTATTATTATTATTATCCGGTGTCTCAATAGTATTTTCTTGAGAAATATCTTTATCTGGGCCAAAGGGAAGAATGGACAAGGAAATTCAAAGAAGAATAAGACTCACCTGGGACAAATTCTGGGGCCTAAAATTCATTCTTTTGGATAAAAATATTAACTTTCAGAAAAGGTGTGAAATCCTGGGAAGTTCCATCATCCCATCTCTTCTTTATGGCAGCCAGACTTGAACTCTTGTTAAAAGACTGATCAAGATGATTTAGATGTGTCAACGGAAAATGGAGAGGGGGATAATGGGAATTTACCTCATTGATAAGGTGCAGAGACAGGAATTGTGAAGGATCCATACAGCCCAGCGAGATCTTGGGGCGGACACTAGGCCAGGATGCAACAAGATAGGTTGGCATACACTGCAACTATATTGGATCCTAAGATTGGAATAAGAAATACAGAACGTCCAATGCAAGTATGGTGTCAGGAATTCAGGAAAGTGGTTGGTGTTCAATGGACAAGGACAGTGAGAGACAGAGTTAGTTAGTTATTGCTGTTTTAAGGGACGGAGGTCATCTGCCCCTAGTGAGAGAGAGAAATGGAAAGAATAATTCTCAGGTTCACAGTAATTGGCATAGGGATGAATGATAATATTTGATCTTAAAATAAACAGAACTTGAAGGGTTAATATGGAATGAGGTCAATGGACAATTAGTGATTATTATGTGTTAATAGCTTGGAACACATTATAGGAGAAACAAACTCTCAGGGACTAGCCCACCCACTATGGTCAGTGGAGCTATTGATGGGAGCTAGAGAGAAGCGTTACGGGAGGAATGTTGATGAAACGAGCCTCCACCCCTATCCCCACGCATCCATCCCAAGCTTCCTTTTAATCATGCGTTTCTGAAAACGTTGCCCATCGCAGTCAGTCGCACGCTGACATATGAGAGAGTGCGCAAAAGGATATGTATTCGTTACTTGGCCACATGGAGATCATCAGCTGACAGATGTATGGAATCGACCTGGCTAAAGCTCATTTTCTGTTTCTTTAACTACTGCGTTTGAAATCTAAGAAGTGCTGAATTTATATAATAATATTAATAACTGCAGCTCTTTCCATAATAACAATATAAAGGTGCCCAATGCAGTTGAAATGAACAGTTGTAATAATAATAATAATAAGTCGTTATTCAAGGAGCGCACGCTGAAGGTTACAGGGTCGAGTCCCGGTACCTGATCAGATCATTGATTCATTTGTTTCAGTTGCAAAAATTTAATATAGCTCCTACAGTTCTAGGAAAATAAAAAACGTAGTAGGCTTATACCAGTGTAGACACTTTCTACCAGTTACAAGCTCTAACGACTAAACAAAGGATCGTTGAAGTAAAGTACTATTATAATAACAATAAACAAGATTGAAATAATGTGCGTATCATAATAATAATGGGATACTTCACGAATTCTGTCCAGAATGATTCATTCTACGTGCCAGTAAATCTGTCGATACGAGGCTGACACATTTCAGCACCTTCAAATATCATCCTATACAGCCGGGATCGAACCCATGTAATTCAGCTCAGAAGTTCAGTGCTGTACTGCTTGAGGAGGGCGAAAGAGGGACGGAATATTTTCATTACTCGACGAGTTATTTTACTGAAAAACTTGTTTTTATTGATTTTATTTATTTATTTCATGAATGGTAATCACAATGTTCTTATCAATGCAATCAGTCCTTGTGTTCCTATGTGCCATCTAAGTGGCGTAACTACGGGGGTGATTAGGGGGTCAATAAGCCCCCCACCAGGAAAAAGTAATTTTACAAAACTTAATTTGATGACATTTTTATTTAAGAAAAGACAATTTTTTGATTGTGGACAAACGACTGGATTATGTACGATTATAATTTGAGAACGTTAGGCCCATTGAGAGGTGCAAGTTTGCTTTCATTGATTGTCTTATTTTGCCCCCACACAAAGCAAAAGCAAACACGTGACCATGAGCAGAAAACAAACACTAAACAGAAAACGCAAAGCAAAATTCAAAGAAGAAAAAAAAACAGAAAACAATAACAGAAAACACAAAGCAAAATTCAAAAACAAAAGCAAAAGCAGAAAATAAACGCAAAACCAAAAACAACAAACACAAAACTAAAAAAGCAATTAGAATCCGCTCATCCCCTCCCGATGTGATACTTTTCAGTCGGTCAACACAGTTACTGAGACATGCAAATTACTTAGGTAACAAATATATATTTTAATCACATGTAAGATTTTTTCAGATTTTTTCCCAAGAATACCAAAGTTAGTTACGGAAGAATGGGTCGAGGACAAGAACTGTAGGGGTAGGCCATGGTTAGAATATGTTAAACAGATCGCCTTGGATAGGGTGTGGTAGCTATGTAGAGATGAAATGATTAGCTGAGGACTGGGAAACAGCATCAAACCATTCAAAAGACTGAAGACTCAAGCATAACAATGGGAATTATTTTGTGTTGAATGAGAGGGAGCCGTCTCAGTAGATTTACTGGCACGTTAAAGATCCCCTTCGGGGCAAAATTCCGGCACCCCGGCGTCTCAAAAAGCCAGAGTATTTAAAAGGAACGTAAAACCAATAACATTAGCATTATTATTATTGTTATTTTGTGTTCACCTACTCAGAGTTACTATATAGTGCCCGTTTAGACCGAAGTCCAACGACCCCATATACATTTCACCAAAAATCAGTAGCACGAGAATCAAAACATCCCAGGGCGCCATATGGGTTAAAGTGACAACAATAACTCAATAAAAAATGCTTTACTAATTTTTGGCTCAATGCAAAAATAAGGATAGAAGGAGACTTGTGAAAATAGCACAATTCGTAAAATAATCTCATTTTATTAAAATATTAAAATTGACTAGAAATAATGCCAGAATAGTATTTAGGAATGCATGACGAATCATACATTTATGTACACAAAATATACAGGTTTATGAACACATGAACACTTAATATTTGAACGAAAGCCAGAATGTCAGTCCTGTTGACTTTGTTCAAATTAAATTATTTACAGTCGTAGGTTCTTCAGGGCAAATTAAATTGTCCAGCCTGATTCCAAAATCATAAGCATTCACTGGTTAAAATTAAATGGTTTCACTCGATGAAGAATAAAACTGTGTTATTCGTTTCGAATGTTGCAGAAAATAACTATCATTTCCAGTAATTAATACTCCAAAAATAGGTTCATTTTTAAAGTCATAACAATGGGTATTCATTTATTCATTCATTCATTCATTCATTCGTTTATTTGCAATTGGGGGTGTGTCTCCCGGTGGCAAATTAGGTATACATAACAAATAAATAATTGTACATAACAATTCACTAACAGTTAAACTGGAGTATTTACACAAATAGTCAGTCTTTTCTTAAACACACCTATATGTTTGGGAAAAGCCTCTAAGACTGCTGCAGTTAGAGAGTTCCAATTATCAATGGCACGGTTTACGAAAGAATATTTACCATAATTTGTTCGCTGTTATCGGCCCTTAACATTGAAAGGATGATCGCTCCTACCCATGTAAGTAGGCTTTTCCATACGTTTGCTTAGCTCACCCCATGCTGGTTGATTTGTATACGTATTGTACATAGCGCAGAGTCAAGATTTCATCCTCCTAGCCTCAAGTCATTCACACCCAAGTTTCTTTAACATACGGCTCACACTGCTCCTGGGATTGAAGTCACTGTGCACAAATCTAGCGACCTTTCTTTGTACCATATCCAACTCATTTATGATCCTTACTTGATATGGATCCCAAACCGCCGGGGCGTATTCCAGAATAGGTCTTACAGGTGACAAATATCCGAATTCTTTAGCAGAGGTACTACTTCCTTTTAATATCCTCATTACAAAGTGCGGGGATTTGTAAGCTTTAGAAACTACACATCCTATATGACTACTCCATTTCATATCATTTCTTACGTGAACGCCCAAATATCTGCAAGAATCTTCTTCTACAAATATTTCCGAGCCAATGTTATATTGAAAATCTTGCCTTCGCACTTTTCCTATTTTTATTAGACTATATTTTCTTGTGTTTATTTTCATTTTATTTTCAATCGCCCACTTATAGACCAGGTTCGGGTCATCTTGAAGTACTGAACTGTCTTGTGAGTCATGTATCTTTCGATATATTACACAATCATACGCAAACAATCGACAGTCACTGCGAATCCCATTTGGTAAGTCATTTATAAACGCCAAAAATAACACAACATCAACTTATATGGACATCTGAGCATGGATTCGAAGAACTTCGATATTAAACAGAAAATGTATTATACCATCTGTTTTCGATCCAAAATAATTATTCTGAGTGCATGACTCGACTATCAACTTATGGTCAAAAATTATTATTAACAAATCATCAATTCTTTAAATATTAACCATTCAATCATTCAAATAAAATAGTTGAAAATATTATTTAGAAAATTGTTACAAAAATAGTAACAAATACTATTTTTAAAAGTTGTAGTTCTTTGACAGAATATAAAAATGTTAATCATTTCATTATTTTACATAATATTTATATTTTTAATAGGATCACAAATATCCTTTAAATGGTACTGGCTGTTCATGAAATGACAGTATTATTTTATTTATAGCATCGGCCCATTCTATTTAAATGTATCAAAATTCACATGACCATAATTAGCATTAGACTACGGTAAAGTCTCCTCACAATGAAAGTTTAATGTTAATAACAAAATCCGGGTCAACAAGTACTAGGAAAATTTATAAAACACGATAATCAACTGTGAATTAACTATGATAGCTCCATAAAATAACCCTTGGTTATAAATTCGTCGAAAGTGTGGCTTTTAACAATATTTTAAATTCCCAACATATATATCAAAGTCATCCAACCTTCACCATGGGATGCTTCATTTTTAACAACAACATCATTCCTGCGACTTAATTGCACAATACGAATGGCACATTTAATTATTTCCACACACAATAACTTCTTCCCTAATTATACATAATAATCAAGCCTTTGCTTGTTATCGAAACTGGAAGATTTAGAAGCTTGTAAGCTCCTTCAAATGTGTTTACTGTAATTTTACCATCATATTAAACTTTAATCATTTCACATCGTGTCTATTTCAGGTCAAACGTTCTCTCAAAAGACGTTACCCAAATGATTTATATTTATATAAACTCTAGTAAAACCCTGTTTTATACAATCTATTTGTTTCCCGTGTCATCACTTTCCGTGTCTTCTACACGATTTGACTGCATAATGCAAGTGTAAAATGCCTCCAATGAATTACTCTGTTAGTAGAATGTGGGCGTGCGTTTAACCACTAACCTTCGGAAAAACAAGTATCCGATACAGCAAACTGTTTTAAATATCCATTTTATAAATTCACACTACAGGATATGATTATTAGAAAATATAAATCATAATTATTATTATCTCAGAAAAATGAAAATTATTATTATTATTATTATTAAATCATCATTATTATTATTATTAATATTAATTCCACAACTGGATTTAACTTCAATAAACAATTCGTGAAAGATCAAACTCGATTTCTTAAACGTGGAAAAATATCCATTCCTCAACGTAAATTTATTTTTAAATTTACAGTTATGACGGCTGATGACTGAGATTAGAAAAAATCACAAATTCAAATAAAATGCTCGTGATGCTCGTCCATTGATTCAAATCATTGAATCTTCATGTCTTAATGTATAAAATACTCAGAACAAGGCTTCCCATGCCTCGCATAAACATTTGCAACAGCAAATTATCAAAGAAAAGAATATTGTGTTGATAAGACTGTAGAAGAATGATAATTCCTGCTAACTACGCATAAAAATAATGCAAATTATAGCTTACATTCTTGTAGATCTTGATGTTGAAGATAATCTGGTTAAAGCCAGACCATTCCAGTCTTCAGTCCCCATTTGGACACATACTTAAATTCTTGTATCGGCCTCCATTGTATACCTACAATTTGTCTACCAAGACATAGCGGTAATCATATTCGTTGCCTGATAATCTTGATGAAAACTGTGCGTATTGGCTGCGTTAACAGCTGTAGTTATATTCTTGACAGGGGTAAGATCTAATTGATCCACGATGAAAAATACCAGATGTAACAAGATCCAAAAGTGTGGCATTCAGTACAGTTTAATACACTGTGAAACTTATTCAGCATCGGTAACAGTTCTAATGTTCATGTCCCTGAACTGAACCATGCAAGAAAGGTATTTGAATAAGTACTGACATATTAACTTGGTTGGTCATTTAGTTGCCAAGACAAAAGCTTGCTTCTGGCAATTGGATATAAAAATAATCCAATAATGATATTTGTGGACTGTGGAAAATTTATAGACTAAGTCTATCATATGTCCTTGAGCAGTTTTATATTTACCAATGTTTCTGCCACAAAATGTTTATCACCTGAGTGATAACTGACGAAAAATCGCAAGTTTCACTGAAATAATTTCCAGCACTTTTTGAAGTTCCAGCAACCATGTACTGTTTCATTGAAAGGCACTAAGTCCTAGCAACCATGTGCTATTTTTAAGTATAACGTCGAATATAGGAAGCATGAGCTTTACGAAGTAACTGCGATGAAATAGCGACTGGGCGCTGTGGCGAAGTAACGTACGATGTATCAGCGACTGGGCGCTGTGGCGAAGTAACGTACGGTGTATCAGCGACTGAGCGCTGTGGCGAAGTAACGTACGATGTATCAGCGACTGAGCGCTGTGGCGAAGTAACGTACGATGTATCAGCGACTGAGCGCTGTGGCGAAGTAACGTACGCTGTATCAGCGACTGGGCGCTGTGGCGAAGTAACGTACGATGTATCAGCGACTGGGCGCTGTGGCGAAGTAACGTACGATGTATCAGCGACTGAGCGCTGTGGCGAAGTAACGTACGATGTATCAGCGACTGAGCGCTGTGGCGAAGTAACGTACGCTGTATCAGCGACTGGGCGCTGTGGCGAAGTAACGTACGATGTATCAGCGACTGGGCGCTGTGGCGAAGTAACGTGCGATGTATCAGCGACTGAGCGCTGTGGCGAAGTAACGTACGATGTATCAGCGACTGGGCGCTGTGGCGAAGTAACGTACGCTGTATCAGCGACTGGGCGCTGTGGCAAAGTAACGTACGCTCTATCAGCGACTGGGCGCTGTGGCGAAGTAACGTACGCTGTATCAGCGACTGGGCGCTGTGGCGAAGTAACGTACGATGTATCAGCGACTGGGCGCTGTGGCGAAGTAACGTACGATGTATCAGCGACTGGGCGCTGTGGCGAAGTAACGTACGATGTATCAGCGACTGGGCGCTGTGGCGAAGTAACGTACGGTGTATCAGCGACTGGGCGATGTGGCGAAATAACGTACACTCTATCAGCGACTGAGCGCTGTGGCGAAGTAACGTACGCTCTATCAGCGACTGAGCGCTGTGGCGAAGTAACGTACGCTGTATCAGCGACTGAGCGCTGTGGCGAAGTAACGTACGATGTATCAGCGACTGGGCGCTGTGGCGAAGTAACGTACGCTGTATCAGCGACTGAGCGCTGTGGCGAAGTAACGTACGATGTATCAGCGACTGGGCGCTGTGGCGAAGTAACGTACGCTCTATCAGCGACTGAGCGCTGTGGCGAAGTAACGTACGCTGTATCAGCGACTGGGCGCTGTGGCGAAGTAACGTACGATGTATCAGCGACTGGGCGCTGTGGCGAAGTAACGTACGCTCTATCAGCGACTGAGCGCTGTGGCGAAGTAACGTACGCTCTATCAGCGACTGAGCGCTGTGGCGAAGTAACGTACGATGTATCAGCGACTGGGCGCTGTGGCGAAGTAACGTACGGTGTATCAGCGATTGGGCGCTGTGGCGAAGTAACGTACGATGAATCAGCGACTGGGCGCTGTGGCGAAGTAACGTACGATGTATCAGCGAATGGGCGCTGTGGCGAAGTAACGTACGATGTATCAGCGACTGAGCGCTGTGGCGAAGTAACGTAGGGTGTATCAGCGACTGAGCGCTGTGGCGAAGTAACGTACGATGTATCAGCGACTGAGCGCTGTGGCGAAGTAACGTACGATGTATCAGCGACTGGGCGCTGTGGCGAAGTAACGTACGGTGTATCAGCGACTGGGCGCTGTGGCGAAGTAACGTACGATGTATCAGCGACTGGGCGCTGTGGCGAAGTAATGTACGCTCTATCAGCGACTGGGCGCTGTGGCGAAGTAACGTACGATGTATCAGCGACTGGGCGCTGTGGCGAAGTAACGTACGATGTATCAGCGAATGGGCGCTGTGGCGAAGTAACGTACGATGTATCAGCGACTGAGCGCTGTGGCGAAGTAACGTACGATGTATCAGCGACTGAGCGCTGTGGCGAAGTAACGTACGGTGTATCAGCGACTGAGCGCTGAGGCGAAGTAACGTACGATGTATCAGCGACTGGGCGCTGTGGCGAAGTAACGTACGGTGTATCAGCGACTGAGCGCTGTGGCGAAGTAACGTACGATGTATCAGCTCCTGGGCGCTGTGGCGAAGCAACGTACGCTGTATCAGCGACTGAGCGCTGTGGCGAAGTAACGTACGCTCTATCAGCGACTGAGCGCTGTGGCGAAGTAACGTACGGTGTATCAGCGACTGGGCGCTGTGGCGAAGTAACGTACGCTCTATCAGCGACTGGGCGCTGTGGCGAAGTAACGTACGCTCTATCAGCGACTGAGCGCTGTGGCGAAGTAACGTACGCTCTATCAGCGACTGGGCACTGTGGCGAAGTAACGTACGCTCTATCAGCGACTGAGCGCTGTGGCGAAGTAACGTACGGTGTATCAGCGACTGGGCGCTGTGGCGAAGTAATGTACGCTCTATCAGCGACTGGGCGCTGTGGCGAAGTAACGTACGATGTATCAGCGACTGAGCGCTGTGGCGAAGTAACGTACGCTCTATCAGCGACTGAGCGCTGTGGCGAAGTAACGTACGCTGTATCAGCGACTGGGCGCTGTGGCCAAGTAACGTACGCTGTATCAGCGACTGGGCGCTGTGGCGAAGTAATGTACGATGTATCAGCGACTGGGCGCTGTGGCGAAGTAACGTACGATGTATCAGCGACTGGGCGCTGTGGCGAAGTAACGTACGCTGTATTAGCGACTGAGCGCTGTGGCGAAGTAACGTACGATGTATCAGCGACTGAGCGCCGTGGCGAAGTAACGTACGCTGTATCAGCGACTGGGCGCTGTGGCGAAGTAACGTACGCTCTATCAGCGACTGAGCGCTGTGGCGAAGTAACGTACGATGTATCAGCGACTGAGCGCTGTGGCGAAGTAACGTACGCTGTATCAGCGACTGGGCGCTGTGGCGAAGTAACGTACCATGTATCAGCGACTGGGCGCTGTGGCGAAGTAACGTACGCTCTATCAGCGACTGGGCGCTGTGGCGAAGTAACGTACGCTGTATCAGCGACTGGGCGCTGTGGCGAAGTAACGTACGCTCTATCAGCGACTGGGCGCTGTGGCGAAGTAACGTACGCTCTATCAGCGACTGGGCGCTGTGGCGAAGTAACGTACGCTCTATCAGCGACTGGGCGCTGTGGCGAAGTAACGTACGATGTATCAGCGACTTTGCGCTGTGGCGAAGTAACGTACGCTGTATCAGCGACTGGGCGCTGTGGCGAAGTAACGTACGCTCTATCAGCGACTGAGCGCTGTGGCGAAGTAACGTACGCTGTATCAGCGACTGGGCGCTGTGGCGAAGTAACGTACGATGAATCAGCGACTGGGCGCTGTGGCGAAGTAACGTACGCTCTATCAGCGACTGAGCGCTGTGGCGAAGTAACGTACGATGTATCAGCGACTGGGCGCTGTGGCGAAGTAACGTACGCTGTATCAGCGACTGGGCGCTTTGGCGAAGTAACGTACGATGTATCAGCGACTGGGCGCTGTGGCGAAGTAACTTACGCTCTATCAGCGACTGAGCGCTGTGGCGAAGTAACGTACGATGTATCAGCGACTGGGCGCTGTGGCGAAGTAACGTACGCTCTATCAGCGACTGGGCGCTGTGGCGAAGTAACGTACGCTCTATCAGCGACTGAGCGCTGTGGCGAATTAACGTACGATGTATCAGCGACTGGGCGCTGTGGCGAAGTAACGTACGGTGTTTCAGCGACTGGGCGCTGTGGCGAAGTAACGTACGCTCTATCAGCGACTGAGCGCTGTGGCGAAGTAACGTACGCTCTATCAGCGACTGAGCGCTGTGGCGAAGTAACGTACGCTGTATCAGCGACTGAGCGCTGAGGCGAAGTAACGTACGATGTATCAGCGACTGGGCGCTGTGGCGAAGTAACGTACGCTGTATCAGCGACTGAGCGCTGTGGCGAAGTAACGTACGATGTATCAGCGACTGGGCGCTGTGGCGAAATAACGTACGCTCTATCAGCGACTGAGCGCTGTGGCGAAGTAACGTACGCTGTATCAGCGACTGGGCGCTGTGGCGAAGTAACGTACGATGTATCAGCGACTGGGCGCTGTGGCGAAGTAACGTACGCTCTATCAGCGACTGAGCGCTGTGGCGAAGTAACGTACGCTCTATCAGCGACTGAGCGCTGTGGCGAAGTAACGTACGATGTATCAGCGACTGGGCGCTGTGGCGAAGTAACGTACGGTGTATCAGCGACTGGGCGCTGTGGCGAAGTAACGTACGATGAATCAGCGACTGGGCGCTGTGGCGAAGTAACGTACGATGTATCAGCGAATGGGCGCTGTGGCGAAGTAACGTACGATGTATCAGCGACTGAGCGCTGTGGCGAAGTAACGTAGGGTGTATCAGCGACTGAGCGCTGTGGCGAAGTAACGTACGATGTATCAGCGACTGAGCGCTGTGGCGAAGTAACGTACGATGTATCAGCGACTGGGCGCTGTGGCGAAGTAACGTACGGTGTATCAGCGACTGGGCGCTGTGGCGAAGTAACCTACGATGTATCAGCGACTGGGCGCTGTGGCGAAGTAATGTACGCTCTATCAGCGACTGGGCGCTGTGGCGAAGTAACGTACGATGTATCAGCGACTGGGCGCTGTGGCGAAGTAACGTACGATGTATCAGCGAATGGGCGCTGTGGCGAAGTAACGTACGATGTATCAGCGACTGAGCGCTGTGGCGAAGTAACGTACGATGTATCAGCGACTGAGCGCTGTGGCGAAGTAACGTACGATGTATCAGCGACTGGGCGCTGTGGCGAAGTAACGTACGATGTATCAGCGAATGGGCGCTGTGGCGAAGTAACGTACGATGTATCAGCGACTGAGCGCTGTGGCGAAGTAACGTACGGTGTATCAGCGACTGAGCGCTGAGGCGAAGTAACGTACGATGTATCAGCGACTGGGCGCTGTGGCGAAGTAACGTACGGTGTATCAGCGACTGAGCGCTGTGGCGAAGTAACGTACGATGTATCAGCTCCTGGGCGCTGTGGCGAAGTAACGTACGCTGTATCAGCGACTGAGCGCTGTGGCGAAGTAACGTACGCTCTATCAGCGACTGTGCGCTGTGGCGAAGTAACGTACGGTGTATCAGCGACTGGGCGCTGTGGCGAAGTAACGTACGCTCTATCAGCGACTGGGCGCTGTGGCGAAGTAACGTACGCTCTATCAGCGACTGAGCGCTGTGGCGAAGTAACGTACGCTCTATCAGCGACTGGGCGCTGTGGCGAAGTAACGTACGCTCTATCAGCGACTGAGCGCTGTGGCGAAGTAACGTACGGTGTATCAGCGACTGGGCGCTGTGGCGAAGTAATGTACGCTCTATCAGCGACTGGGCGCTGTGGCGAAGTAACGTACGATGTATCAGCGACTGAGCGCTGTGGCGAAGTAACGTACGCTCTATCAGCGACTGAGCGCTGTGGCGAAGTAACGTACGCTGTATCAGCGACTGGGCGCTGTGGCCAAGTAACGTACGCTGTATCAGCGACTGGGCGCTGTGGCGAAGTAACGTACGATGTATCAGCGACTGGGCGCTGTGGCGAAGTAACGTACGATGTATCAGCGACTGGGCGCTGTGGCGAAGTAACGTACGCTGTATCAGCGACTGAGCGCTGTGGCGAAGTAACGTACGATGTATCAGCGACTGAGCGCTGTGGCGAAGTAACGTACGATGTATCAGCGACTGGGCGCTGTGGCGAAGTAACGTACGATGTATCAGCGACTGGGCGCTGTGGCGAAGTAACGTACGGTGTATCAGCGACTGGGCGCTGTGGCGAAGTAACGTACGATGTATCAGCGACTGGGCGCTGTGGCGAAGTAACGTACGCTCTATCAGCGACTGAGCGCTGTGGCGAAGTAACGTACGATGTATCAGCGACTGAGCGCTGTGGCGAAGTAACGTACGCTGTATCAGCGACTGGGCGCTGTGGCGAAGTAACGTACCATGTATCAGCGACTGGGCGCTGTGGCGAAGTAACGTACGCTCTATCAGCGACTGGGCGCTGTGGCGAAGTAACGTACGCTGTATCAGCGACTGGGCGCTGTGGCGAAGTAACGTACGCTCTATCAGCGACTGGGTGCTGTGGCGAAGTAACGTACGCTCTATCAGCGACTGGGCGTTGTGGCGAAGTAACGTACGCTCTATCAGCGACTGGGCGCTGTGGCGAAGTAACGTACGATGTATCAGCGACTTTGCGCTGTGGCGAAGTAACGTACGCTGTATCAGCGACTGGGCGCTGTTGCGAAGTAACGTACGCTCTATCAGCGACTGAGCGCTGTGGCGAAGTAACGTACGCTGTATCAGCGACTGGGCGCTGTGGCGAAGTAACGTACGATGTATCAGCGAGTGGGCGCTGTGGCGAAGTAACGTACGCTCTATCAGCGGCTGAGCGCTGTGGCGAAGTAACGTACGATGTATCAGCGACTGGGCGCTGTGGCGAAGTAACGTACGCTGTATCAGCGACTGGGCGCTGTGGCGAAGTAACGTACGATGTATCAGCGACTGGGCGCTGTGGCGAAGTAACGTACGCTCTATCAGCGACTGAGCGCTGTGGCGAAGTAACGTACGATGTATCAGCGACTGGGCGCTGTGGCGAAGTAACGTACGCTCTATCAGCGACTGGGCGCTGTGGCGAAGTAACGTACGCTCTATCAGCGACTGAGCGCTGTGGCGAATTAACGTACGATATATCAGCGACTGGGCGCTGTGGCGAAGTAACGTACGATGTATCAGCGACTGGGCGCTGTGGCGAAGTAACGTACGATGTATCAGCGACTGAGCGCTGTGGCGAAGTAACGTACGATGTATCAGCGACTGGGCGCTGTGGCGAAGTAACGTACGCTGTATCAGCGACTGGGCGCTGTGGCGAAGTAACGTACGATGTATCAGCGACTGGGCGCTGTGGCGAAGTAACGTACGATGTATCAGCGACTGGGCGCTGTGGCGAAGTAACGTACGATGTATCAGCGACTGTGCGCTGTGATGTACTAACATAATGCGCCTTGGTCGTCGCCCGTTTTATACTCTCTAGGCGGACTCCTGACGTCACTGCGAGATATGTCCTCAAACCTTAAACTTCTCATATCTCGTCTTCCGCTGGTTCGATTTTCTTCAAATATAGCATATTCTTCTTCCCTGTTCCGTGCCAGTAATATGGTATTAGTCCCATGTTTCCAATCAATCGGAAAATATTTTATCCAAAATATAGCCTCGCTTGTGACAACAAGCTACGTCACTTGCCGTTCTGTAGGCTGCACAAAGCTTCGGATTCCTTCTTTGAACATTCGGAGCGCGCTATTTAAATCCTCCGCTCGGAACTTAGCATATGGGCCTGTGCTCTCAAGTCTGGACAACTGGATTTGGGCACAATATCAATTGTCAATAAGGCAAAACTGAAAAGTGGCTTCAAGGCTTTCCATAAGATGTCATTCAAAACAATATTCTCTAAGGTGGAACTGGACTTGCAGTCAAATTTCTACACGCACGAATTATTTCTACGAAGAAGTAGCACTTGAAATGCTCACTCGCTGTCTGTCTTTCAGTGGATAAGCAAGTTCAGATAGAACGAGGAAATCTGGCCTTCATTTGATTCACTGCCACTATCACTATCCAAAGATATGATGAATGCGTCGAGCGCGTCTTACATGAGTCCATCTTTCTGCCAGTAGTCTTCCTCATTGCCATGAACGTGGGAACGATATCCTTCCCAATCTTCTTTGGTAACAGAGGAAAGTGCAGTTCTTGTTACGGCTTCGAGATTTGTCATGGAAATGTCCCCAGTAACATTACTTTCCCGAACCTCTTTGCCTTCGCCCAGGCCAATTCAATGGCATTAAACTCATACATGTAAGGCGGCAACCGAATAACGTCACGCCCATGTGACTTGAACAGCTCATCAATCCTGAAGGTAATCTCGGGGCTTTTATTGAGGTCAATTGAACTGAGAAGCTCTGTTTTTCTCATATGCTCACCGAATGGCACATTGTTCGTTGCCAGCTAGCTCTTCATTTCTTTCTTAACCGAATACATCGTGGGGGGCTTGTTCTGTTGCACACAATGATACGAAGCATTATCTAACACCATAACACTGTTGTTGGGGAGGTTGGGCAGCAGCTTCTCACGAATTCACTTCTCAAAATTCTCTGCGTTCATCTGGCCATGATAATCCCCTTTTGATTTCCCAACCTTGAAAATAAGTAACGCTCCATCCGGGAACCCATCTTTAGATCCCGCATCTACAATTAGTAAGCGGTTCGATGAGCTTGTGTTGGTCATAACACCAGGTTGATCTTCACTTTGCCAGCACTCGTTAAATGTTAAATTATTATCCACCCATCCTTCATCGATATAAACAATGGAACGCTTGTCTTTTCTGTGACGTCGCGTAGCTCCTAAAAACCTACAGCGCTAACTGACAATGTTTTGGCGTTCAATCGAAATGTTTCTATGAATCTAGCATTACTTCCACTTAAATCTCATATCTTTCAAAATTCGCCTCAAGGAAACTCGAATCTCTCCTTGATGACACTCAAAAGCTTCGGGCATGTAGGTACTTTTTTGGACTAAATAAAAGTCTTGAATTACGTCCCTTATTACCCTCCGATCAAAATCACCACACTGCACTTTCCTTTCTTTGGGCTGTGGGCGATGCTTCCCTGGTGTTGATAATGATGTATCGCCAGCTGTTGTACTTTCCTTGCGGATTCTACACACTGGGCTAACAGAAATTCCAGTGTAATCAGACACACGCAAATTGGCTTGCCTTACTAAGTGTTTCAGTTGTCCATCTCGTGCCTCTGCATCACATTCGTGGATTACGTTTCTGATAACTTCCCTAGCTTCGCTGTGGATAGTCATTCCTTTCTTCCGGGAGGGTTCCATATTACAAAATACCACTAAAATGTATAATACTGTAACACAAATGTATTACAATACAATAGTGTTATGGTAAGCCCAACTTTCTAAACCATTCTTGAAAGCTTACAACACACAATTAACGCTATCGAACTGTTCTACTGGCTGCTTATAATATCTCCAGCATCAATACCCCTCCTGGATGGTAGGAGGCACTTGCCCTGTTGTGGTTAATCTGAATGGGTAACGGGAACATTATAATCTGCTCTTTATTTAGTCTAACCAAGACGTGACAAGTCAAATAATAACAAAGTAAAGAAGAAAAAAATCATAAATCGCAATCCATAGATTGCAACTCTCAAGAGTTACAACGTCTCAATTCCCCAGGGGGATGACCAGCTGAATGGGGCTGGTTATTGTGGCTCCGGTTGGGGTAAGAAGAACCACCGTCCTGACGACTGCATCTCTACCAACACGGAGCTCCTCAATGCGGGCCTTTGCCCACATGTGCCTCGGCGTCTTGTTTTTGAAAGTATGCGATATTTTGAAAACCAAACATGGTAGAACTTTGTGCAATGGTTCAAACGAACGGCCTCTATGTCCTTTATGGTCAGAACAAAAGTTTATATATTTGTGATTTTGTTTTTGAAAAATGTTTAATTTTGAAATTCTTATTGTTTGGAAACAAAGCATTAAAAAAAACGTTTGTTTGACATAAATTGATGGTCTTTACCCCCTTCTACCCCCTAACCAAGTTTTAAGTCTGTAGGATAAAAACTGAGCAGTAGGGGAGCAGTGGGGCTTCTGACACAAGGGCAACTGAATAGGCCACTTGCAATACATGTAGTTTAAAATAATTGATATATCTCGAACCCATGGATCGATTTTGACGTGTGACGTGTAAAGTGGCTTGTCTCGAAACCCTCTTTATTTTAGTAACAGGTGAAAGTTTTTAAGAATGAGGAAAACAGAGTTTTTTGAGGTAAAACCATGATTTTAGACTTCTTGTTATATCTCGCAAACCAATAACACTAGAGACGTGTACGAGGAGTTGTAGGACTCAGGGTGACACTCTCTTTTTGAATGTATTTTTGAAATTTTGACAAAGGACCTAACGACACTTTTGCTGACATTTTTTTTACCTGTCTTATATATTCATGGAAAGTGGTTGTAGATAGAGAGAGACGATACCGCTGGGCATGTGTTTCAACAATGCTATCACCGGCAACGGTGGTGGTAATCCAATACAGCAATCGCTATTTCGATTGAACGGTGGGTCGAGGGTTCCTTTTTAAAATCTTTCTAATGGCAGATGGATTGAGGCTAATATCCTAAAACGCGTCAAGCATGCTAAGATTTGTTATCCCCTAAAGGGGGTCTTTATTGTGTAAACGGTTATGAGATCTTGGTTATATGTTGGTTGAAGCGAGTAGAGAAAACAAACTTGCTGGAGAGCAGACTAGCAGGATGTGAATGTCATTTGAGCTTATTGGAATGTGCTGATCTGTCTTGACGACAGGTGTGATGGAAAATTACAAAGACGCAGAGAACGCTTGAAGGTCAAATAATCTGTCAACCGTGGTGGGAGGGGAGATCGAAATGCATGTGGACACGTGTGAGATGACATATGAAACAACATGCAAGCTAAACAAGTTACATCCTGTTTTGGTTCGTACGTGACAAAATGCTTGTTGATGTGTAATATGACCTGACACACAGGTGTTCACCTTGTACGTTAGCTGTCCACGTGCACGAAAACTGCTAACAAGTCACATCCTGGTTTGGTTCGTACGTGACAAAATGCCAGTTGACATGTAATATGATCCGACACACGTGTTCACCTTGAACGTTAGCTGTACATGTGTTTGATAACAAGATGTTCAAACGTGGGAATCGATGAGTCAGTGAATAGTATGATGTAACGTGACATATATAAAGACTTGTTGCTAACATTTTCACTCGCACTTATGTGACAACCTTTGAAAACGCTACAGAGTTGTGTGAAACACTTGGTCTTTTTTAACAGTTTTGGTGTTGGTGGAAAATACTTAACCTTGTTGTAGGTAGGTATTTGTTTATATAGTTATTGATTTATATATATTTACAAGTAATTATTTATTGATTGATAAGGTGATACATGAATGTTTATTATTTGTTTGCAGATAACGTGTATACCTGTTGTGTGTGGCAAAGAGATTGAAAGAGAGAGAAAGACGGACAGAAAGTGAGACAGAAACCATTAACACACTAGTCCACGAGACGGGAATAAAGTCAAGGTGAGATTTATTTCTGATATATAATCTGTTTGATTTGTTTTTGTTTGTTTATGAAATGCATAAACTATTTAGAATTGATATACTTATGGTGGTTTATTTTATTTCTTTTTAGATATTTGGAAAAAGCTTTACCACTGTAGCCACTGCAGCTGAAAACCAAGTGACTGAAGAGTCGGACCTCGTTAGACCGTCTACAGCTGAAAACTCCGATGAGAGTGTTTTTTTCAAAATTATGTATTTTGCTGCTTCAGATACGTTAACTTGGGAATTTCTAAACAGTTGTTTTAAATCACGTGTGTGTTCTGGTCGTATGGTCAATGCTAGAGAAAGTTTGATTCCCAAAGATTTTTTAGAATCTTCCTTTGGATTTTTGTAAAATGAAATTTGTACAGCGCAAGGGTTGCATACAGCTTTAAAAGAGAATACGGAACTGGTGTGTGATTTCATATATAAAAAGAAGGATGTAGGACATAAAAAACAATTTATATTTGCAGTAAAATGCAGGAGCTTTTCATAGCCCATAATTTGGGACAGTGGTATGAAACCCACCTGGTCAATGCCTTGCTGGCTAAATTTGATAAAATGCAACAAGGACCCAGTGGTCTTGCGTTAGACAAAATTCAACACCTACAAATTTACATTTGTCAATTCAATCCTTTGAATGCTGGGGCTAATTGTATTGAGACACCACAAGCAATCGCATTGAAAAAGGCTGTGGTTAACATTGAAAATAAGGATGATAATGTTTTCTGTTGTGTGTTGCCGCATATTTGCAGCCAGCACAAGACCGTCATGGTTCTCGACCAGGAAAGTACGGGGCCAAGTTTAATGAATTAAAACAAAATTTAAATTTAACTGATGTATCGTTCCCTATGGACTTAACCGAGATCCATAGGTTTGAACAAGATAATCTGGACTTTTCGTTCATGGTGTGTGGCCTTAAAGGTGATGACATTGTGGGTCCTCTTTATGCCACGAAAGAACCAAAACGACACCGCATTCACCTTTTATACCTGTCTCAGGGAGAGGTGAATCACTATTGCCTGATTAAGAATTTAAGTAGATTGCTAAGCAGACAAGCGTCCAAGCATAAATATGTAAAACATATTTGTGATCGTTGCTTGCAATATTTTACAACCCCTATGCTTTTGGAACGACATAGGGTACATTGTCTATCTCAGGAAGCTGTGAGACTCGTATTGACATAAGGGTACCAAGCTGTTTTGAAATTTAACAACATTCACAAACGTGATACTGTCCCCTTTGTGGTCTATGCAGATTTTGAAGCTCTCACCACACCCATGGCGGGATGTGAACCAGATCCCACCATTAGCTCAACCACATCCATTAAAAACATGAACCCTTTGCTATAGGATTTAACGTGGTGTGTGCCTATGACCCCACAAAATCCTATTATGAATCCCGTAAGGGACCAGATTATGCGAAATGGTTTTTGGACCAACTTGCCAAGTTGGCGTATCATGTACAGGGGTTACTGGACCACCCAGTACCCATGAGCCTAACTCTAGAACAGCAGCAACAGTATGAGCATGCCACCACATGCCGTATTTGTGAAAAGCCGCTGGTTAGTGCTGAAGACACCGTTCGTGATCACTCGCAATTTACAGGGGGAGTTCCGAGGAGCTGCCCACAAAAAGTGTAATGTGAATTACCCAGCTCCTCGCTTTATCAGTGTGTTTTTCCACAATGTGGCAAATTACGATATTCAGTTTTTGATTCGTGAATTGGGTCATGTCAGCAAGGGGTCGCTTTCAATTGTCCCCCAAAACCATGAACGTTTTACAGCCTTGACATGGCGGTTGGGCGAATTTTGCATTCGATTTTTGGATTCCTTTAAGTTTATGGCATCCTCGCTAGACAGCTTGGCCAATGGCTTGGATGAGAAGGAATTACAATACACCACAATGCATTTTGAAAAACCTGAGCATTTTAAATTGTGCATTCGGAAAGGTATTTTTCCCTATGATTGTTGTAACAACTGGGATGTGTTAAAGCAGAAAACTCTCCCACTACAAGATAAATTTTACTCTAAGCTAACACGTACTACCGTTTCCGATGAATACTATGCACATGCATGTCAAGTTTGGCGAGTGTTTGATACCAAGACGCTAGGTGAATATGCTATGCATTACCTAAAACTCGATGTATTGCTGCTCACAGATGTGTTTCAAAAATTCCGTGAGTTATGTCAACACATTTACGGTCTCGACCCTGCTCACAATTATACAAGTCCTGGCCTGTCGTTTGATGCAGCATTGAAATACATTGAAGTGGAATTGGATTTACTCAGAGATATAGTGATGGTCTTATTCTTTGGAAAGGGCATTCGCGGCGGCTTTGTGTCGCTTAATTAGCGCCATACCAAAGCGAATAATGCCTACATGCCCTCTTATTCAGAAGACAAACCAGATTCGTACTTAATGTACTATGAAGTGAATAATTTATATGGCTACGCCATGAGCCAGCCTTTGCCATATGGGAACTTTGCTTGGCTGACTGACAAACAAGTGTCAGAATTTGATGTCAACATGGCCAGCCAAGAAAAAGGCCGTGGATATATGTTAGAAGTGGATGTTGAATATCCCTCATCCATGTATGATAAACATACCGATTTCCCATTCTGCCTAGTGCGATTGGTCCCCCCAAACTGTAAAGTGAAAATTGAAAAACTCATGGGCACACTTTACAACAAAAATCGGTATGTGCTACATATCCAAATGTTGGTGCAAACCCTATCCCAAGGCTTAGTGTTGAAGAAAATACACAGAGGTATTTCGTTTTCCCAAAAAGCATGGCTTGAACCATGCATGCGACTCAACACAGAGCATCGACAAATGGCCGCACAACATTTTGATTTTTTTTAAATTGATGAATAACTGCATCTATGGCAAGTTAGTTATTTAGTTATTGTTGTTTTAAGGGGCGGAACTACGAGGTCATCTGCCCCCATCTATGGCAAGTCCATGGAAAATGTCCGTAAATACCGAGACATTAAATTGGTTAATGTCTGGGAGGGACAGTGGGGTGCCCGGCGGTACATTGCCAAGCCAAATTTCAAATCGATCAAAATTATCGATCACAATTTGGCCACAATGAGTAGGACCAGTGTGACCATGGATAAGCCCATTTACTTGGGTCAAGTCACTTTCGATTTTTCCAAATCGGTCATGTATCGATTCCACTACAAGTTTGCCAAACAACATTTTGAGGACGTATCTCTTTTGTATATGGATACGGACTCGTTTATTTATCACATTCGCCACTGCAACCCCTATGACGTCATGAAGGAACATAGTGACTGGCTCGACACCTCTTCCCACAGCTCTGCCAACATGCTTCAGCTACCCATAAAAACAAGAAGGTGTTTTAAAAGATGAATGCGGTGATTCCATTATGACGGAATTCGTAGGTTTGGCCTCTAATATGTGTGCCTATCGCACACTAGACTGTAAGGAAGCCAAAAGAGCAAAAGGTGTAGGTAGGGCAGTGGTAAAATCCCTACGTGTAGATGACTACCTAGCGGTTTTACAAACTGGCAAAGCTATGTCGCATAAACAGTGCAGGATACAATCCAACAACCATAATTTGTATCCTGTGCAACAGAGAAAACGCATCCTAGGCTCAATGGATAACAAACGTGTGTGAACGGATGACCTGCTCACTAGTCTACCCTGGGGTTATGACAACGAGGAGGAGGTTTGATTTTTCAGTATGATTGTTTAGAGACATAGTTTTTTCTAACTAGTAGATTTAGTATTTTGTAAATATTGGTTTTTGCTATTGTAAATTGTGGATTTTTGTAAATGGTAGAAACCACTTAAGTCTTTTTGTTCTTTAAAGACCTGTGCAACCCTAGTTTTTATATATTTAATTTTGACTGGGTTGTGAATGGTAAATGGTAAAAAGTTTGATTTTTTTAGACTGTACAAATGTGCTATTTGTTTTTATTAACTTAAATAAGTAATAGGATCTTCTTGTAATGGTAAAATGTTAAATGGCAAACTAAAAGATCTTTGGGATGAGTGTACATTTCGAGGATGTTCTTTGGAAATAAATAGCTTGGTTGTATTTGTTTCCAAAGACGAGTATGGTTGTGTGAATATATGACTGGAGAGAGAAGGAGAGAGAGAAAGCTTGTGTGTAGGTAGCATTGATTGTTTTACCAGAGCAAACACGGCAAGGTACAGTGGTGGAAAATTAATGTATATAGCAAATGGTAAAGAGTATACTATAGTTTTTTAATAGTTTTGTTTTTGAAATGTAGTGGTAGATAGACATTATTTTGTAAAAATGTCTTACCTGCAGTAGCAGTAGTAGGCCTCTACGTTTTTTGGAAACAAACAGAAAGAGACTACACTATCACCATGGCCAAGCACTTCCATCAAGACCATTTCAAAAACTTGAAATCAGCAAATGTGTGTTTTACAAAACTAAACTTTCAACATGGACTAAATCATAAACGAGTTAACAGTGACATGCAAAAATAGGAAATCCATGTTTCCATATCAACAAAATACAAAAAAACTTCAAAATGACATTTTTAAAAAGTGGAGAGTGAAAATTGACACAAATGGTAATGTTTGAAATGTAAAAATGAGAAATGAACTAATGCCTATCACCATTTAAAAAAACATCATGCTCTGGAAAACCTTGTTTTTGTATAGCCATAGGGATTTACAAAAAAAAAGGAGAATACAAACAAATACCAATTCCTCAATGTTCATGTCTATGCATTATTAACTTTCCTTTCATAGCACTCATGACAATTAGGGCTGCCAACCTCTCTCCCACTGAGGCATCATAGGATGTGAAACATTGTTTAGCTTCTTTCAACAACACTTTATACGTCACACGTCTTAAAGCAGGAAGACTATGACGATGAAAAAGGTCGTGTTCTTTACATGCTTGATCCAAAAGATTAATGGGTACATCACCACGCTGCAAACGTTTTTCAAGATGAGTTGCAGGGCCACAAAGGCGATAACCAGGGAGATGGATTTCAAAAGGTATGTATTGAATAACTTTGTCAATGATTCCATTGCCAGTACAGGTATGGCATATGCTTTTCCATTGATGGCGAAAAGGTTTGATCTTCCTCTTCCTCTGTAGACGATGTTTGTTGTTGTTGTTGTTGTTGTTGTTGTTGTTGATTTTTCTCGCCATTGCACCCGTGGAATGATGACACAATGTCTTTATACGGACTTTGATGACCATGATAGAGTTTGACTCGCTGGCAAGTAGCACACTGTCGCATAGGGGGTATTTTTTGCCATGAGCACTTGCTTATGGTGATCATAATCCGAACATAGTTGCAATTCACTTAACACAGGGTCTTGAGTCCATGATTTGGGTATATGTTGCCAGATTTCTTTCCCTGCACTCGCTGCCACATAATAAATGAATGACTTGGGGAGCGCCAATAATTCCTCTTTAGTAAAACTGTCTAGTTTCTTTTTATATACAAAGAACTTCCCAATCGCTTTATCAGTAGCATCCCCTTTCTCCATGGTATTGCGTCCTGTAGATGTTTACACGTCGCTTGTAGGAATCTCACTGGTGTCATTCACGGGCAAATCTTGAGTTTTAGTTTTATTTAACAACTCCCAACATTCATTGGTGGTTAGCCAATGAAACAATTGCCACTCATGGGACAGGGCTTTATGGGTAATGTTATCACAGGAACAGCGGTCCATGAGTGTTTGCAGTGAGGGGCAGCCCAAGTCCATGACATCGATGCATTGACAGAAAGATGCTAAAATGGTTGTAGCCATTGGACTTTTTCATTTCCTTTTAAAAATACCACACTTGCAGAGGACAAGTGGGCTTTTATGACCATGTCGAGGTGCTTATATGAAATGGTTCCTTGATTTCACTCTAGTTGCCTATGATTATCAATCCATTCAGTTTGTTTACTGTCTTTTTCACACAACAACTCGAAAGCATAGGGCGGTTTACATACCAAATGCGTAGCTTGCGATATCCAAAAGGTGGAACAATCAATCATGGCCACTTCCCTAAATATACATTTTTATCTCCAATTTTAAATCCTTGGCAATCCACAACCAGTGTGCGCAACTTGTTCACACTTGTCTGGACTAAGTCCAACTGACCACGGACTGACGATCAATGACTAACGTAGACCCATGACATTAACGTACATGCCATTCTAGTAAAAATGGTTAGGATATGACGGGGAACATGAGAAATAACAACGACAACAATCTTGCATAACAAGTTTTATATGCTTTTGTCATTCTGGGAAAGGAACTGTACCAACTCATACAACAATACAGTCTTTTGTGTTTATAACGTCCATAACACTGATGGTGTCCCAATGTCTCTAAACTGGGTGTTTTTGACTGTGAGCTGCTCACCGAAGCACCATGGACACCATGCAGTCCACACTTATCTTAACGTTTTTCATGACTTAGAGGCACTAGTGAGGGGTAGTTTGAATGGCAAGGTATATTACCAACCTCCGCTTTACACAGGTAGCGGCAGGCTGGTGACCAGCGCTGATGTTCTTCCCATTGGTCTATGGTAATGGAACAAAACACACATTTCACTTCATCTTTTGTTTTTAAATAATAGAAACCAGCAGCTGCCAAGGCTTGAGGGTTTTTAGAAAGGCATAGGCCATGTCGCAAAGGTCTTGAAACGTTGTTCCTCAGATTTTAAATTCATGGGTGTTACACCTGTTAAGGCTTTAAAGCAAGGCATGACTGAGCAGCTTGACGTGGGTTGGCCTGTTATTTATACACTCGTCACTAGGTTGGACAGTGGATAATAGTTGACTTGTTTGTGATGAATGATCAAACAGTAGGCCGTGGTATTGGCTGGAACATTGCCTTGCATTTCAAAATCTAGTCGAATGCCAATATTGGATTGCTTGATAGACTCTTCCAAGTAGGAGCAATAAAAGACAATCAGTGGTGCCCTTGTCTTAAACGCTCTTGGTGACAACATAGGGCAATTCTCTTTTTGATAATACGACCATCTAAATTTAGAAAACAAGTCGTTCAGGGGGCCAAACTTAATTTTTGAAAATCCAAATCCAGTCGTTCATAGTGAAAAACAGCTTCATAGAGGAAAAGACATGCATTTCTCAATTGCAGGTGATCAAATTGCGCAGCATCTTTGGTTTGTTGATACTTGCGATTGGTTTGAAAACCCGCGATAATGTAGAGAGGTCTCTCTGTATAGCGTGATGTTTTTACAGACCAACTGTGTGTGTTGGTGGTGGGCAATAACGGGTACTCATGAAGCGCCCAACTTCTAAATTCCCTGGGTAAAGGCATATCTCGTCCCACAATCTTGAGCATGTCCAGTTTTTTGCTATCGGCATGGGTTTCATGGGGTAATTTCCATAGCATTCGTTGAAGTTGAATTTTTTAAATCTATGGGTCCATCGTCATCTCCCTCGAGTGCATTATTATCACTCCTGTCTCTAACCAGGTAAAGCACTTGCCTTGCATTGACCACAATACGCTGATGATCTTCAGCAAAGCCCAAAATAAGTTTAAGAGGTAAAAATCCAGTATAGGTGCCATCTTGTGTATCATACAATCATTGGTGGAGTCTGGGGACCAACCCGCCATGTGAAGTGTTTTCCTTCTTCCTCACTATAAGATTCATGACACTTGATATACCCACATTTCTAGTGCTATCCACCACAATATCGTTAATTACATACCGCACCTCAGAAAACAAAAGGGGAAAAACATAGTTGGCTAACTTGGATGTGGTGGGTGTAGTGCCATCGGCTGTGGTGAGTCGACCTTCAATATGAATGACACTTTCATGCAGTAGGGTGTAAATATCTTGGTTGTTGATAACAAATTGAATTTCATCATTGTTATTGAGTCCAGGCGTTTGAGCTTGATAGGAATGGGGATCAATTCCTACAATCGCTCCCTGCTCCTCGATGCGATTCACTACCTCTAGGATATAATTCATCAAGGGGGTTGACTTGGTAACCCAAATGCTGTAAAATCTGCTTGTCCTTAGAAGTAAACGTGTATTCACGTGGTAAACAACTAACACCATTCCTAGACGGTGTTGTTGCTTTATACACCAGCTTCATAGTGGCTTTAGAACTAACTTGTAAGTCACTGGTGCGGTAGAATCTAGTTGAATGAGTTGTTGTTCTATATTGATCAGTCTTAACGTTATGTTACTAATACAATCAACAGCCACAGAATGAATGAGCACTACTGGAGGGTTTTCACGAATTATATATTCATTGGGCGATGTCACAATAAAGTCATAAAGCGAATGTGATGGTTCTTTATTGGTGTATACGTTGCTAATAATATTACACGTCACGACACGTGATGATCCTCAATCAATTTCACTTCTTAGACTGAACCATGTTTTTGTTGGGCTCCAACACACGTGGTTTAATTCCTAGTACAGGGCCAATGGAATCGGGTTGTGATTGAAGATCAACCTTAAACGTATAGAAAATTCTGCAACGATGAGTGTTGGTATTTCCTGTAAGTTCAAACTTGTGTGTCCCATCAAGAAATGACTTCAAAAAATATTCGTTGATCAGCACCACATAAATGCGTTCATAAATATCATGTATTGTATATCCACCAGGGGTCAGGGTGAGCACAGACTCATCATAGTAAAACTTGTTGTTCAAATTTGTACGTATGTTATATATTCTATTATACGTTTCAAGAGAAACAAGTCCCAATCCATAAGGTATTTAACTCAATTCAATAGGCGGGTAAAAGCCTAGGCTGACTTCAGGTCCACGTCTATGCAGTGTAAACGTCTTTCTTTCTGTTGACGGTTTTGCTTATGCTGTGTCTTATATAAAAACATTAAACACAAACGCTCACACTCTTGGCTGTTAAACGTTTGCTCACGTCCAGTTTCCAAAATAGGTGACTAGTTCCATGGGCGGGGGTAGATTTCCAAAACTGTCAAAGTACCATACCATGGATCCATAATGTGTTCCTGGTCCTCGGTCATCATCTAAATTTAGAATTACACATTCCCGTTTCTAGGGTCGTGGGTGTAATTTGTTCCGCATAAACACACATCGAAAATGGGAAAACTTTAGTTGTTTGGCATAACTTTTGACTTCTTCATGGGTCAAGGCATGTCTTGCTATGGCTGTGGTTATTTTTTATTATTTCGAGATGGGAAAATCCCAAATCCTTTTTGATAAAAGGCTTTAAATTTCTGTTTCTAGCCCCCATAGCAATCGCTTCCATCGTTTCATGGTGTCGCTGACTTTCTTTTAGTTGTTGCTTACCCTGCTGTACAGCTTTAATGGTTTTAGCCACAGCACTGGCACCGCCCAAAAGTAAACCCAGAGCAGCCAGACCGGCGAATAATGCAGGTAAAAATCCCCCTAGTTTGGGGACAGGAATCACTCGCCTTTGTTTTGACACCCGTCGCTGGAATAACACGTGTCTGTGCTGCTCGAAGGGCTTTCTTTATCGTCAACACATTATTTCTTATTTTTTCGTTCGCTTGTCCACCCATGCCTTAACCTCATGCTTTGGCAAGGACAATGTCTTGTTTTTAGTCTATTTCACCACATATCTTCGTTTCACCATGATGATGATCAACAACCTTTCACAAGAAAGTTTGAGTCACAACTAACGTGTTATCCTTATTTCATGGCTGTATATTCAAGTTCCACATAAAGTGGGAGATCGTTTATGGTTTTTCCTGCTTGCTTTTCATCACATGTGAGCATGAGATGAAATGATAATTCATCACCTACATTTACCGTTTGATGGTTAACGACCAACATCCTATGACCGGTTATGTCTACATGTAAATGGTTTTCATCAGGCATGAATTGTTTCATATGTATAGTTCCATAATAGTGTAATCGACAGTGTCAGGTCAGGTGCTGGTCATGGACTAGTGGTAAATGGTTCCTGTCATTCACAGATTTTTCATTTGTTAGGTACACTAAAAATACAGAAGGAACAAATTTATAAAGTCTTTGCATTTGATAAGTCACATACCGTTTGGTGCAGATATCATCATCTTCGTGTGGGTCTTCCACGTGAATAATGCGGTGATGATTAGAGGTATAGCCATTCACCGTAAACTGAGGCACTTGGTTATATAACTCATACACCTTGTTATCCACATACATTTTTGTAGTGACATCTGTAGACACTTGAGGATGTTTCACATGGGTTAACCGCTTTCCCTTAAAGTCATAATCTCTCTGTTGAGTGCATGGCGCTACAGACCTATCCACATAGTGTTTATTAGCAGTGTCTGTTTCTTGTTAGGGATCATGTATGGGGTTAAACTTACAGTAACTTTAACCGTGAATGCATGTCCAAACACATCCATCGTCAACCTGTTTTAGGGGTCTACTCTTTCTATGGCAAGACATGGTTCTATGTACAAAGACAGCCTGCTCACCTCTTTAACCCTTAGTTGATATGAAGATTATTAACCAGCATGAGTCATTCCCCGTGGGGAAATTCGTTTTACATCTCTACCTCAAATCACATGAACAACGCCACGGTTCACTGTTCCCGTCTTCCATTCGTTGCATCAACGTGGGACATTCAGGACGTGGAAAGACCAATCTTTTGCTAACGCTCATCACAGCACCCAATGGCCTGCGTTTTCAAAATATTTATATTTTTCTAAGTCTCTCTACCAACCCCTCTACGTGTACCAGGATCAAGTCATGTCTGAATTAGAAAAAGAGAATAAGGGCTATTTTTCATTTTCCATGCAAGAAAATGTTATTGCCCCGGATGCAGTAAAGCCTGATTCACTCATGATTTTCGATGATGTATTCACTGAACGACAAGGCATCATTCAAAGCTATTTCAGCATAGGTTGACACGAACATTTCGATTGCTTCTATCTTGGACAAACGTATTCTAAAATGTGTAAACAACGTATTCGTGACAATGCCAATGTCATTGTTTTATTTCACCAGTATGAGCGCATTAGTCGCCATGTTTATAATGAATATGTCAATCCTGATATGACCTTTCAAACATTTACTGAATTGTGTGCCAAGTGCTGGAACACCCAACGCCATGCCTCTTTAGTGATTGACAAACAAATTGAATTCAACCAAGGACGTTATCGCTTAGGATTTGATAATTTTATTACTATTTAAGGGACGGTCTCATTCCCTCTCAAGTCGTTTGTCAAGACACCATGGCGTTAGCAGAGAGTCAATTCATAAAGCATATTATTAGCGCGAAAAATACTATTCGCCAAATGTTTCGTGAATTAAAACGATCACGTGCGGATAATGCTTTGTTTATTCAACAGCATTTAGCACCGCCGCTAAAAGCCATGTTTAAACCCTCTTTCAAGCCATCTGAAACACCACCCACTGTTTCACAAGCCACGCAGACGCTACACGAGGACCCTGTGGAAGAGGAAAAGGAACAGGAGAAATTGACTAGTGTTAGCGATGTTGAGGATGAGCATGATTAAGTGTTTACGCCACGAAAACAATCCTCACCCCTTGCACAGTTAAAAAAGAAAAGAAATCCTTGGCCATAGTTCAAATACCTTCCACTTCCAAGCAAACACCATTGTCACAAATGTTGGCCACACCTCAACATATAGATCAACTCCAACATATTTTAATAACATACTATGGATTAACACTGGAATCTTATCTCACAGATCTATTTACTGGAAAGACAGACACCACGAAGGGTGTTCGCTATGAGGATAATGGTTTTAAAATTTGTGATTCATCCATTACATTTGCTCGTACAAGTGCCTTTATTAAAATGATCAACTATAAATTAACGCCAGGACTGTTAAAGCTGCTATTCTCTCGTACACCATCTTCCCATAATTATACGCCACAAGACCTTGCCAAATATAAATCCATTTTATTGGATACTCATGCCCACAAAATACAGTATGATCCCTCTCAACAAGTGAATGCCAATATCTCTAAAAAATATACAGCCATCATTGCAAAAATGTTTCCAACCAGTCAAAGTGGTCGTCGTAAAGTATTCGCTTCGGGAGTGACATTTAAACCATTAAAACCCTTTGTGGATGTTACCTACTGGCATAATCCCAGTAAGCTCATCCAACGACTACAGCTGTTGCATGCTTCACGTCAAGCTGGCCATACTGGTCTTGATTGGGAAATTCATGAAATTGAAGAAATTCGAAATGCCAAAAATATTGTTAAAGCCCTCACCCATCAAAGTGGGCATCGCTCACGTGTTGCATCGCCCAGCTAGACGTCACTATCAGCGACTAAAGGTGATTTCACGAGGTGTGGATGAACTTTGGAGAGCCGATTTGGTGGAAATGATTCCTTATGCTAGCGTTAAGAATGGTGTACGCTATTTCTTGACAGTCGTTGATGTGTATCCCAAAATGGCTTTGATAACCAGTAAGTCGCAAGTCTGGCCCGCTAGTCACCAAAGCTTTTGAACATATTATTCAGCAATCCAAACGTCAACCACAGTTGTTACAAACCGACCAGGGAAAAGACTTTTTCAACAAGGATTTCTCCAATTTTCTCAAATCTTTGGATATTCACCATTACACCACGTACAGCAATGTCAAAGCCAGTGTGGTCGAGCGGTTTAACAGAACATTGAAAACCCATATGTGGAAAGCCTTTACTGTTCAAGGTTCATATCGGTGGTTGAGCTTGTTACCTGTGCTAGTGTCACGTTACAATGACCAAACACAGAACATTGAAAACTCATATCAGGAAAGCCTTTACCACTCAAGGTTCATATCGGTGGTTGAACTTGTTACCTGTGCTAGTGTCACGTTACAATGATACCAAACACAGAACATTGAAAACTCATATGAGGAAAGCCTTTACCACTCAAGGTTCATATCGCTGGTTGGACTTGTTACCTGTGCTAGTGTCACGTTACAATGACACCAAACACAGAACCATTGGGACCAAGCCACGACTAGTGACCAAAAATTTTCCGCGACTGGATATACTGTTTAACTCCTTAAAAAGAGCAGATCCTAAACGTCACCTCCTCAACATCGGGGACCATCTTCGTGTGAGCAAATTTAAGTCTGCTTTTATAAGGGCTACACACCATATTGGGGGACTGAGCTATTTTGAATTCGTCAAATCAACCTGGACAGCCCAGTCACCTATTTACTCGAGGACCTCAACCATCAACCTTGGTTTTATCTCCAAGAACGTTGCAGGACAGCGTTTCCAAAACATTAACTTGTGGAAAAAGTGTTGAAACAAAATGGAAACAAACTCTATGTAAAATGGTTGGGATTTAGCTCAGTCTTTAATTCCTGGATTAATAAATTATATGTTGTGTGAACTCGTGTGCCTCTTAATTAATTCACTCATGTTGTAAACCACCTAGAGCCCTATGTGTAAAGTCCCCAGCTGCACATGTATTATCAGCAACATATTTTTTCTCTTCCCACCTGTGTTATATCTTATACCACCCCTCCCTTCCACCCCTTCCCCTCCCCTCCCTCTCCACCACTGCTATTGGCAGCTCTTGCCTAGCTATTGGCTGTAACATCATTCCCACAAGTTGCATCAATCTTTTTAGTGACTCAGCGGTGATCACGCTATGAACATCCTCTTACCAAGCACATGTACAGCTAACGTTCAAGGTGAACACGTGTGTCGGATCATATTACATGTCAACTTGCATTTTGTAACGTACGAACCAAAACAGGATGTGACTTGTTAGCAGTTATCGTGCACGTGGACAGCTAACGTCCAAGGTGAACACCTGTGTGCCGGGTCACGTACGAACCAAAACAAGATGTAACTTGTAGAGCTTTCATGTTGTTTCACATGTCATCTCACACGTTTCCACATGCATTTCGCTCTCCCCTCCAACCACGGTTGTCAGATTATTTGACTTTCAAGCGTTCTCTGCGTCTTTGTAATTTTCCATTACACCTGTTGTCAAGTCAGATCAGCGCATTCCAATAAGCTCAAATGACATTCACATCCAGCTAGTCTGCTCTCCAGCAAGTGTGTTTTCTCTACTCGCTTCAACCAACATATAACCAAGATCTCATAACCGTTTACACGTTAATGCCCCCCTTTAGGGGATTAAAAAATCTTAGCATGCTTCACGCGTTTTAGGATAATAGCCTCCATCCATCTGTCAAAGGAAAAATCTAAAAAACGAACCCTCGACCCGCCGTTCAATCGAAATAGCGATTAGTATTGGAATACCACCACCATTGCCGGTGATAGCCTCGTCGAAACACATGCCCAGCGGTATCGTCTCCCTCTATCTACAACCACTCTTCATAAACATTCAAAAAACTCTGTTTCCCTCATTCTCAAAAATGTTCACCTGTTACCAAAATAAAGAGGGCTTCGATACAAGCCATTTGACATGTCACACGTCAAAATCGATCCATTGGTTTGAGATATATCAATTATTTTAAACTACATGTATTGCAGGTGGCCTATTCATTTGCCCCTGAGTCAGAAGACCCACTGCTCCCCTACTATACAGTTTTTGTCCTAGAGGCTTGAAACTTGTTTTGGGGGTAGAAGGGGGTAAATACTATTAATTTATGTCAAATAAACGTTTTTTGTAATATGCTTAGTTTCCAAACTATAAGAATTTCAAAATTAAACTTAAAAAAAAAAATCACAAAAATATAAACTTTGATTGTGACCATAAATGACATAGAGGCCATTCGTTTGAACCATTTCACAACGTTCTACCATGTTTGGTTTTCAAAATATCGCCTACTTTCAAAAACAAAAATTTTAAAATATATATATATATATATATAACAAGTCTTTCATAGGAAAGGGGGCGTCACCCCGAGGCCAACAACATGTCACATGTACAAATCCAATTATTGGTTCGCAAGAAAAGTTTATTTAAATATTTGAACTTAGCTTGACCGCCATGTTTGTTTTTTGGGCACAGCTGCATCGAGTGGGGCAGAAGCCCTATTACTATTATTATTATTTATTTACCATAAATAGAACAAGAAGTATGGAAGGCCGAGTGAAAAAGGGCAAGCCCCCCCATATATATTTCATACTTCAGCGGCACAGTTTACATCTACATTTGTTTATACAATATTTACTAGTTTACGAAGATATTTGCAGTATTTACATATTTAGAATATTGACGTAGTACATTTTTCCTGTTCACTCACTCTCACACGCACGCACTTTCATAACCTCAATCACTCCATACATTTATTCATTCCATTCAGATACTCATTCCTTCAGCGAGACAATCAATCACTCATACATACGTTTATTTATACAATGTAACTTTTTATGTACGGCTTGAATTTCCGAAGAGGCAAGATCTTGGCATCCCCTAGCAGCGCGTTCCACAACCGGGCAGAGCGGCCGTAGAAACCTGTCAGGTAAGCATTGCTACGTGCGAAGGGCGGAACGAGAGTTACACATCGTCCTCTTCGAACTGAGCGATATGCCAATGAGTGTCGGCAAAAAGGGTCAATATTAATGGAACCTGTAAGGGATTTTTTGGAAAAAATTACATCAATTGGTTTGGCGCTTGCCTCTATAGATGGAAATTTTGACGAAGGGGAAGGGGAATAACGAGCTGCGCGGCGCTGTACACGTTGGAGCTTGTTCATGTTTTCCGCTGAAGTGGGATGCCAAGCAGGTAAGCCGTACGTTAATATCGGGCGGACCATGCATATGTAAGCCGTCCTGAGGGCTCTAGGTTTACAACCTCTCATGTTCCTGTACAAGTAACCCAGAACTTTAGTGGCCTTACATCTTGCCTCTTCACTTTGAATGTTCCAATTCAGGGTGTCGGAGATTGTTACCCCTAATAACTTTAAGTTTGTGCACTGTGGGATGACACTGTTCATAATTTTTTATTCAATCTCACTGTTTTTTTTACCTAGTTATTCTTATGTGTTTACATTTTTGTACATTTATATTTAAATTATTAACAGAACACCACAACGATAAGTTGTCCAGATCTGATTTAAGACAGCGGGAATCTTCTTCACTTTTAATGCACCTGTATAGCAAGGTGTCATCTGCATATAGTGACATTGATGAGGTGACACAGCCAGGAAGATCGAGCACATATATAGTGAAGAGAAATGGTCCGATCACAGAACCCTGGATCACTCCAGATGTAACCTGAACAGCCTGTGATCGAGCTCCTCCGTACACTGCACACTGCGTTCGATCCTCTAGGAATGACCCTATCATCCCCCTACTTTCATTAGCTGTGTTAACCACGTGGGGTTGCTTCTGAAGTAATTTTAAATCAGCGTCCTGATGTGCTGTTCTTCCGAGAATTCATGATGTCAGTGCTAACTGACCAACTTGAATTTTTACAGACAGGAGAGTACCCGGAAAGTTTGTACGTAATTCTTGGAAGTCATGTCTATATTCGGCAGACTTCCCGTGGATATATCGTCGCCAGGCCAGATGAAATCTTATACATTCAAGCGCCTAGTTTAAGTTGAATTTAAAACTTAAAATTTTCATTTTCTACCTTTCAGAAAATGATGATTATAACTGTATTTTATCCTACTACTAAATTTGTATGTTCATATAATGATATAATGACATCAATCCAGAATGTACAACACAAATAATATACCTAATAATAATAATGATAATAATAATAATATTAAATAAATTGCTGCTTATACAATAACATATCTCACAATTAAATCATGATCGCTGTACAAAAAAGGGGAAGTATTTGGAATATTACAATATTATCAACAGATATTATTTACGGTCTATTTTTTCATGGAGATGTATATATCGATGCTAAATCTCTGAGGTTTTATGTAGATTTCATAGAAAGATATTTCATAGAAATCTACCTATTGCAATGTATACCATGTTGCGACTTCCAGAAAATTGACCACGTTTATATTGTAACGTTTTTGGGGTTCGTTAATAATACTGGCCAGGCTATAATGCACTAAATCTTTATTTACATTATTATTATGTACACTAATTAACAATAAAACAAATTGGCCTACTTACTCGCACACACACACACAGAGTCTCACTTTACACAACTACTAGTCACTATTTATTTACAATATTCACTGCAAGGGAGTATCTCTTACAGTCACTATTTATCTGCACGGTCACTGCCTACGTTATTTATTTTCACAGCACTGTCTACAGGACTCCACATTTCTTTTCACTGGTTGCTCGGCACACACCTTCAGGGGAGACTCACTCAGGACTTAGACTCCCACGCAGACTGCCAGATCACCTCAGCTCGCTCGTATATATGCAGTCAGCCCCTGGCTTAGAATCTTCTCGATGTTGCCACTTCCAGTAGCGTCGAGTATATCTTCGTGGTTGGTTTCCAGAACTATCTAGGCCCTCCCAGCGATGTCCTGAATCACCTTTCCTCTTCCAGTAGGTTCAAGCCTATTCTGGTCGACCCTATTCAACGTTGCGTGGGGAGAGGCCTACCCTAATTAGCCCTGCCCGGATTTGCTATTCTGCATTCTTAAAACACCCCGCCCGCCTGTCCGGCCCACAGTGACACGTTACACTTTGTATTTGTAGCGGCCTTGGGAGGAACTAAGAGAGGTGCGTACATGAGGACGGTCTCTTTCGTCAGTAGATTCGTCGTACGGCCCCTCCCCCGAGAACTGTCTGTCCGGCTAGCGCTGACACATTTCACTGCTCCCCTCTTAAAATGATGATAATTGTTGTTTTAAGGGGCCTAACATCTAGGCTATCGGCCGACCCCCTCTTAAAAACAACTCGCCTCGAGTTGTTCACCTTCAGACTGTCCATTGTCCGAGGGGGTGGCATTGGTGGCGCTGACAAGCCCCTATTTTGGCTGGCTCCCACTCGCTTCTCTAGCCGTGAAGTTGCTCCTTGCTGACAGCTGCCCATTAGATGGCCCCTTTCACAACGTAGCCAAAAGGTGACTTTTCTTCTGCAACGGCGTCCCGGTGGTAGTTTACGCCGCTTTGGTGGAGGGTAGCCAACCTCCACCGCATCTTCGTCTCCAGCGGCGTCAATCCTTTTCGGTGGCCTCACCCAAACTGTCCTCTTCGCCGCCACCATTCCCAACGCGATGGTTTTTGCCTGCCGTGGGTGGCGCCTTCCATTGAGCATCGAATACTGAGGTACTGTACCCGTAAATTCGGGAAGATACCTGTTGGGAATCCATAGCAAAAGCTGGATTGTTTATTTCTAAATGAGCTCCGGCTAAAAATCCATCAGAAATTGCTCCAGAAAGGTCTTCGGGAATCCACACAGTATTGATCAATGGTATGGTGAATATACAACAAAATACACTGGCTCAGAAGCACCTACATTAAGTACTCGGGGTCTGCAGGAACTTAGCTCCAACCTAAAAACGGCTTCACGATACCACTGTTGCCATTATATTTAAAATAAATCACTCGAAGACAACAACGAAAAATGAACTGAGTAAATTTATTATAACAATGGTAAACTATAACTATTTGTAAACAATAAATAACAATAATTAATTAATAAATTAATTACACACATTCATACGCACTCCTCTACTACAACAAATACGCTATTGAATTTACTATGCTTTCAGTTAAATAGCAAAATATTTGACTGGCCTGAGCCTAATAGAAATATTTAAAACGTTTAAGACAAATACTTGCGTGCCAAACATTCATGAAGAGCTATAAAAAAACCGGCACGCTTCTCGTAACACATCCGGCCGCGCGCACTCATTCAAAGAATGGCACACTCGATCGATCAGCCGTGAGACTGTCTTGCATATGAAGGCGGTGGATTGCTAACAACTATCCACATTACATAATAGACTGGCCTTGAAATATCTAACGGGAATACACATCCCCACACATTTACTGTAGCCGTGCTGTTTAGCGTACAGTCACCGTGTTGAAATTTATATTTTCCCTATATAAAACTCTTCATGTCTCAAGCACTTTTCAAACAATCACTCTCAGATTTTAACACTAGCATTCATACACTCCCTCTCGACATTCATGATTGCCAGAGATGTTCAATCATACATAACTATAAATCACTCATTCTAAAAACATTCATTCAGAAATACACTATAATTCAAAAAACATTGAACAAATAATTATTAAAAACATTATTTCCCTAACTAAATAATTTCAAAAATATTTGCAAAAACTGAATCGTTATATTTAACGTTATAAAGTAGATTCGTAGCTCTCTTTCAACAATTATGCTTCTCTTTCTTCTATATACAATGTGTTCTTCACATATACCTTCTTAAACATTCATCAATGTTCTTATACTGCACACACTATGTAGTAATTAGTTTTATAGACAATATCCGTCAAATGCGTTCAACCACCAATGGTCAGTTGCACGTATACACTCAACTCCGTGTTGAAAAAATCCACAGCCTGCTTCCAGTCTCCGACCAGGTCAGGAATGGAATGAATGAAGCCCCCATCTAGCGGCGAGGATATGAATTGTGCCGGCTGCCGAGGCCTGACGCACTCCTCTGGAGCAATTATTAAATGAATGACATATGAAATGAAATGATAGTGGAGAGTGTTGCTGGAATGAAATTTTGACAGGGAAAACCGGAGTACCCGGAGAAAAACCTGTCTGCCTCCGTTTTGTCCAGCACAGATCTCACAGGGAGTGACCAGGATTTGAACCACGGACTCAGCGGTGAGAGGCTGGCGTGCTGCCGCCTAAGCCACAGAGGCTTCTCAACTCCGTGTTAATAAAAGTTAATAAAAGTATTAGTGAACATATGTAGACAGTTACTTTCTCAGTTCATTTTCCGCTTATAAACGCTCTTGACATCACTGCTAAAGTCGAAAATTTGCATGAATAGTACTTCTCAACAAAATGACTCCTTTTCTATTAATGCAATGTTCTTATCAAAAGAACTATACTACAATAACATCCCTCCAATGCGGTAAAACCTTCGCATGAGTACACACATCTCCACATCGCCTCATATATCCAAAGTATATGGTATTAAAATCACCTCCACTATGTTGGACAATTCCTAACACAATCATTGTTACCAACATTTCTTCAGGAATTGCATTTGAATTACTGGCATTATCTTCAGCATTGTAACACTCACTTGATGGCATATTGAACTCTTCAGTCAGTTCTTAAAATAAACTTCCTTTAAATAAAGAACGATCTCAGCCAAGTCGTGTATGAACTCCATACGTTTACTTCACAAAAAGGTACTTAATTGTTCACAGTATTGTCACATATACAGTCAATAAAAATACTGTGTCGTCCAAATTTCTGATCTAGCTTTAAATTACACGCCTATGCAATGTCAGATCCACAATACGACGTGAAACTACATATAGTGTATAAATAACCACATACGAAGTACGTCCAGAAAGTAAGTTCCATTTGGTAATAACATTAAATTGTGTACAGATACAGAAAATGTATTTATTGCACAAAATTCTACAACCCTTAAACTACTTTTCCACATAACTGCCGAAATGTATCGGCCATTTGCCGTAGCGTGGCACGAGTTTTTGTATACCTTCTCCATAGATGTGTGCCGCCTGTGTCTTCAACTTGCTGTACGTTCCGCTGTAGCGCAGTTCCGCATATGCGCGGTAGACGCTCTGTATCAAGGAGAAGAAACGTTCGCCATTTGGAGAGCGCTGTCAGCCACGTACGCGTTGTTGTGCATGTTAACTCGTAAATGTCGGTGTTGATTGAAAATCCCGCCGCTTGTGAAATCAGATCTGTGATTCGTTTTCTGAATGCTAGGAAAGTGAAACCAATTGAAATGTATCGGCAAATTTGTGAAGTGTATGGACAAAATGCGATGAGTGATTCAATGGTGAGAAGATGGGTCCGACAGTTCAATAAAGGACGTAGTGAAGTGCACGATGAAGAACGAAGTGGGCGTCCATCTTTGGTTACAGAAGAACTGGTTCACGCGATTGATGACAAGATCCGGGAAAACCGCAGGTTCACAATTAGTGCTCCCGCTATGGAATTTCCCCAAATCTCACGATCACTAATTCATGAAATTGTTACGGAAAAACTGAAATTTCGTAAACTTTGCTGACGTTGGGTACCAAAGATTCTTACGGAGCAACACAAAACAAAACGGATGGGTAGTGCACTTCAGTTTTTGACCCGTTACAATGAAGGCGGCGAAGAATTTCTGACACAGATAGTCACAGGAGACGAAACTTGGGTTTCTTACGACACCCAGGAAAGTAAGCGGCAATCTAAGGAATGGAGGCACACTTCATCCCCAGCAAAGGTTAAGCCGAAACAAATCTTGATACCTCGGAAAATGATGTGCACAGTGTTCTGGGACTGCAAAGGCATCTTACTCATTGATTTCTTACCGCGTGGTCAAACAAACAACGCAGATGCTTACTGCGAGACACTTAGGAAATTGCGCCGCGCAATACAGAATAAGCGCCGAGGGTTGCTGTCAAAAGGTGTTGTTTTTCTTCACGACAACGCATGACCACACACTGAAAATGTGACGAAAAACCTCCTACAGGGATTTGGCTGGGACTTGTTTGACCATCCTCCGTACAGCCCTGACCTCGTTCCTAGCGACTTTCATCTGTTCACACATCTCAAGTCTTTCCTTGGCGGTCAACACTTCAATAATGACGACGAGCTGAAAGAAGATGTTTCCAACTGGTTGAAGACACAGGCGGCAAACTTCTATGAAGAAGGTATCCAAAAACTTGTGCCACGCTATGACAAATGCCTGCAAAAGTTCGGCAGTTACGTGGAAAAGTAGTTTAAGAGGTGTAGAATGTTGTGCAATACATAATTTTTCTGTATCTGTACACAATTTAATTTTATTACCAAAGGGAACTTACTTTCTGGACGTGCCTCGTATGATATTTATCATGTCCATTGGAATTCAATATTGACTAAGGTAAACCAGCTTCGAATCCCTGTCGTAAGATAAAAATTATTTTCTATCAAATTATGTTTCCTAATACAATTCAATGATTAAAGCTCTTAGCTTTCACAAATAAAGTAAGGATTGTCAATTTCGCAATGTGTCTCCATTCGATACACCGAAGGTCTATGAGTATATGACTTCTATCATATCCTGACGAATAATTCTTGTCAGAGCGACGAAAAGTTCATAGTAATTATCATGATATAACAATATCATTTGTTGTTTCTTCTGCTCTTGATGATTTCTTTACAATGAGGTGCCCAAATTAAATTACTTAAAAAAGAATTTAATTGGCATCCACGACTAAATGTCTACAGCCTTAACTCAAAATAAAATTCAAAACGTCGAAAGTTAAAATGACTGGTCTTAAATAAGGAATACTGATTCCTTAAACAAATAAATATGTCAGTTGAGAAACTGATCCGTAGAATAAAAATATAAAATGATGAAAGACGATCATCTCAAATTATCTTCTAGAATAAAAGCTTGTTACACACATTCAGAATAAATATATGCCGACACATTGGAATACATAAAATATGGAGTAAAACGTTGGCCCAGATTGTCACTAAATAGCTCTCAATATAAAAGTAAATAACACTGCTACCATATCAGACGATATCTAGAAGATCAACTTAAGTATTTGGGAAAATACTTAGATGATCCACAATCCAAGATACTGAGTTGGACCTCAGTTCGTTTCCTTGGACCAGCGACTTCGGATAAGGAAAGATGTTTCCTCTCCGGTAATCACCAACCTCCGTCTGGCATCGAACGACATCCATCTGGCATAAACCTTCTGGGTTGCCGGGACTTTCCCTGGGCATCTTGAAAAATCTTCTGATGTTGTATCTTTTTTCTCCGTCATAGATATACCGGTAGTTCAGTGTCATCGTTGAGTAATTATCATAGAAATATTCATATAGATGATTAATGAAATATTTCTAGAGCTCGTAGTTGTTATATAAAGTTCATGAAATGACGAGAATGCACAAGATGTAAGTGTACATAACGTCTACATTCTGAAGTATTCTGGTTAACGAAGCTCCAAGTTGCATCTAAATCTCTGCTTCAAATATGTCCCTCACGCATAACGTTCTTATCTCATCATCGCAACATCGTGATAAATATCGAACAACAAGTCCTGATGAATATTAGCAGTCATAGTGAAAATGTTATATACTGCTCCAATGTGTACGTAAAGACACTGTTACTCACTTGGTTTGTGTTGCTGCTGTCTCGTTTCAACTAAAATGCTATTAGCTTCTGCGTCCGACACTTTTCTAAGTCACTTTTTAAAAGTTTATAACACGAAACTATACAATCTGTGACTCTTCAATTTCAGTCAATACTAGAATACAGTTTGTACTGTCCGATTATACAATTGGCCGAAGTCTATTCTCAGTTATATGTGAGTTAATGCAATATCAAAAACTTGCAAACTTCGCCTTGTTTCAGAGCTCGGGATCTCCTATATCTTCCCGGTGATCGCGCTGTCTCCACGAGTGGTCTCACTACCGTACTAGGATAACCTTCGGGATCTCGGTTAAGCCGGTAAATACATCTACACTCTTCGAAGTCTGTAGGATAAAGAACCTCGAGGCTTGGGTCTCCCTCTCCAAGTCATAATTTTGGCGGCCATTTCTGACTCCCTCCGTAAATTTAGCGCTCACTTTAACAATGCTTATTACTGCGTAATTAGACCTTTCTGCTCCTTTTAAAGTCTCTGTAATATTTTCCTTTACTATTATTCTCATTACCAATGAATAAAATATCCTTCTAGGGGCCTAAATGCATAAATTCTCTATATAATATAGTTGAAGGTATTCCCGTCATCAATAAGTGCTCTCCTCATTGGCTGGGTGCTTATGTCCAATGACATAAATTATAAAAATAATTATAATATATCTGAGCAAATTCACTGTTGCTAGGTTAATTTCAATCTTCTTGAAGCTTCTATTGCGCAACACATCACGTGATCGGAATCTCCCTGCCTTGCTTCCTATGCTAACATGACTGGTTTGCGTTGAGTTCCAGCATTTATATTGCCATGCTAAATTGTATCATGGGCTTGGAAAATATTCTCATTTAAGTCCCAAATAATTCGTGTTTCGGGGGAAGTACCCTACGGTATATTTCAGGAATTGGATTTTCATGACTGCATATATGACCAAGGAGGCTTTCAACTGGTGGGTCATGTGTTGTATAAATAATTGGAGTGTAAGACATTCCACTTGAACTACTTCTTCTACACCATGACCTAATAACTGGAACCCTCCTTGAGTATGATACAGTATATTTATTTACACACCAGTACTTCTTTTATCTAAGTAATAAGGATACTGCAGATTTTTACCCACTTATTTTTAAAATGTTCCATAGCAACAAAGTTGCAAATGTTATAGTAATCAATTGCAGCCTACGAGAAAGAAAAACAATGAATTTCCAAACATGATGTACGGCATGATGTTGCCTTTGGTGTAGGACTCATAATACTAATATGGCATTAATTTGCAAAATTAAATAAGAGGTTTGATTGACATAAACCTTTGGATACCATACTGTTCCGAACCTATACTTTTACCTAGCAATGCATGCTAATATAATATTTCTTGATCGATTATTTTAAATTTAGGGTCCTTGGTTACCAATAAAAAGGATAGCCTGTTGTCCTTTGTAATACAATGACAAGAGTCTCAAGCAAGGCTACACAAACAAACTAAGAAATCAATAGTTTACAATATCTAGGGTACTGATTCAGTGTTCACTGCCAGTAGCCTACTTACCTTGAGGAATGACCTAGCCTACTTGTCTTAGCATATACTTTATAACAGTGTAATTGATGTAAAATTACATTTATGGAGACTTTCAGGGTCCTAATAACAGGTATCAACATGTTTTCCCTCTCTACATTTTTAAATTCACTTCATTAATGCCTAAAACACGGACCAAATTCAGCTATTGTTCATTATTTTTAGGTTAGTTAGATAGGTGGGGTAGAGAAATGCCCTACTATACAACATTACCGAAAGATGTGCAAGGGACATACCTTCATGGATTTCATGCAGAAGGAAGCACAGTAATTTGTATGAGTATCACAAGTTGTATGAGACCACAATTCACATGTGATCCCACTTTCAGCACAGGCAGGACCAGGTTGGATCAGATAGCTATAATCAAATTTGAACCTGAAAGAAATTTAAAAAATGGTTCTAAACCGTGTTTTCTTTAACACAAAAACATTTTGATTTTATACCGTGTTATATATCTTCCAGCAATGTAATCGCATCTACATTTAAAAGCTGTAAATAATTATATCAATTGACTTCACCTACCTTTAAGGATTCGGTTGCAAGTTCTTTGCGACCGAAATTTAGGCCGCGAATTTGAAGTCCAAGAAGCATTCCTCTTCTGGTTACTGAAATGGATTTTAAGGTTATTTTTTTGTCTTAACATTCCCGCTCAGACAAACCTGGTGTGGACTTAGCTTATGTACTACATGGGTTCTCATCCCAAACACACTTTCTTTTGTGGTTAGCATATACAAAAATAAACAAACAAAAATTTGAAGATCGCGCGGTGAGATGATTTTAGTGCTTCTATACGTGAATATCCTTACTATTTTGCGCTGTTGCTGTATTGAAATACTTGAACTTGAGATCAAATTGAACTCGGATCTCGGAACCCGCGAATAGTTTTATACAACATGGACGGCTAAACGTGGTTCAGATTTAGAACCCCAGTTAATTTGATCCCCAGTCAAGCGATGTTTATACAAACGGCCCTAAATATGATCCCATCAAACCATGTTCAGACACCAGCCGCAATCTTCTGAACCGAAAAATCAAAAGAAAGTTACGCTTAAATGTACGTGTTTCCCCCCGTTCGCATTTTCGAATTATACTAAGTTATTTTTTGTATTTATGTATTTAGTGCTGAAGCCAAGAAGAAAAATGAACTTGCTGTTTTTTCAATTTGTGTTATAACCTAAAATAATTGATATGCCGACCACGTGCTACTTGTATCGTTTAGCGATTTATTTCTTCTTATTCTCTACTTCTCCTTCTTCGTCTTCCTCTTCTGCAATTCCCTTTTGCCTTCAAGCGTCGGGGTAGCCTCGTTTGAGCCATTTCTGCCATTCTGCACATTTCATTTCAACAACAGTTTTGCCCCTTTCTTGTCCCAATCTCACAATCCTATTCTGCCAGGTAACGCGGGATCTACCTCGTCCAGTTCCTCCTTCAACTCGCATTTCATGTATTTGTTTTAATTTTCTTTCTTCTTCCATTCTCGTAAGATGTCCATACCATCTCAACTGACGTTCCGATATTGAAGTGCTGTTTCAACGAGCCACGTGTTAGCATCACGGACTACAAAACTGTACACTCAGAATACAATGTCAGAAATTGTCATCATGGTCATCAGCGACGTCCAATACGGTACTTACGTTACATGGTGAACGTAATAAATAATGCGATGGAAGGCTAAATACAGAAGATATAGGGAGTCACCGGAACGCCTGACATGATGGAGGAGAGTATGAAAACCTACGGGAGGAATATAGTCTGCCATGGGACCTGTAGATGAATGGAGACCAGAAGAAAATGGAGCAGGAGAATAGGATGAGGACATCACAGGTATCCACACGATGAAGATCAAAGTACAGAGAATATCACCTCATGTAGAGCTTAATACTTTTAGCAGAGAAGATTTAGTAGTTGGACATTTATATCAGAATTCTATTGCAACGAAGTTGCAAGTCTCATTGAAATTTTGTTTTATTGCGACGAAGGTAGATGTCCTATTGATAAATGTATTACGACGAAGTTATTGGTTTTATTTAATTATGGATGTTGAAACATGGATTATGCATTATAGGATATAATTAGGATCTGAAGAAATTTACGGCGCGTTGGAAATGACATCGTAGGCATGTAAACTTGAACAACATTATGGTAGAACTTCACGACATTGATAGGAATATTTCATTAGCGAGAAATCTCACTGCAGAGAATGCCACACAAAACACGATTGGCAAACTCTTTAGACTGGTATTATAAGCATATAATTAAAGGTTATAAGAGAATTTAAGGACATGTAACAGAATGAAATGATGGAAGTGGAATTCATCATTCAAAGGTAATAATATTAATGTAATGGGGAATCATTAAGAATTGATACATGAATTATGCATAATTGAGTTTCGATGTGCGGTGGTTTAGAAATATAATGATGTTACAAAGTAAAATGTTGATGAGAAAGTTGTAATTAATGGTGATATTGAAAGGTAATAAATCCATATAAGGGAAGGTTTGCGAAGAACGTTCTGTGCTGTAATAATTTAGGGAAATTTGCAGTTTATCTTTAAGTTGAAGTAGTCTAATAAAACATCAGTCAGTACGACATTATATGTGAATGGTTATTTGAATTAATGGAATGCAATATCCAAATCTAACCATAACAATTGAGTAAGATAGAATTAAGGAAAAGGAAACGTTATATCAGTGAATGTGAGGAAAGCTAATTATGCATGACAATGGAAAGAGAAAAATCTATGTAGGATGATTTTCAATTTCAATGTGTGTATAACACTTAGCCAACACTTGATATTGTCCAGATAAATGTATGATTATGTTAAGGGTTGTCTTGATTTTTGGCCATTTGAAGTTATTATAAGCAGCCAAAATGAATATTTCATTATAACCGACCAAAAACCACAGCACACACAGTTGACATGGAATGGCCTTAATATGGTGTGATCTTTAGTGGAAATTCACTGTGTCAATCTTTAGTTAACAATTCCATGAGATGATGCCTTTAACATTTATTTAAGTGTGATCAAGCAATATAAATGAGTTTTATCCTAGCAAATGCTATTAATAAAATAGTTTGACCTGAAGGCAATGAAATTTGAATCAAGTTAACGTGTGCTATATATCCAAATGTTGGTGCAATGCCTAGCCCAAGGCCTAGTGTTAAAGAAAATCCATCGGGGTATGTCCTTTGCCCAAAAAGCATAGCTCAAGCCATACATGGATTTGAACACCCAACACCGACAAATGGCAACACAGCAGTATAAAATCTTTTTTTTTTCAAATTGATATACCATTGCATTTATGGCAAGAGCATGGAAAATGTACGCAAATGCCGAGACATTAAATCGGTGAATGTATGGGATGGGCAGTGGGATGATCGGCGCTACATTGCCAAGCCAAATTTAAAATTGATTAAAATTATTGATGAGAATTTGATGACCATTGGAATGAGTAAACCCATCTACTTGGGCCAACTCATTTTAGACTTACCTCGGCCGTCCTGAAAATGGTTTATGTGGTTTCCCATTTTCACCACCAGGCAAATGCCGGGACGGTTCCTTTCAATAGGTCCACGGCCGGTTCCAAATAGGTCATGCATAAATTCCACTACGAGTTTGCCAAACAGCATTTCGGGGACGTATCTCTTTTATATATGGATACGGACTCGTTTATATACCACATTCGCCTCTGTGATCCCTATGTCGTGATGAGACACCATAGTAACTGTCGACACCTCTTCTTACAGAGCTTAAAATGTGTTTCAGCTGCCCATTAAAAACAAGAAGAAAATGGGCGTGTAAAAAGATGCATGCGGTGATTCCAATATGACGGAATTCGTTGGTCTCGCTTCTAAAATGTATGCTTACTGCACACTAGAACCAAGAGCCAAGGGAGTAGGTAAGGCAGTTGTAAAATCGCTACGTGTCGATGACAACCTAAAGGTTTTACAAAGTGGAAAAGCTATGCTCCATAAACAGTGCAGGATACAATCCAGGAACCATAATTTGTATCTTGTCGAACAGAGGAAACACACACGTGTATGGACTGATGACTTGTTCACCAGCCTGCCATGGGGTTATGACAACGAGAAGGGCGTGTTTTTTGTTTTATGGTTTAGGGAAGTAGCTTTTTGTAAATAGTAGATTTAGTAATTTTGCTTCGTTAGTCATGTACTGGAGTTCGAGAGGAGCGCCAACCAGATGAAACTCAGCCAGAAATGATACATAGACGAGGTCCTAGAGAGATTCGGAATGGCAGAGTGCAGGCCTGTCGCCACTCCCATTGATCCAAGTACGAAGCTGCAGAAGGAAGACGTGAACCCTGGCGTACAAGCGGAGAGCGTCCCCTACCGACAGTTGATAGGAGCTCTAATGTACCTGTCAGTGGGAACGAGGCCGGACATATCCCATGCAGTCAGCTCTCTCTCTCAGTTCAACGACTGTCATGGACAGCAGCACTGGAAGGCTGCAAAACGTGTCTTGCGATACCTCGCTAACACACGTGATCTCGGCCTCATGTACTCCAAATCCAGCGGTCCAGCGGTGATGTACGTGGACGCTGACTGGGGAAACTGCCTGGTTGATCAAAAATCGTACACCGGATACGCGTTCACACTAGGTGGCGCTGCAGTGAGTTGGGAGTCCAGGAAGCAGCCTACTGTGGCCCTGTCGTCGACGGAGGCCGAATACATGGCCTTGACAGAAGCAACCAAGGAAGCTCTACACATGCGGAAACTCCTGAAAGACTTCGGAAAACCGATAGATGTTGTCCCAGTGAAGAACGACAATGTAGGTGCGCAGAAGCTGACGTCGAATCCTATGTTTCATTCACGGACGAAGCACATCGACATCAGGCACCATTTCGTCCGAGATGCCGTGGCCAAAAAGGTGGTTTCGGTGGAGTACACTCCAACGGATGAGATGCCTGCCGACATATTGACAAAAGGATTGTCAAGGCCCAAGCACGAGAAATGTGCTCAAAGCCTTGGCTTGAGACCACATGCACCAGGATGACTCCGGCTGTTGGTCGAGGGGAAGTGTTGGAGAGATCGGCATCTGCTGGTATCGACCTCCATCCTGATCGATAGGCGCAACTAGCGCCATCAACTAACTTTTAAACAGTTCGCTTTATGATCTGTTCATGGCACAACGCAGTTAAACAGTTCATGTATTTTGTGTTAAATAAATCAGTTGAGTTACATTTAAACGAGCGTTACATTTCATTGCCGCTTTAAAACCTCTAATAGAAACAACAAGTAGGATGGATTAAGGAAATTAGAGAAGATATGGAAGAATTGGAAATAACCTTGGATGACTTGCAAAACAAAACAACAAAATTAAAAAAACTGAGAGATATAAAAATAAGATTTCTGGCTAAAATAGACAAACGTTATACAGTAAAAAGGGTATTTACAGATGAGGAACGCCTGAGAAGATCAGAGCGAATGAAGAGCTACTGGGCGACTCGGAAAGGAAACTTACTGAGGAAGAGGACCAAGAAATGGTTGACTGAAGTGGTCCAATGAGGCCGTAAAAGCAGAAGAAGAAGAAGAAACCACTTGAAGAATAATGATAGTCATTATGATAATGTTTATTTGCTGCGCCAATGTTAAAAGTTCTTCGCTACTGTTCACTTGAACTGCGTTTGCCAACTTCACGTTGCAACTAAAATGATATATAGCTTTATTTCCAACACTTTTGAAAATTTATCTTAACGGGCTTATATTGTCGAAACGGTAAATTTTAGAACGCTCGACTTTCAGCAGAATGTAGTATTCGACCTGTTCTTTCTCTATATTCACTTAGTTGAACTCTCAATTATATAAGAGATTTACTATTTTCAATGTCAATTACAGTAAGTATGTAGTTAGTTTTAGTTGTAAGTATGAAGTTAATTTGTTTATTAGATATATGTCATTGTTCTATTAGACTGTGGTGTGTGAGTGTGTCTGGTGAGGGTGCATGTGAGTGGGCCTGGTGACAGACTGTTTTAGTGGTAGTATTTGTTGTTGGTGAAACTTAAGTATTTTTTTCGTTAGTAGAATTTTGGTATTTAATTGTTAGTAGAAGGTTAGTATTTTGTAGTAGAATTGCTCTTTACTTATTCTGAAAGGGAGTAGCAGCCTTTCAGAATAAATCAATTCTTTACTAGTCTAATAGACGGTTAAGATATTGATAATATAAGCCAACTAATGGCTACACTGCGTTCTGCTGCACGGCTGAAAGCAACGGGAAACTACAGCCGTAATGCTATTCCCGAGGATATGCACCTCTCTATGCATAATTACATGTGATGATGGCCTCCTCCCTTGTAAAATTTCAATCCGGAGGTAAACTAGTCCCCCGTTCGGATCTCCGGGTGGGGACTACTCGAGAGGGGGTTAACATCACAGAAGTGACAAAGAGGAAATCTGACATTCTACGGATCGGAGCGTGGAATGTTAGAAGTCTGCTAGGAAGTGGAAAGTTAGAAAAATTAGAACGGGAAATGGATAGGTTGAGGTTGGATTTGGTTGGGATTAGTGAAATGCGCTGGCAGGAAGAACAGGACGTTTGGTCAGGAGACTATAGGGTCATTAGCACTAAATCAAACAATGGCCAAGCAGGAGTTGGTCTCATATTGAGTAGGAAACTTGGACAGCGGGTGGAATATTATGAGCAATACAGTGAACGGATTATTGTAGCAAAAATCAATACTAAACCTACGTGCACCACAGTGGTACAAGTCTATATGCCTACCAGTCAAGCTGATGATGAGGATGTTGAAAAGGTCTACGAAGAAATAGATGACATTCTGAGGTATATCAAAGGTGATGAAAATGTTATAGTAATGGGAGATTGGAATGCTGTGGTAGGAAAAGGGAGAGAAGGGAAGATAGTAGGAGATTTCGGATTAGGTGAAAGGAATGATCGAGGAAGCAGGCTGATGGAATTCTGCACCGAACATGAGTTGGTCATAGCTAACTCCTTATTCAATAACCACAATAGAAAAATATACACATGGATGAGACCAGGAGATACAGGGCGTTACCAAATTGACTTCATTATGGTCAAGCAGAGGTTTCGAAACCAGATTTTGGATTGTAAAACATATCCTGGTGCTGACATAAACTCTGACCACAATCTGGTTGTAATGAAATGCAGATTAAAGTTGAAGAAACTGAAGAAAAGTCAAAAGCCAAAAAGGTGCGCAATAGACGGACTGAAAGTTAAGGATGTAAACGAAAGATTCAAGAAGAGTATAACGGAAGGACTAATGAAAAATCCTAAACGGACTTCAATTGCAGACGAATGGGAACTTTTGAAGAATGAAATAACAAAATCCGCAGAAGAAAACATTGGTAGGAAAGAAAGAATAGGTAGAAATCCGTGGATCACTCAGGATATACTAGAATTGATGGATGAAAAGCGGAAACACAAGAATCTAAGAGATGAAAAGGGGAAAGCAGAATACAGACGTCTGAGAAATGAGATTACCAAGAAGTGCAAGGAAGCGAAAGAAGAATGGTTGAAAGAGAAATGTGCAGGTATAGAAAATTGTCTGAAATTAGGAAAAGTAGACACAGCTTATCGAAGGATTAAGAATACTTTTGGGGAAAAGAAGACTAAGTGCTGTAATATTAAGGACACAAATGGAAAGCCTCTAACAGATAGGGAAGAAAAGGTTGAGAGATGGAAAGCTTACATAGAGTGCTTGTATAAGGGAAAGGAGATTGAGAATCATGTAATGGAAAGGGAGGAGGAAATTGATGAGGATGCAAAAGGAGATTTAATATTGAGATCAGAATTTGACCGAGCATTAGAGGACTTAGGCAGGAACAAAGCACCAGGCATAGATGATATACCGATTGAGTTGCTACGCTGCATAGGAGATGAAGGTCTGATCAGGTTATTTCACTTGGTGTGTAGGATTTATGAGACAGGTGAGGTACCCCCTGATTTCAAGAAGAATGTTATCATCCCTATACCAAAGAAAGTGGGAGCTGACAGATGTGAAGATTACCGTACAATCAGCTTGATTACTCATGCTTCAAAGATCCTGTCTAGAATAATTTACAAGAGGATTGAAAGCCAGATAGAAACGGAGTTGGGTGAAGACCAGTTTGGTTTCAGGAGAAATGTAGGAACAAGGGAAGCTGTACTAAGTCTTAGGCTGATTTTGGAAGGTAGAATAAGGAAAGGTAAGAGAACGTTCATGGCATTTGTAGACTTAGAAAAGGCTTTTGATAACGTTGATTGGACTAAATTGGTTGACATTTTGAAATCTATTGGAATAAAGTACAGGGATAGGAGGGTGATATACAATCTATACAGAAACCAGACAGCAGTCATTCGAGCTGAAGGACATGAGAGAGAAGCTGGTATTCAGAAAGGTGTAAGGCAAGGCTGCAACTTATCACCCATACTTTTCAATCTTTACATTGAACAAGCAATGAAGGAAATTGGAGAAAAAATTAAAGTGGGAGTGAAGATTCAAGGAGAAATAATTTCAACTCTGAGATTTGCTGATGACATCGTCATCTTGGCCGACACGCCTGAGGATTTGAATCAGTTTTTGAATGGTATGGACTCCGTCTTACAGAATGAATACATGATGAAAATTAATAAATGTAAAACAAAAATACTGGAATGCAGCCGAAATAAATCAGAAAATTCTATGGAGATCAAATTGGCAGGTGAAAAGCTGAAGGAAGTTGGAGACTTCTGTTACTTAGGAAGCAGAATAACCAGTGATGGACGAAGCAAAGAGGATATAAAAAGTAGGTTGGCTCAGGCAAGGAAAGCCTTCCTACAAAAAAGGAATCTGTTGACATCGAATATAGATTTAGGTATTAGGAAGTCATTTTTGAAAGCCTTTGTCTGGAGCGTGGCGCTCTATGGAATTGAAACTTGGACTATTGGTGCAGCAGAAAAGAGGAGAATTGAAGCATTTGAAATGTGGTGTTACAGGAGAATGATGAAGATCAGATGGGTAGATAGGATTACAAACGAAGAGGTATTAAGGCGAGTGGGAGAGGAGAGATGTTTCTGGCGACTGCTAATGAAGAGAAGAGATAGGTTGGTAGGACACATACTAAGACACCCAGGAATAGCAAGCTTAGTTATGGAAGGAAGGGTCGAGGACAAGAACTGTAGGGGTAGACCAAGGTTAGAATATGTTAAACTGATTGCCTCGGATGTAGGGTGTGGTAGCTATGTAGAGATGAAACGATTAGCTCAGGACAGGGAGGCATGGAGAGCTGCATCAAACCAGTCAAAAGACTGAAGACTCAAACAACAACAGTCTTGTACATTGTAAATATTAGATTTGTATTTGTAAATATGAGATTTTGTAATTATGGGAAACAACCTGCGCCCCTTGTTCTTTAATGTCCTGTACAACTTAATATTTTCTGTTTTATTTTTATCTTGCTTGAAATTGTAAATTGTAAATATTATTATTCATTCCAAGGCTGTATAAATTGTTTTTTGTATATTAAATGTTTAGTGTATGTGTTTTAATTATTATGGGGTTTGAAGCCATTTCTCAGTGTTGCCTTATTAAACAAAAGTTTGGTGCTTTTCAGTCGGTCAACACGAATGTACCCAAACTGGAAAATTAATTAATTAACTATTAATCACATGCAATTTTTTCTGGATTAGGATATAACCCGACTCGTTTGGGTACATTCATGTCGACCGACTGAAAAGCACCAAACTTTTGTTTAGTTATTGTAAATGTTAAATGGTTAATTTATAACTGAACGTTCTTTGGGTTAGCATGCATGCGAATGATGTCCTATGGGAATGAATATGGTGGTTGTGTTTGTTCCCTCAGACAAGTGTGACTAGAGAGAGAGAGAAAGAAAGTACGAGAGAGTGAGAGAGAAAAAGAGAGAACCCGAGTACGTAACATTAGTCATTGGACCATAGCAAACACGGTGAGGGAGGGTGGGGATTTCATGCATATAGAGAAATTAAATAGTAATTTTGTTTTCAAAGTCTTCTTTAAATGTGGTGGTAAATATGCTGAGTGAACAACACGACAGTGAGTAGCTCCGAAAACATTGTGTATTTAAGAGTGTATTCGAGGAAGAACTAAACCATATTTGTCACCCGACAATATAAGTGCCTAGTAACTAATAAGAACATCAATTAGAATTACTAACTTCCTCGTAAATTGGTTAAATAGGAGTTTTCACCTGCATCGGCAACATGGGCGACTGTGGAGAGTGTGGTGGTAGCTTGGGGAAGGCTGGAAAGGTGCAGTGTGGTTCATGTAAAAAGTGGTTCCACAAGAAGTGCGTGAATACATTGAACAGTTTCACCGAGTGGCTGTGTGTGCAATGTGTGGACTATTTTTTTTTCTTACGAGGGACTGTGGAAAATCTTCAAAAGACACATGTGAAGGGTCCGCACTCCACAGTAGTGTGGGATTCTTACCCACTAAAAACCACCTCCCTTTTCCCACGATGTGTTCATCACCCCGGAAACGCTCTCGCATTACTTCAGGGTGATGTCGTGCTTACATAGTCATTCAGACTTCTTCTTTCTTCATTTTTTCTTAAGGATGTTCGAACGCATCCATTTCCCTCTTCTTCTGGCGCAGGACACATTCTATGAAAATAGCTATCTGATTCCATGTTTGATCATTTCGGAGCATCATCTGTAGGATGTTGTCCGGCGGTATTACCCCTATAGAAGCTTGCAGATCTCTTCTATGTGTTGACCAGCGTTCACACACAAAGAATGTGTGGAGCGCATCATCCTCTTCATTACAATAATGACACAAAGGACTATTAGCCACGCCTATGTGATGCAGGAAACTCCGAAAATATCCATGGCATGTTAGGAACTGTGTCAAATAATAATTGACCTCTCCGTGGTTTCGATCAACCCAGTCAGCCAGACGCGGAATAAGTTTCTTTGTCCATCGACCTCGTGTCTCATCATCCCACTTCTGTTTCCATCGTTCCATACAATGGTTGTGTGCAGACGTCTTTGCCTGGTGTATGTCCAGTTCTTCTTTGGTGCGCCAAACTTCCTGACGCTCTAAGGCAAGTAAATCAATTGGTGCTACTCCCTCTACCACTAGAACAGCAGGCTCTGAAACAGTGCGATATGCACATGAGATCCTCAGTGCTCCTCTTCGTTGTACTGCTGCTATCCTTTTACGATATTTCTCGAACCGTAAGGACTCAGCCCAGATCTCAGCTCCATAGAGTAATATGGACTGGACTGTTGTCATCAGGAGACGTCGTTTGCTAGGCTTCGGACCTTTAATATTACCCATTAATCGGCTCAAAGCGGTCAAGATATTTGCTGCTTTATCCGTCATTCTTTGAATATGGGCCCAGAATGTGAGCTTAATATCTAGCGTCACACCCAAGTACTTCGTACTCCTTGATGAATTAATCATCGTCTCTCCCACTTGCATTGGTACAAGAGTGTTGATTCTCCTTCTCGTCAGCACAACAATCTCCGTTTTATGGTCTGCTAATGACAGCTTATGTTCCGTCATCCAATCTGTGACACGTCGCATTAACTGATTGAGTTTCAGTTGCGCAAGCTCAATATCACGAGCCACAATCAGAGCAGCAACATCATCAGCATATCCTACCAATATTGCATCTTCGGGCATCTTCAGCCGAAGCAGGCCATCGTATGCAATATTCCAGAGATCTGGCCCAAGAATAGATCCTATAGTGCAACTATAAATGACAGTGTAAGTGACAAAGACACTCCATCAATGGAGAATATTTATGGAACGCTAAAAGACTTAAAAGAACAACTTAAAATAATAAAAGACGAACAAAGAGCGAGAGAGACTGATCTAGGTAACTCATTGGAATTGTGCCATAAGAAACTAGACGATTGTGTAACATTAATTTCTAACCAGCAGACAGAAATCAAGGAATGTAAAGGACAGATTGACACATTAACCCAGCAAAATGTCAATCTCAAGGCTAAGCTAAAATCCCTAGAAAACCGCCTAGGAGAATCTGAGCAGTACACACGTAGGAATACGGTGGAAATACACAGTGTCCCGGAAGTTCCTAACGAAACCATTATTGAAACTGTGAAGAGAGTAGGTCAAGCTCTGGATGTGGTCATCACTGCAACAATGGTAGATGCCTGTCATCGACTGCCTAAATCACCTAATCACCAACACAATGGCATCATCTTAAAATTCGTTCGGCGGGACGACAAGTAGCGTTTCATGGAGCGTCGCCGGGTGAAACGGAATCTCTCCACTCGTCACGTCGGTCTTCCTGGGGACAGTGTAATTTATGTGAACGAGAGTTTATCACCAGAGAAGAGGAAATTACTGTCACAAGCTCGGAACATCAGGAGAGAGAATAAGTATTCTTTCTTGTGGGTAAGAAATGGACACATTAAAATACACAAATATGAAGGTTCTCGAGTCATTGTAATTCGAAATGAGGATGACCTGAACACTCTCTAATGGTATCAAAACCTAGTTTATCCGTTTATTATCAAAATGTAGGAGGAATGAATACAAAATTAGATTTATTCAATGAAAACCTGATCACCAAAAAGCATGGCTTAATTCTAATTACAGAAACTTGGTTATCTAGTAAAATCGCTGACAGTGAGGTCTGTTGTGATATGTACAGAGTATACAGGGCTGAGAGGCTTCCCAGAGCAGGGGGTGGGTTGGCTGTCTTGGTTCGGAGCGGATTAACAGTACTCAAGGTCGAAAGAATGACTGGCAGCTTGGAATGTCTATTAGTGAAACTGGTTATTGGAGGAAATATTTGGTACGTCTGTAATGTTTACATTCCACCAGCTTCAAAATTAGAAACGTACAGGCAACTATACCGGTGGCTGGAATCCAGCACAGAAATATATGATAAAAATTTATTAATCTTTGGTGACTTCAATATCCCAACAATACAAAGTACAATAATTAAAGATGACAATATTCACACAAGAGAACTCGTAAATTTTATTAATTATCTTCAGCTAAAATCTTATAATTCAGTACTAAACCGTAACGGGAGGACGCTGGACTTAGTTCTATCCAACAAACCCAACATAAATGTAACGGAAAACACAGACCCACTCTTACCGCTGGATCGCCACCACTCAGCTCTAGAAGTGGAAATATCTCTAACTATATGTCGAAACCAAGTAATTATCCAGCCTAATAATACCTATAACTTCCGGGAAGCCGATTTTGAGCAAATATACACTCGGTTGAGGGATAGTGCCTGGGGTCAAATATACGAGTGCACTGATGTAAATACTGCAGTAGACCTGTTTTATCAGATTTTTAACACAGTACTTGGCGAAACCGTTCCTATATGTAAACGACAAACGGGCAGAAAATATCCTGTCTGGTTCTCTAAGGAAATGAAGAGTAAATTGAAGGAGAAGGAACACCATAGGAAGAGAAAACATTACTCAGATCATCATAGACTACGTTTTGAAGAATTAAGGTCAGAAATTAAAAAGGACATTAAATTATCTTATAAGAAATATATCCATAATATTGAACAAAATATTAGCAGGGACTCAAAGAAATTTTGGACGTTTATTAAAAACAAGAAAAAAATAGGAACACATGCGACAGTTTTAAATATAATAATGAAGAATTGGACAGGGGTGATTCCATTGTTGAACGTTTCCCGTCATATTTCAAATTGTGTATGACTCTCAGTCAGCCCAATACAAAGTCCCAGCCTGCAATTCGAATACTCCCAACACCCTTCAAACAAAACTTGTCTCAAAGGAAGAGATAGAAATGGCATTTAAACAATTATAACCTAAGTCGTCGGCTGGTCCTGATAATATTCCACCGTATGTAGTTAAGGGATGTGCTGAAAGTCTCAGCGACCCGTTACACTTTATATTTAACTTAGCCATACAAACTTGTACGTTCCCTGACGCCTGGAAAATCACTCGCGTCTGCCCTATACTAAAATCGGGAGATCCCATCACTAATTAATAACTACCGTCCTATATCTATTTTATCTGCAGGAGCCAAGGTATTTGAATTCATATTGCACAGAAGAATATCAGTATTTCTCAGACCACTCGTAACAGATAACCAACATGGTTTCCTATCCAGGAAATCTACTGTGACGAATGCAATTAATTTTACTCAAATTATATCTAAAGAGTTAGATAAAGGAGGGCAGATGGATGTCATATTTACAGATTTCGAGAAAGCTTTCGACACAATAAATCACGATATCCTTCTTAAAAAATTATGTATTTTGGGATTTTCCCACCCATTACTCAAATTATTCATCTCCTACCTCAGAGACAGGAAATAATTTTTGTTGTTCCAGAAAATTGTCTCAAAGGAATACATAGTTCATTCCGGAATACCCCAAGGTTCGAACCTTGGGCCTTTGATTTTTCTAGCAATGATAAATGATTTGCCACGATGTATACTGCACTCAAATAGTCTTTTATATGCAGATGACTTCAAAATTTTTAAATCAATTTCTTCCACTAATGACTGCACTCTACTACAAAATGACCTAAATGAAAAAATCCACAGCCTGCTTCCAGTCTTCGACCGGGTCAGGAATGGAATGAATGAAGCCCCCAGCTAGCGGCGAGGATATGGACTGTGCCGGCTGCCGAGGCCTGACGCACTCCTCTGGGGCAATGAGTAAATGAATGACAGATAAAATGAAATGATAGTGGAGAGTGTTGCTGGAATTAAATGTTGACAGGGAAAACCGGAGTGCCCGGAGAAAAACCTGTCTGCCTCCATTTGTCCAGCACAAATCTCACATGGAGTGACCGGGATTTGAACCACGGACCCAGCGGTGAGAGGCCGGCGTGCTGCCGCCTAAGCCGCGGAGGCTTACAAAATGACCTAAATAATATACACAAATGGAGTATAGAAAACAAATTATACTTAAACGTACCGAAGTGTGTTGTTATGACATTTACACGTAAGAAGAACCCAATCACATTTGTTTATGGAATTGGACCTAAGTCATTGAAAACAGTAAGCGAGAAGAAAGATCTAGGGATTCTGTTTGACCGAGAGCTTGCTTTCACTTATCATGTGCAAAAGACGGTCGGGGATGCTTACCGCATGTTAGGGTTTATAATAAAAAACACTAAGCCATTCATTAGGACCAGTACCTGCATAAACCTTTATACTGCCATGGTGAGATCCAAGCTCGAGTACGCCAGCCAAGTATGGAGTCCCTGGCAGAAAACATGCATTAAGTCCATTGAGCAAGTTCAAAAGAAATTCCTCAGATACTTACACCTCAAAATAACGGGCAATTACCCACACATGGTACCCTACGGTGAACTTTTGTTGAATTTCAGCATGACTAGTTTGGAGTCTCGAAGGCAAGTGAATGATATGAAATTCCTTTATAAAGTCATTAACGGTCAAATTGATTACTCATTTTTCCTATCGCTCCTAAATTTCAACATCCCTCGCTTAACTGCAAGATCAACCATAACATTCAAAAATGATGTAACCAATACCACTTCACATAACAATTCACCTGTATGGAGGGTTTGCAGTATTTACAACGTTGCGGTTCGTGTAAACTGGAAACTAGATTTCTGTCTCTCAATCAGACCGTTCTTGGAAATTATAATCCAGTCACTCTAATTCATACTTGAAATAAAATGATCACACATAACAGAATCAACAATGTATATATGTGGATAGGCCTGTTCCATAGTTATTAATGTTACCTTTTAGTTTATTATGTAATAATTTCAAAACCTGTTTTTATATTTGGCATTAGATCAAATTTAGATTTAGTTTTTATATTATATTTTTACTGATAAACATTTTGATCTGTGTGAACTTCTTAGTTTTAAGAATTACATTAAGATATTAATACTTAATGCAGGCATATCAGGAAATGTATCTTACTGTGTAGGTGCACTATTATTGGGGCGCACACTGAGCCCTGTTGTGTACCTTCAACAAATAAATAAATAAATAAATACATTTGTGTGACAGTCTTACCTGTATTGTGTAACGTGCCACTACGTTTCTCAAACAGAGAGAGAGACTGCACCACTGTCATAGCCAAGCTCTCGCATCAAGAAATGTTTAAAAGTTTAAATGTAGAAACGTCTTTGAGAAAAATGAAAAATTTACTCCTCAAATATGCAAGATGGAAATGTGTTGACAGCAAAATGAAAAATGAGAAATAGCAATTTAAAATCTGCAATGCACGAAATATAAAACATGCATATCAACTTTTTAATTATGCAAATTGGAAATGTGTTAACAGCAAAATGGAATATGAACATTTCAATATCGGCAATGTGGGAAATATAATGCTCGGAAATTCAATTTTTAAATATGCAAGGTGGAAAAGTAATTTTTAAATGTGTGAAATACGAAAATGAAAAATGCCTGTATACATTCTTAAGTAAAATGAAATCGTGTTCTGGTAATACTGTTTTTATTTCACAACGAATATGGCTTTACAAAAAATAGAATAAGCAATTTCTTAAATCCTTTTCTTTTTAAATGTTTATGTCCACTCATCATTAACTTTCCATTCATAGCACTAATCACAATCAGAGCTGCCAACCTCTCTGCCTCAGAGGCATCTCGGGCAATGAAACGTTTTTTCGCTTTTTTCAATAACACTTTATCACCCTCAAGTCTCAATTGAGTCTGACTATGGCGATAAGAAATATCATGTTCCCGGCAAGCTTGATCCAGAAGATTAATAGGTACATCACCATTCTGCAAACGTTGATCCAGCTTTGCTCCAGGACCGCATTATCAGTAGCCAGGTAAGTGCATTTCACAATGTATTAAGTTAATCGCTTTGTCAATGACGTCACGACCAGTACAGGTCCGGCATATACTTTTCAGTCGGTGGTGAATAATGTTGATCGTCCCCCTCTGTTGAGGATGTTGTTGTTGCGTTTTATCGCCATGACACCCGTGAAATGAGGAAACAAAGTCTTTGTTTAAGGTTTTATGGCCGTGATATAGTTTGACAAGCTGACAGGTTCGACTATTTTGTACCGAAGGAATTTTGGTAATGGACACTTGCTTATGATGATCGTAATGAGTGTATGGTTGCAATTCATTTAACACAGGTTCTTGAGTTCATGATTTCGGTACATGTTGCCAGATTTCTTTCACTGCATTTGCAGCCACATAATACATAAAAGGTTTAGGCAAGGCATTTAATTACTTCTTTGTGAAACTGTCCAGTTTCTGTTTGCTCACGAAACATTTTCCGATGGCTTGCCCGGTGGAGTTATTCTCATACTCCAACATTGTGGGCACAGACATGATGATCGGTAGACGGCTTATCACTCACTAGTGATATTCCCACTGTTGCTAGGAACAAGAAATATCATGTCCGTGACGTCACGACATGCATTTCTCGTTAGCCAATGAAACAGATTCCACGCAATGAAAACAGCTTGATGTTTTTTTTCCCATTAAAAGTCCTCTTTCTTGAAAAAGCGTATGCAGTGAAGGACAGCCCAAATACACAAGATCCACACATTCCCACGTGGGAGGCAGCAACGGGAGAAGCCATTCGCTGTTTTCAGTTCCTTTCACAAACACAATATTAGCCATGGATAGATGAGCGTTTAATATCATGGCTAGGTATTTGTAAGGAATGGTTTCCTCGTTCCATTGCAATCCTAGATGGGTTTGTATCCAATGGGTCTGTCTTAGGTCTATAACAAACTGAATCTCTAGAGGAAATGACGTTTTAAACACAAAATGAAATATTTTTAGTGACCAGTGTGTCATTAATCTTAAAGCCTTGAGTATCCACCACCAGAGTATGTGACATATTTACGCTTGCCTGGACCAAGGCCAACTGACGAGCAAGTCATGACATGTACAACTGCTAGCTGCATTGCTTAAACGTTTAGAAATAATAACAACATTATTTTTAATTACAGTATACCGTATTATTTGCATAATAATCATAACAAGCGTTACATTTTTTTTGTCATTCTGGGATAAGGGACGGTACCAACTCATACACCATAGACTTTATGTTTATTTCATCCATGACACCTGTGATGTTTTCCCTTTCATTTTTTCTTCACCTTGTTCTGTACTGCCAACCGGAGCACCGTTCATGCCATAAAGTCCAAACGTATCATAACTTTTGCCCTCGCTCAGGGACACTATACATGGATAACTTGAACATCAAGGTATATTACCCACACCCATTCTACGGAGGTAGGGGCATGCTGGTGACCAGCGCTGATGTTCTTGTAAATGTTCATCACTCTCTTCCCACCGGTCTATGGTAATTGGAAAAGAACACATTTCACTTCATCTCTTGCTTTTAAATAATAGAAACCGGCAGCTGCTAATGCTTGAGGGTTAATGAAAGGCACATGCCATGTAGCAAATGTCTTGAAACGTTGTTCCTCGGATTTAAAATTCGTTGGTGTGACACCTCTTGTCGCTTTGAGGCAATCCATGACTGAGCTGCTTGACTTTCATTCGCTTGTTATTTATACACTAGTCACTTGGTTTGACAGCGGATAATATTTTACTTGTTTCTCGTGAATAATGAGACAATAGGTCGTAGTGTTTGGCGGGATATGGCCATGAGTTTCAAAATCTAGTCGGATGTCAATATTGGATGTCTTGACAGACTATTTCAAGTAGGAACAATCAAAGACCACCAGTGGCGCCCTTGCCTTAAACTCTTGGGGCGTCAACATGGGGCAATATAATTTATGAAAACATGTCGTAGAGTGGGCTTAACTTATGTTTTGTAAAATGTAAATCCAATCCTTCATTGGGAGAAATACCCCCATTCAGGAAAAGACATATATTTCTCAATTGTATGTGATCAAATTGAGTGACATCTTTGGTTTGTTGACACTTGCGATTCGTTTGAAAACCCACAATAATGTAAAGAAGTCTCCCTGTGAAGCGTACTGTTTTCACTGACTAACTGTGTGTTTTGGTCGTTGGCAATGGTGGATACTCATGTAGCACCCAGTTCCTAAATTCTATGGGTAGAGGCATATCTTTCCCCACAATCTCAAGCATCTCTAGTTTCTGGCTATACGAAAGGGTAACATAAGGTACTTTCCATAGAATACGTTATAGTTAAATTTTCTAATCTATGGCTCCATTATCGGCTCCCTTGAGCGCATTATTATCGCTCCTGTCTCTGACGAGATAAGGCACTCCTCCTGCATTTACCACAATACTGTTCTGTACCCTTGCTGTAGGGGTAAGAACGGGATGTGTAGATGTCTGTAGGGTTGCCTCTAATTTAGAGGTAGTGTGAGGTGTTGTTGACACTGTGATTTCAAGAAGGAAATGACGTTGGGGTGTCGTAGTAGAGCAACTAGGGGTTAAAACGTGGTGGGGGTATAATGGAGCGAATGCACTTCGTAAATAAAATACTGTCCGCGGGCTGACTTCCGCGAGGCACACGCTGTCTACTTACTGCTGTCGCAACGAAACAGCTGAGTTGCGAACGAGAGAGATAGTTGTAGAGCCTGACAAGGAGCTACCTATATATATAAAGCTCAATGTTTGTCTGTTTGTCTGTTATTTATACAAATCTACACTGTTTCACCAATCTGAACCAAAATTTGTATACTTACCCTTTGGAACCCTGCGGGTAACCCTGCCCACTTTAAATTTCGGACAGACCATTCCATCCCATGCATTTGGGCCCTTTGGCACAAATCGACACCGTTTTACCGATCTGAACCAAAATGTGTACCCTTACCCTCTCGATCCCTGCGAAGAGCACTGTCTTCATGGAATTCCGGTCAGACCACTACATTCCCTGCATTTAGGCCCTTTGGCACAAATTGACACCGTTTTACCGATCTGAACTAAAATTTGTACACTTACCCTCAGGAATCCTGCGGGTAACCCTGTCCACTTTAAATTTCGGGCAGACCATTCCATCCCCTGCATTTAGGCCCTTTAGGAAAAATCTACACCTTTTCACTGATCTGAATCAAAATTTGTATACTAACCCTTTGGAACCTTGCGAGTAACACTGTTTACATAAAATTTCGGACAGACCACTCCACCCCTTGCATTTAGGCCCTTTGGCACAAATCGACACCGTTTTACCGATCTGAACCAAACTTTGTACACTTACTCTTTCGAACCCTGCGAATAACACTGTCTATATGGAATTTCGGTCAAACCACTCCCTTCCCTGCATTAAGGCCCTTTGGTACAAATCCACACCGTTTTACCGATCTGAACCAAAACTTGTACACTTACCCTTTGGAACCTTGCGAGTAACACTGTCCACATGAAATTTCGGACAGACCACTCCCTGCGTTTAGGCCCTTTGACACAAATCCACACCGTTTCTCCGATCTGAACCAAAATTTGTACACTTACCCTTTGGAACCTTGCGAGTTACACTGTCTACATGAAATTTTGAACAGACCACTTCATTCCCTGCATTTAGGCCCTTTGGCACAAATCAACACCGTTTTACAGATCTGAACTGAATTTTACGTACTTACCCTTTCACGCCCGACGAATAACACTGACTACTTGAAATTTCGGAAAACCCTATCCATTCTCTGCATTTAGGCCCTTTGGTACAAATTTTCTCTGTATGATCGATCTGAACCAAATTTGTATATTGACCCTCTGGAATCCTGCGGGTAACCCTGTCCACTTTAAATTTCGGACAGACCATTCCATTCCCTGCATTCGGCCCTTTGGCACAAATCTACATCGTTTCACCGATCTGAACCAAACTTAATATACTTACCCTTTTGTACCCTGCGGGTAACACTGCCAGCTTGATATTTTGGACAACTCTCTCCATTCCTATAATTAGAACAATGGACGAAATGAACTTGAAAACCACGTTTTAAGGCCCTAGAACCATTCATGTCTGTAGTAGTGTAACTTAGAGAATTTTTTAATAAGTCTATTGTTGGCTGGCAATGCGGGCTGCATCACGTCACCCCTACCAGTGTTCTGGTGCAGAATTTCGAAAATAGTTACATTTTGAGCTGCGTATAAATTGGAGTCATGGGGGATAATTAGTGCAAAAAGATGTCTTAGGCCCCTTAAAACAGTTATCATCATGCCTCTGAATAAGTGCGATGGTGTTGGTGCAGTCCATTGAGGTTATCAGCTGCAATAAGCGTTGGTTCTTTCAAATTTACTTTAATTTATTCCGATCCTTATCCTTGACGATAAATGACACTATTGATACCTCAGGAGCTCGAGACAATCTAAGTTTTCCAAAGTGCTCTGATTATTTTTCTACGGCGCTATGCGACAAAAGACGACACTATTGATCTCTACTTTTCTAACAGCCAATGAGATATAGGCCCTAGGCAGTGTCTTTTATTTCCCATACTCCTCTTTCTAATAATATTTTTCAATTCGTTTGTAATTTACATGTGTCAGTACTATAGATAGTCCACTGATTCTGGCAGTCAAAGTGAAAGGTCGTGTTTTTCCCGAGCTCTCAGGTGTGCTGATATGGGTTGTTCTCTGGAGTGTTATCGGGCGAGGATCGGACTGTGGTATGCGAAGGGTAGTCGGGATTTCCGGTGTTTGTGTGTGTGTACGGTACCTAGCAACTTGTGGTTCATAGCCCTAGTGATAGCTGCATTGCTAGTTATTGGTGGAGTGGAAGTGAATCCAGGGCCTGTTACTCCAAATGTGAATCAGGCAAATGATCCAGTGGCAGCTTTAAAGTGTTCGACTTGCAGTAAAACATTGAAGAACGGTGTTGAGTGTGGACTATGTGAGAAATGGTTTCACTTCGGCTGTATTAAGGTCAAGAAGGAGGATTGTGATGTCGGAAATTGGTTTTGTAAAGTATGTGATACGCCGGACTGTTTGAGGGTGCAAATCAAAGCAAGGGATCAAATAATACAGGAACTTAGAGCAAAGCTTCGTGAATCAGAAGGAACGGTGAAGGATGTGATTGAACGGCTTTCTACTGGGATCAGTGTGGAAGAGGGCGTGCAGGAGCAAACTGAGGATGACGTTATCATAATGGGTGATTCTATGATACGATGGAGTGCGAATATCTCGAGGAAATCAGGTGCGAAAGTGCGGTGTTATCCGGGGATTAAAATTGACCAGCTTGCCCAACAAGTGGAACAATCAAATGTAGAGGACTGTGACAAAGTTAAAGTGTTGTTGCTACATGTTGGGACGAACGATTTGAAGAAGAGGGCTACAGCTGATTACATCATGGGGGAGCTCTACGAACTAGGCAGAAAAGCTAAAAGCAAGTTTAGAAATGCAAAAATTATAATGAGTGGCATTGTTCAGCGGGGAGATATTCCGTTAAGGCGAGTTAAGACTGTAAATGACCGCATGGACTGGGTATGTGCACAACTGGGATTAGTGTACGTAGAAGCTGACTGCTGGATTGGTGGCCGTGACTTCGCCCGAGACGGGCTGCATCTAAATCGACGGGGCGCTTTTAACCTAGGGAGCCTACATGACAGGGTCATCGGTTCGTGCCGGCCATTGTGAGGAGGAGCAGGTCCAGAGGTTGCCAGCCAATGGGAACAGAAGGAGCTATTTCAAGATATTTGCTGCGGAGGTAAGACTCTAAGATTACTGCAGGTTAATTGTCAGAGTTTAGGAAATAAATTAATTGAATTTTGGAATCTTGTAGAGACGTATTCTCCGGACATTGTCATTGCAACTGAATCTTGGTTATATGAGGACATAAATAGTAGCGAAATAATTCAAGGGACCTACGAAATGTACAGAAGGGATCGGGGGAAGGGAGGTGGTGGGCTATTTATTTGTGTGCGCAAAAATATAGCTAGTTTCTTAAAGTGGGCTGATATGGATCATGAAATGTTATGTGTACAAATTTCGGATAAAGGAAATAAATTCCCTCTTCAGGTGATAGGGGCGTATAGAGCACCGAAAGATAACTTTTCTCTCCTCGAAACACTGTATGATAAAACTTGTACGGGTAATGCTATGAAAAAGAGCATAATAATTGCTGGAGATTTAAACCTCCCCAAAGTAGACTGGTCTGGTGATTCAACTAGCTGTAGTCAAGCTCAGAGCGCTGCAAATAAATTCTTAAGGGAGGGGGGATTTTCCCAAGTAGTTGACTTCCCAACTAGAGAAAATAATACCTTAGATGTTTATCTCGTAAGGCCTGTAGAGCTGTATATTAACTGTCTGAAAGTACCAGGAATTAGTGACCATTCTGGGGGTGGAATTAAATATTAGATATGGTGACATTACAAAATTAGACTCTGATGTAGCAAAAAAGATCATATTCCAGTATCGCAGGGCGGATCAGGGCAAGTTTCAGGGGTATTTGAATGAGCTATTCGTAGGATGGGCATCGGAAGGAAATCACATTAATATCCTGGGGACTAACTTTTTGAAAATTTTAAATAGCGCTGTTGATAAATTTGTCCCATTTAAATTGCTGAAACAAAACCCAGATCCTGAGTATTACACACGAGAAATTAGGAGTCTAAAACGGAAAATTAGGAAATTATACAATAAAAGACATGATAGTGACAAGTATATGTTGAAATTTAAGTCCTTATCAAGAGAGCTCGTCTTAAAAAAGAAGGCTGCTCATGACAGTTATACGCAAGGTTTACTTGGTTCGGGAGGTGATGGGTGGAAAAAGTTTTACAGTTATGTTAGGAGAAGAAAGGGAAATCCAAATAATTTGTCGATGATAATGTCCGGTGACGGTAAATTAATTACTGAGAAGCAGGCCATTGCTAATGAATTAAATGTCTCTTACGGTAGTGTGTTCAATAAATCCAATAGCTGTGTGTTGGACCTTAACGACGAATCAGGGGCTCCCCTGTTCCAAATAAACCAGTCAGCAATTGTAAAGCTAATACAAAAACTACGTTTCAATGTATCAAAGGGTCCTGATAATATTGTTAGTGAAGTACTTAAACTAGGACGTAGGGCCGCGGCACGATACTTGGAGGTGATGTTTAAAGTGTCCATAAATAATGCGCAAATTCCAGATGACTGGAAAACAGCTACGGTAGTCCCAATATTTAAGGGAGGGAGCAGACTTGAATTGGGCAACTACAGGCCGGTTAGCCTTACGTCCATCGTTTGTAAACAGATGGAGCATCTCATTTGCGACTACTTAAGGGAACAGTGGGAAACATTATCATGGTTTAATGATAGGCAACATGGATTTCGGAAAGGATACTCATGCGAGAGTCAGATGCTATCACTTTTTCAAGACATTAGCGAATCGTTAGACCATGGAGTTTCAGTCGACGCCGTGGTTATAGATTTTGCGAAGGCATTTGATGTCGTGCCGCATGACATGCTACTCCATAAATTAGCTTCGACGAAGATTGATAGAAGAGTAATTTTATGGATCCAAGAATTTTTGACGGGTCGTTCACAGAAAGTGAAAGTCGAAGGCATATTCTCGGATGAAATTATCGTAACGTCGGGTATCCCCCAGGGTAGCGTAATCGGAACTTTGTTATTTTTGGCGTTTATAAATGACTTACCAAATGGGATTCGCAGTGACTGTCGATTGTTTGCGGATGATTGTTTAATATATCGTAAGATACATGACTCACAAGACAATGCAGTGCTTCAAGAGGACCTGAACCTGGTCTATAAGTGGGCGATTGTAAATAAAATGAAAATAAACACAAGCAAATGTAGTCTCTTAAAAATAGGGAAAGTGCGAAGGCAGGATTTTCAATATAACATTGGCTCGGAAATACTTGTAGAAGAAGATTCTTGCAAATATTTGGGCATTCACGTAAGGAATGATATGAAATGGAGTAGTCATGTAGGATGTGTAGTTTCAAAAGCTTACAAATCCCTGCACTTTGTAATGAGGGTATTAAAAGGAAGTAGTACCTCTGCTAAAGAATTAGGCTATTTGTCACTTGTAAGACCTATTCTGGAATATGCCTCGGCGGTTTGGGATCCATATCAAGTAGGGCTCATCAATGAGTTGGAAATGGTACAAAGAAAGGCCGCTAGATTTGTGCTCAGTGACTTTAATCCCAGGAGCAGTGTGAGCCGTATGTTAAAGAAACTTGGGTGGGAATCACTGGAGGCTAGGAGGATGAAATCTAGACTCTGCGCTATGTACAACACGTATACAAATCAACCAGCATGGGGTGAGCTTAGCAAACGATTGGGAAAGCCCACTTACATGGGTAGGAGCGATCATCCTTTCAAAGTTAAGGGCCGACCACAGCGAACAAATTATGGTAAATATTCTTTTGTAAACCGTGCCATTGATAACTGGAACTCTCTACCTGCCGCAGTCTTAGAGCCTTTTCCCAAACATATAGGTGTGTTTAAGAAAAGACTGACTATTTATGTAAATACTCCAGTTTAATTGTTGTATAATTGTTATTGAATTGTTATGTATAATTATTTATTTGTTATGTATATCCAATTTGCCACCGGGGGACACTCCCCCCATTGCAAATAAATGAAAGAATGAATGAATGAATAAATAGCCGTTTCCCTATTCATTATTATCATTATCACTACGAGAAAAACGACCTGAATGTTACATCCATAATACTGTACTACTTATCATCCCCACAATCATAACCACCACCAAAAGTTATATTTCAAAAAAAAATATGTTACGGTAGTTTAAGTATCATGTAGGCTACCAGTTCTAAAGTAGTATTCAGTATCATTCATAAAACAAATAAATCCACCGGGCGAAGCCGGGCACTACTGCTAGTTTGCTTATACAGCAATATGCGAACTAATGTACTATCGGGTCAAGTACAATAATTGAGGAACGGGGAAGTTGGCTATAAAACAGGCAAGGGTAAACAAAGGATAACACTAGAATCAAAGTGGTGTTAATTGTTTACTGAGGCCCCATATGGGTAATGTAAGTCCCTTATTTCATGGTTTGATGCAAAATGTATGTGTACAACTGTTACAAATAATTGAGGTGTGGTAAAGGGTAGGACTACACTGTGTGTGTGATTTCTGAGAGCCACTTACCGGAGATGCGTCTGGACGGAGCCTCGTCGCATAAATGGTCGTCAAGAACGGGGGGGGGGGGCACTCTCCAGGTGCTGTCCCTTATGTCTTTTCCGAATGCTGACTGTGCATTGCCTAATGTTGTTGCTTTGCAGCCAGTTCCTACTGTAATTGTTATGGATGTGTTGTAATCAGCGGTCAGCAGCTATGGTTGCTGTGCCCGCTTGGTGTTTGTAGAATTGTAATGTTGAGGCTCCTGCATTAGCCTGGGGGATGTTTCATGCGGTGAAAAACGTGTATGATGTGGGACAGATTGTAGATGTGTTAGTTTGGAGTCATGTTGAAAGATAATGTCCAGATGTGTATAGCCGCCTGCAGGTTCAGGGGTGTATGGCTATATCTCTCTATTTAGGTATAGGGTCCTCAGGTCCTAAGGGCGTAGGGACCCTGGGGTCTGAACATTACGTTGATGATCTTCGGCAAAGCCCAAAATTATTTTAAGTGGTAAAAATCCAGTAAAGGTTCCATCCGTGTGAACCATGTCGTCATTGGTCGAGTCGGGGTATCAACCAGTCATCCAAAGTGTTTTTACATTCTTCAACACTATAAGAGGGGTTCAGTTTTATGAGACTTGAAATACCCACATTTCGGATGATATCCACTACAATATCATTAATCACATAGCGCACTTCGGAAAGAAGAAAGGCGAAAGCATGGTTGGCTAACTTGCATGTTGTGGGTGTAGAGCCATCGGCTTTTGTGAGCCGGCCTTCAATCTGAATTTCACTTTCATGCGGTAAGGTGTAGATACCTTGGATGTTAATAACAAATTGAATTTCATCATTTTTTTAACCCTCGTGTTTGAGCTTGATAGGAATTTGGATCAATTCTCAGAATGCCTTCTTGCACCTCGATGCGGTCCACCCCGTCTAGGATAGAATTCATCTTGTAGATGGAGGTTGTAACACACGTGTTGTAAAATCTGTTAGTCTTTACGTGTTAAATTGTATTCACGTGGCAAACAAATAAGACCATCCCTAGACGGTGTTGTTACTTTATACAGCAACTTCATAGCGACTTTAAAAGCAATTTATAGGTCACAGGTATGCGAGAATCAACTAGAATACGTTGTTGGTTTCTATTTACCAGTCTTAAAGAAATATTACTAATATGGTTAAACCCCACAGAATGAAAAAGAACCACTGCTTCAAATATGTCCCTCACGCATAACCTTCTTATCTCATTACCGTAACATCGTGATAAATATCGAACAACAAGTGCTGATGAATATTAGCAGTCATAGTGAAAATGTTATATACTGCTCCAATGTGTACGTAAAGACACTGTTACTCACTTGGTTTGTGTTGCTGCTGTCTCGTTTCAACTAAAATGCTATTAGCTTCTGAGTCCGACACTTTTCTAAGTCACTTTTAAAAAGGTTATAACTTCGAAACTATACAATCTGTGACGCTTAAATTTTCACAAATACTAGAATACAGTTTGTAATAATTCTTACATAACCTCCAAGCTATCTTCATTCAGCCCCCACGTTGGGCGACATTGTAACTATTATAATATAATTCTAATAAATCTTGGTCAAAATCCAACAACAACAACAACATGCCCCATAGTTGGGCGTTAATTGTAATAATTCTCTAAACTCACCCCTTGTTAAGCTACATTAACCACTTATAATTTATCAGCTCCGGTAGTGGGGCAATATGCTTGCTTGAATGCACACAAATACACAGGACACACAACTCTTATATCTTCAACACTATTTATTTATAATTATCATCTATCCGCTTGTGAGCAGGCCTCCATTCATTGCCTGTCAAAAATACATCAAACAATCTAGTCTCCATTCAAGCATACAACAACTAAAAAATCTATGTTTTCATACACAATAATCACCAACTGGCCTCCATATTGCCTCAAATCCACTCCCTAACCGATCATTCCCATGGCAATCATCCTGACCTCCTAGATCAAGGAACCTTGACCTCAACAGGTCAAAGCACATATTCATTCATTCATTCGTTTATTTGCAATTGGGGGTGTGCCCCCCGGTGGCAAATTGGATATACATAACAAATAAATAATTATACATAACAATTCAATAACAATTATACAACAATTAAACTGGAGTATTTACATAAATAGTCAGTCTTTTCTTAAACACACCTATATGTTCGGGAAAAGGCTCTAAGACTGCGGCAGGTAGAGAGTTCCAATTATCAATGGCACGGTTTACGAAAGAATATTTACCATAATTTGTTCGCTGTGGTCGGCCCTTAACTTTGAAAGGGTGATCGCTCCTACCCATGTAAGTAGGCTTTTCCATACGTTTGCTAAGCTCACCCCATGCTGGTTGATTTGTGTACCCGTTGTACATAGCGCAGAGTCTAGATTTCATCCTCCTAGCCTCAAGTGATTCCCACCCAAGTTTCTTTAACATACGGCTCACACTGCTCCTGGGATTAAAGTCACTGAGCACAAATCTAGCGGCCTTTCTTTGTACCATTTCCAACTCATTTATGAGCCCTACTTGATATGGATCCCAAACCACCGAGGCGTATTCCAGAATAGGTCTTACAAGTGACAAATATCCTTATTCTTTAGCAGAGGTACTACTTCCTTTTAATACCCTCATTACGAAGTGCCGGGATTTGTAAGCTTTAGAAACTACACACCCTATATGACTACTCCATTTCATATCATTTCTTACGTGAACGGCCAAATATTTGCAAGAATCTTCTTCTACAAGTATTTCCGAGCCAATGTTATATTGAAACTCTTGCCTTCGCACTTTCCCTATTTTTATTAGACTACATTTTCTTGTGTTTATTTTCATTTTATTTTCAATCGCCCACTTATAGACCAGATTCAGGTCATCTTGAAGTACTGCATTGTCTTGTGAGTCATGTATCTTTCGATACATTACACAATCATCCGCAAATAATCGACAGTCACTGCGAATCCCATTAGGTAAGTCATTTATAAACGCCAAAAATAACAAAGTTCCGATTACGCTGCCGTGAGGGATACCCGACGTTACGGTAATTTCATCCGAGAATCGGCCTTCAACTTTCACTTACTGGGAACGACCCGTCAAAAATTCTTGGATCCATAAAATTACTCTTCTATCAATCTTCGTCGAAGCTAATTTATGGAGTAGCATGTCATGCGGCACGACATCAAATGCCTTCGCAAAATCTATAACTACGGCGTCGACTGAAACTCCATCGTCTAACGATTCGGTAATATCTTGAAAATGTGATAGCATCTGACTCTCGCATGTGTAACCTTTCCGAAATCCATGTTACCTATCATTAAACCATGATAATGTTTCCCACTGTTCCCTCAAGTAGTCGCAAATGAGATGCTCCATCTGTTTACAAACGATGGACGTAATCCCACCGGCCTGTAGTTGCCCAATTCAAGTCTGCTCCCTCCCTTAAATATTGGGACTACCTTAGCTCTTTTCCAGTCATCCGGGATTTGAGCATTGTTTATGGACACATTAAAAATCACCTCTAAGTATCGTGCCACGGCCCTACCTCCTAGTTTAAGTACTTCACTAACAATATTATCAGGACCCTTCGATATTGTAACGTAATTTTTGTATTAGCTTTACAATTGCTGACTAGTTTATTTGGAGAAGTGGAGCCCCTGATTCACCGTTAAGGTCCAACACACAGCTATTGGATTTATTGAACACACTACCATAAAAGACATTTAATTCATTAGAAATGGCTTGCTTCTCAGTAATTAATTTACCGTCACCGGACATTATCTTCGACAAATTATTTGAATTTCCCTTTCTTCTCCTAACATAACTGTAAATTTTTTATCCACCCATCGCCTCCCGAACCAAGTAAGACTTGCTTATAATTGTCATGAGCAGCCCTCTTTTTTAAGAAGAGCTCTCTTGATAAGGACTTAAATTTCAACATATACTTGCCACTATCATGTCTTTTATTGTATAAATTCCTAATTTTCCCTTTAAGACTTCTGATTTCCCGTGTGTAATACTCAGGATCTGGGTTTTGTTTCAGTAATTTAAATGGAACAGATTTATCAATAGCGCTATTTAAAATTTTCAAAAAGTTAGTTCACAGGATATTAATGTGATTTCCTTCCGATGCCCATCCTACAAATAGCTCATTCAAATACCCCTGAAATTTTCCCTGATCCGCCCTGCGATACTGGACTATGATCTTATTTGCTACATCAGAGTCTAATTTTGTAATGTCACCGTATCTAATATTTAATTCAACCCCAGAATGGTCACTATTTCCTGGTACTTTCAGACAGTTAATATACAGCTCTACAGGCCTTACGCGATAAACATCTAAGGTATTATTGCCTCTAGTTGGGAAGTCAACTACTTGGGAAAATCCCCCACCCCCCCACCCTTAAGAATTTGTTTGCATTGCTCTGAGCATGACCACAGCTAGTTGACTCACCAGACCAGTCTACTTTGGGGAGGTTTAAATCTCCGGCAATTATTATGCTCTTTTTCATAGCATTACCCGTACAAGTTTTATCATACAGTGTGTCGAGAAGCGAAAAGTTATATTTTGGTGCTCTATACGCCTCTATCACCTGAAGAGTGAATTTATTCCCTTTATCCGAAATTTGTACACATAATATTTCATGATCCGTATCAGCCCACTTTAAGAAACTATCTATATTTTTTCGCACACAAATAAATAGCCCATCACCCCGCTTCCCCCGATCCCTTCTGTACATTTCGTAGGTGCCTTGAATTATTTCATTACTATTTATATCCTCATATAACCAAGATTCAGTAGCAATGACAATGACCGGAGAATACGTCTCTATAAGATTCCAAAATTCAATTAATTTATTTCCTAAACTCTGACAATTAACCTGCAGTAATCTTAGAGTCTTACCTCCGCAGCAAATATCCCGAAGTAGCTCCTTCTGTTCCCGTCGGCTGGCAACCTCTGGACCTGCTCCTCCTCACAATGGCCGGCACGAACCGATGACCCTGTCATGTAGGCTCCCTAGGTTAAAAGCGCCCCGTCGATTTAAATGCAGCCCGTCTCGGGCGAAGTCACGGCCACCAATCCAGCAGTCAGCATCTACGTACACTAATCCCAGTTGTGCACAAACCCAGTCCATGCGGTCATTTACAGTCTAAACTCGCCTTAAACGGAACATCTCCCCGCCGAACAATGCCACTCATTATAATTTTTGCATTTCCAAACTTGCTTTTAGCTTTTCTGCCTCGTTCGTAGAGCTCCCCCATGATGTAATCAGCTGTAGCCCTCTTCTTCAAATCGTTCGTCCCAACATGGTGCAACAACACTTTAACTTTGTCACAGTCCTCTACATTTGCTTCTTCCGCTTGTTGGGCAAGCTGGTCAATTTTAATCCCCGGATAACACCGCACTTTCGCACCTGATTTCCTCGAGATATTCGCACTCCATCGTATCATATAATCACCTATTATGATGACGTCATCCTCAGTTTGCTTCTGCACGCTCTCTTCCACACAGATCCCAGTAGAAAGCCGTTCAGTCACATCCTTCACCGTTTCCTCTGATTCACGAAGCTTTGTTCTAAGTTCCTGTATTATTTGATCCCTTGCTTTGATTTGCACCCTCAAACAGTCCGTTGTATCACATACTTTACAAAACCAATTCCCGACATCACAATCCTCCTTCTTGACCTTAATACAGCCAAAGTGAAACTATTTCTCACATAGTCCACATTGAACACCGTTCTTCAATGTTTTACTGCACGTCGAACACTTTAAAGCTGCCACTGGATCATTTGCCTGATTCATATTTGGAGAAACAGTGCCTGGATTCACTTCCACTCCACCAATAACTAGCAATTCAGCTATCACTAGGGCTATGAACCACAAGTTACTAGAGCCCGTACGCACACACAAACACCGGAAATCCCGACTACCCTTCACATACCACAGTCCGATCCTCGCGCGATAACACTCCAGAGAACAACCCATTTCAGCACACCTGAGAGCTCGGGAGGCGATCATATGTCAAGGCCACCTCATGCTACCAGCCACGGCCACATCAGCAATAGCCAGACCACCACTGAGAATCTCTATGGACACAGACCACACAATATTCTCCTCGGTGGCCTACCAATGAGTGGCGAATGCTGGCAACCAAAAAAAAAACTAAATAATACCAACCGCACCTAAGGGTGAACCATTGTTCGGTTACAATATACGCCCCATTAAAAACCAGTTTCTAACTGTAGGTTAGAAATTGATTTTCTAACCCAGAAACAAATACATAAAAGAAACACTAACTAAAACAAAAATCACAAACAGAAACAAATTACATCATCTTCTTTAGATTCGCCAATAATGGCATTGTCATCCTCCCCGTCAATGGCTACATAATCCACGAAAGACCATTGGCACCATCATCGCCGAAACAACCATTCAAAGTTCACCAGATTCACCAGCATAAATACTTTCTTCTGATAGAGTAGCCGAAACTATCTGATCGAGTTTATCAGACATTCCTGCAGCCTCGGAAAAATCCTACAACATCATTGACAGAAGAATCGGCAGAATCGTCATCAAACCTGTCTGTGCCGTCATCATAATCATCCTTGTCACCCTTCCGACCTCTCCGCGCCCTGTCTCCATTATATCTTCCAAAACGCGGAGCATCACCAGTACCACCCTCTTCATCTTCACGTCCTCGATATCCACCACCAGAATCCAACAACATGACGTTGTCAAGATTGAGAACCTTATCCTCATCGGAACTACTCTCCTGCTCATCCTTCAACCTTTTTGCACGACGCTTGTGTCTTTTCTTCTGTTTCTTCTTCTTTTCTTCATCTACCCTCTGGTCTGTGTCCTCTGATTCAGCATCATCATATTTTCTTTTAAATTTCTTCTTCTTCTTCTTCTTCTTTTGTTCTCCTTCTCGTAAGTCAGCCTCTCTATGGGCCTTCTTCTCAGTTTTAGCTTCCAACTTATCTCTTTACTTGGTACCAACTTTATCAGAAATGTCATTACCTTTGGGCTCAATGTCATGGTCGTCATCATCATCAGCATCTGCATCATCAGATTCATAAACATCATCATCATCAAATCTTTCCCTTTCTTCTACTTCTCCTTCTTCTTCTGGTCTGTCTCCTTCCACATCGTCTTCTTTTGCAGGTGCTTCTCCTGCTTCTATCTTGGCTGCCTCTTTCTTCTGTTCCAGTTTCTTCTGCTTTTTCGTTTCCTTCTTGTGTTCCATGTTGCCCTCTGACGGCAGGGGGACCTGGTCCACAATCTCCACCTCCACCTTCCGTTCTTCTTAGTCAGCAGTAACTAGCTGCTGCTTGGTGTGATTGGACCGTATCCTGGTGCCGGGTCGAGGAAACTTGCGGTCGTCCGCCACAGGCAGTTCCATTCCATGGGCCATGCGAGCCTGAACACGCGCACGGTCAGTCTTCTGCATGTGCATCAGCCACTTGCCTTCCGCCTTCATTCTCTCCTTCCTCTCCTTTCCCTTCGTTTTCTTCATCTGCCTTATCTTGTTCAGCAATTTTTTTCTTCTCATCTTTTCTTTTCTCTTTCCCTTTATCCCTTTTATCTTCTCCTTTTTTCTGATCCTTCACTCTCTTAACTCGATCTGCCTGACATCTCTTTCTCTTCTTACTCCTTCACATTGCCTTCCATCTGGTCCATTTTTTCCCCCAACTTGTTCTCCTGCCTATCCTCCTCCAACGCTTCTTCACGTTATCTACTTTCTCATATTTCTCCTTGTTTTCAGTTTTATTACCTTCCTCCATTTGACGTCCTCTTTTGTTACGTCGGCGGCGACCTCTGTGTCTACCCCCACAACTGCTCTCTCTTCTTGGCTTGCTATTGTCTCTACAACATATACCACTACAACCTCGCCTTACCTTTTCCAGTTCTTGCTTATCTTTCCTACGCCCCTATTATCAAGTACTTCATAGATCTTCCCCTCTTCCTCAACAGACACACTCACAGATTGCACTATTACAACTTTCTCTTCTACAACACATATGATTTCCACTCTCTGTTCTTCCAGCTTCCCTTTTTCTTCCTCCTGCTCCTTCTTCTCCCCCTCAATCACACTCACAGGTTCTACCATCTGAACTTTTTCTTTTACGATGCATAGGCTAGTCACGTGGTCTTTGGCCTCATCAAGCTTCTCCGTCAAATTACCTTTAAAACTAGTCATCTGAGAGGTGATCCTCTCCTCCATCCCTACAGAATTGTCGATACGAAACATGATCTTCCACAACATGGCCATCATCTCAGCTTCCATATTTCTTATATTTTCATTATACGTGCTCCTGTCTTTGTGTAATTCATTAATTTATCGTTTCCCACGTTGGGCGCCATTGTAATAATTCTTAAATAACCTCCAAGCTATCATCTTTCAGCCCCCACGCTGGGCGACATTGTAACTATTATAATATAATTCTAATAAATCTTGGTCAAAATCCAACAACAACAACATACCCCACAGTTGGGCGTTAATTGTAATAATTCTCTAAACTTACCCCTTGTTAAGCTACATTAACCACTTATAATTTATCAGCTCAGGTAGTGGGGCAATATGCTTGCTTGAATGCACACAAAGATACAGGACACACAACTCTTATATCTTCAACACTATTTATTTATAATTATCATCTATCTGCTTGTGAGCAGGCCTCCATTCATTGCCTGTCAAAATACATCAAACAATCTAGTCTCCATTCAAGCACACAAAAACAAAAAAAACTATGTTTTCATACACAATAATCACCAACTGGCCTCCATATTGCCTCAAATCCAGTCCCTAACCGATCATTCCCATGGCAACCATCCTGACCTCCTAGATCAAGGAACCTTGACCTCAACAGGTCACAGCACATATGCCATGGAAGCGATCATATGTCAAGGCCACCTCATGCTACCAGCCATGGCCACCTCAGCAATAGCCAGACCACCACTGAGAATCTCTATGGACACAGACCACACAATATTCTCCTTGGCGGCCTACCAACGAGTGTCGATGGCTGGCAACCCAAAAAAATATAACTAAATAATACCAACCGCACCTAAGGGTGAACCATTGTTTGATTACAAGTTTGTACTGTCTGATTATACGATTGGCCGAAGTCTATTCTCAATTATATGTGAGTTAATGCAATATCAAAAACTTGCAAATTTCACCTAGTTTCAGAGCTCAGGATCTATATCTTCCCGGCGATGGCGCTGTCTCCACGAGTGGCCCCACTACCGTACTCTGATAATCTTCGGGATCTCGGTTAACCCAGTAAACACATCTACACTCTTCGAAGTCTGTAGGATAAAGAACATCGATGCCTTGGTCTCCCTCTCCTCGTCGTAATTTTGGCGGCCATTTCTGACTCCCTCCATAAATTTAGCGCGCACTTTAACAATGTGTATTACTGCGTAATTAGACCTTTCTGCTCCATTTAAAGTCTCTGTAATATTTTCCTTTAATATTATTCTCATTACCAATGAATAAAATATCCTTCTTGGGGCCTAAATGCATAAATTCTCCAAATAATCTAGTTGAAGGTATTCCCGTCTTCCATAAGAGCTCTCCTCATTGGCTGGGTGCTTATGTCCAATGACATAAATTATAAGAATAATTATAATATTCCTTAGCAAATTCACTGATGCTAGGTCGATTTCAACCTTCTAGAAGTCTCTATTGCGCAACATATCACGTGATCGGAATCTCCCTGCCTTGCTCTCCTCGGTAACACGACTGGCTTGCGTCAAGTTCCAACATTTATATTGCCATGTTAAACTGTGTCATGGGCTTGGAAAATATTCTCAATTAAGTCCTAAATAATTCATTTTTCGGGGACAGAACCATGGCGTCGCGATGCCCATCCGCGAAGATGTGTGCCGCCTCATGGTGTACGTGCTCGGGAGGCAAGCCAGCTAACACGAGCTTTTGAATTGACTTACTCGGGCACCTGTTCCTCCCTTGTAGCCGTAGGTGGTACATGGCCTGTGGCTGGTAACCCCGTCGATGCTCCTCCAGCGTCGCGACGATCCCGTTGTAGCCGGTCCCCGACTGGATGTCTTGTAGCACCTCCGCCATGTGTTCCTGAAGTCCCGTGATGAGCTGAACTGTTCCATCCTCCAGCGTCCACCCGGCATGGTTCGCCACAGTGTCGAACCCGGTCACGCTGATCTGCCGTGGTGTAGCCTCATCGACGTGCGGGGTCCTTCCACTCGTGACACTGTTCCCATCGTCAGAGTTGCTAAGCCTCAGTCCGGTATCCAGGCCTGTGATGCTTCCAAGTGGCTCGTCCCCATCCCCCTCAGCAGTCCGAACTCCGGACTCCATGATGCGTTCGGCTTGGTCATCAGCACCCTCTGTAGAGTCACTTTCCATACCGCCACCATGCTCGTTACACTCCGGTTTGGACTTCTGGTCTTCTTTCAGCTCATCCTGACTAGTTTCATGCTCACAATGCTCCACTTTCTTTTCAGAATTTTCCCCAGTTTTCTTCTCCAAATTTTCCGGAAATGCCGCCATTTTCTTTCCAAATTTTCCGAAATGTTCTGTTATTTTCTTTGCAAGGTTTTCGGAATGTTCCGTCATTCTCTTCTCTAAATTTTCCGTCATTCTCTTTTCAACACTTTCCGCCATTTTCTTTGCCAAAATTTCCACCATCTGACCTATGCCGTCAGTCCCGCAAGGAAGCTCAAACAGGAATACATCCGGGCCCTCATCAGCGTCCAGCAGTAACTGATGTAATCGCACTTGTAGCGTAGACTTTGTTCCCGTGGCATCCGCTTCTCTTTCTTCCAATTCCTGCCGTAATTCCGAAACCTTCAGATCTGAGAGTCTTACTTTCTTCGTCGCCATTTTACAGTCCAAAATGCGAGATACACGTACAGTCAGCACACGATTAACCAGGCTTCCAGATGGTACACACAAGACAGTCAATAAGAATTAACTATGGTACACACTTCCTTAAAGTAGGCCTTTTCAAACGTATGCACTCTTTCATACAGGAGCACTCACGTATAACCTGACCCTCACATCTGACACCAATTGTAATGTTTATGGGGATCGTTAATAATACTGGTCAGGCTATAATGCACTAAATCTTTATTTACACTATTGTTATGTACACTAATTAACAATAAAACAAATTGGCCTACTTACTCGCCTATTCTGGTCGCCCCTATTCAACGTTGCGTGGGGAGGGGCCTACCCTAACTAGCTGGCCGGATTGGCTGTTCTGCATTCTTCACACACCCCGCCCGCCTGTCCGGCCCACAGTGACACGTTACACTTGATATTTGTGGCGGCCTTGGGAGGAACTAAGAGAGGTGCGTACCAGATGACGGTCTCTTTCGTTGGTAGATTAGTCGTACAGCCCCTACCCCGAGAACTGTCTGTCCGGCTAGCGGTTCAATATATACAGTATATTTATACAATAAATGGACACTACAACTACCGTAGTTTTACACCAATTACTTTTAAATGTATATGTAAATTATAACCATTAAAAATCTAGGTTGAGTTCGTTAATGGGTGAAGTCGGACAAGGAGGTGGAAATGGGGGGGGGGGGCTTTTTCGAAAACGTAAAATATCACTATTAACTTTCTTAGTATGCGAAAACTCAAATCCATTTAAAGTTAGTATTTTTCTTCGGATAAGGGCCAAACATTTCTCTACCTAAAGCCCGAGGACTGAGAAAATGCAGTTGTTTTAATTAAAAACATCATATCTCTCTTAATAGACACAATATCAAATCCATTTAAAATGGACAATATTCTTCTAAGAATATTGTCTAAGATTTGATATGATCCTCCCTCACCCCATGGGATGAGCAAATGGGACTTCTCGTATGCTATACGTGTGGAATCTTTGTAGGTATCGTTACCAGCTCACGTGTTGTTGCTCATTTTAGGGGCTGCGACATTGTGGTCATATAACCCTGTGTACTTGGGTGTACATTACCCAGTGAAATCTACCTCCGCCTTCCGGCATGCCGAAAGGGATATTTATGGCTTGCGGAAGGTGACGGAAGACAACAAATTGCAACACTACTGTCTTTAAAAGTGCCCAGCTAGGTTTTAGGATATCCGAGTCGTCTTATCTTATGTTTGCGCAGTGTGAGCGCGAACGAGTAAGTGTGTGGAGCGTCGCTTACGATGGGAAAAGTGGTCCATTTTCTTAGTAAAACCTCATGTTTTAGCAGCGATTATTGTCAGAGGGCTTGTAAATTCACGTAGTGTGCAGATGACGGTCTAAGCAATGCATTGGCATCAAAAACGAAAATTCGACGTTTTACTCCCTTGAGTGATTTTTTTTACAATTATTTAGTGAACTGTTGAGTGAGAAGTGGTCCCTTTTCACATGCACGCACACATATGTCGTACACCAGGAAATAGTGCTACATTATTTCTGAATAAACTAGAAATGTTAATGAATAAAATGACCTTACTAAAGATATAGTTTTTCGGTGAGGATTTCAATATTAACATTTTATAGGAAAGTACGGAAAGAAGGAAATTGTTAAATTTGTTAAGTTCTCGTCACCTAATTCAGAGAGTCACAGTGCCCACAAGAATAACGAAAACTAGTGCAATCATACTTGACCAGATATTAATAAATGACAGTGAACTGCAACTCCGTTGAAGTAATCAGTCCAGGTTTCAGTGACCACCGAGCTCAAATAATAACTCTTAAATATTTCAATCCCAGTTTACAATGCTCGGTTTGATAAACGTCGAAGCTTTAGTCAGCACAATATAAACTATTTTAATAACTTGTTAAAAGGAGGAACTTGGGAAGGCGTGTACAATTCAATAGATACAAACAAAGAGAAAAAAATAATCCAGAAATTCATTAATATTTTCCTCTATTATTATGATGTTGCTTTTCCTTTGAATAGTGACAGACTAAAACTTTCTTCCCGATCAAAACAATGGCTACTCTCGGAATAATTACTTCATGCAAAAGAAAGCGTTTACTTGGTGATTTTCAAAGTGCACACGAAATTTCTAATGAATTTAACATGTATTTTGAGACCAATAAGACCCTACTTAATTTATAAAATCAGCAAAAAAGACTGTCAAATGATAATTATATCCTGGAATCCTGAAATAAAAATCGGGCTATGTGAAATATCATAAAAAGTGAAACCAAGCAAACAAAACCGGCAGAAAGTAACATAACGTTATCAAAAGATTCTAAGAAGCTCAATGAGCCGCAGTGTCTCAAGAATTGTTAATGAGCATTTTTCTACGATAGCTGAAAAACTACTAAATGCAAACAATATGCAAGCTATAAAATCAACATACGGGAATATAGAATGTAATGGAAAATCAATGTTTGTTAAAGATGTTACAGAAGCAGAAATCCTCAATATTGTAAAGAACCTTCAGAATAAACATTGCTAAGTAGTTGATAACATTCCTGATATATAATTAAAAAATGTATCCAAAATATAATTACCCCATTAACACACCTCTGTAACCAATCTCTCATGACTGGAATATTTACAGATATCCTTAAAATTGCAAAAGTAATATTCCATTATTTAAAGGAGGAGTTGGAGAAAACATAACCAATTTTACCTACAGTACTGTTTGTAAATAGTGACACACCCAGAAGAAATGGTCGGAGACTCTCCCAGAACAGGGGCCATGTAGGCCTGCGGTACCATACTAAGTGATTGAAATCGCAGAGAGACGGCGTGCACAATGGCCCACCAGTGCCCTCTGTCGTGGGAACGGACAGGTCAGTGTTCCGCACAGCTCTGTCGGCGCGGGGCCGTCATACCAAGCAAGTGCAACGATGCCTCGCCGACATCACAAGGTGTACTATCAGCATTTGGGTGTGGTTGAACGGGAAAGAATGCTTGGGCTCCGGGAGGCGAGTCTGTCATTCCGGGACATTGCGGCTCGTACAGGGCACGCTGCGTCAACAGTAAGGCGTATGTGGATCCAGAGGAGAGAGGAGGGCCGTACACAGCGAAGACAGGGTACAGGACGACGTAATGTGACCACAGCGCGAGACGACCGCCATCTTCTCCGCATGGCCGTATCGGACAGAACAGCATCGTCCTCGGTGTTGGCTCGACGTTGGAGCACTGCAACGGGGTTGGACATGTCTGTATCGACGGTGCGGCACCGTCTTTTGAGGGCTGGACTGGTAGCAGGCATGCCACTGCGTCGACTTCCATTGAGTGGGAACCACCGACGCCTCCAACTACAATGGGGACGTGCACGCCAACACTGGCAGGCTGAGTGGCAAAATGTAGTGTTTTTGGACGAGTCGCTTCAACCTGTCCTACAGTGATGGCCGTATACGCGTTCAACGCCGCCGTGTAGAACGCAATCACGCAGACTGTATTGTTGAGCGGCGTAGCGGACAAACACCAGGTGTAATGGTTTAAGGCACTATTGCTTATAACAGGCGATTGCGCCTCCTACGTCTTGTGGGCAATCTGAAACGACCAGGGCAATGTTGAATGTCAAAAATATGGTAATAGTGTAATTTATTGCTAATCATCGTATACTGAAAGAAAATTGCGCAAATTCATAAATTGTTGTTTTATAGAAATCTTGGCAAAGAAACAGATTGAATTGGTACGCGTCCGCTGTGGCAAATAACTTGAGACTTAATAATTATTTCACCAATTTCGAAATGAAGCACATGTGATAGGCTTTGTTTAACGGCTATGTAAGCCTAGAATTTGTATAAAAGCATAGCGTTAAGGGAAGTTGCATTTTCAATAAGTCTTAGTAAGAATTAATCATCGAGGAGTCTACATGCAAGAGAAACTCCCGTGATTTCAATTGTAAATAAAACTTCTAGTAAAATGACTGAACATCAATTCTGTAAATAGCATCATGATCGACACATATCATTTTTTTGAAACTTTTGAGTCGAATTGGAACAATTTGCGATAGGAGGGGATAACGGAGATTCCCGTCTTGTATAGAGTAAGAATTTATTATTGTAATTAGCACAAATCAATCCAGAGGAATAGAACTTTAAAAATTTTCACAGTTTAAATGGCTTTTTTGAGACTCCGAATATGTTCTGATTTAGTTCAGGAATACCTGACTGAAATAGTGGATGCATTTGAGAACTTAAAGTTTTTCAACATTTTAAGTTTAATTACGAACACGTGGTTGATGTTTCTTTATGTGGACATAAATATTTTATGCATCAGCTCTTGTAATTTTGATGAGTGGAATTAAATTACTAACACGAGTTTTTCGTTGGTTCGATCCTCTTTTACATCGGATTTTGAATTATATTAAATAACAAAAGTTGTACTACGTTCACGATTTTATTTTTTGAGCCTATTAAATTTAATCCATGCCCGAGAGGTGTTTGTTTCTCTTTTTTTTTGTCAGATTGTCGATGAAGTATTTGGAACCTATTACAGCTGTAGCTAGTTGTTTTTACCCTATTTGCGAAGCATTCCTTCCAGTGGTTTCTTTTAGCCGGGTGACCAGAAGATTTCGTAATCCAGCTCATCTTCGGATTTTGGGAAATATTATTGATAAAGGGCACAACAAAGAGATATCTACGTTATAAATAAGACATTCATAAATTACAAGCAGGAATTGCTTCTACGATCTATGTCGTAAGTCATATTTTAATTCTGTCATATTTGATTTCTGATATTTTGTTTTAATGCAATCGATCAATAGATTTGAGTGATTTTATTTTACGATTATTTTTGACGTGGAGAGTTATAGTGATGGTGTTAGATTGCGCTAGGAGGACCATTGCTAGGTGTTCTCCAACATTTCCCATTGCTTTGAGATAGATTATTTGTGCTTGATTCTTGTTGCTATTCGTATTTTATTTTCACTTTGGTATTTTCTTAACGCAATCTTGTTAGGATCTGCTTGTTCCCTTTTCATGTAGTGCTTGTCGGTAGGATTTTTTTTCTAGTCGGGGACTTTCAGGTTCTACGATCCAGTTTTTCCATCAAATTCGACAAGTACTGTCATGATATAATCGGGTACAGTGCCATCGCGGCATTTGCCGGAAGACGAAGTGGTAAACCACGGAAAACCACTTCGAGGATGGCTGACGTGGGAATCGAACCCTCTCTACTCATTTGGACCACCCCAGGCTCAGTAAATGGCGCATTCCAACTTAGGGGCCCGATTTTAATCGACGGTCCTGTTCTATTCAAAGGTCAGCCCCTGTACGAGGCGAATGTGAATGGGGCAGTTTGGTAATTTTGTTGGAAAGTTGGAATTATGAACATGGCTAGATCGGATCTCCTGAGATAGGTTAAATGGGTATTAAAAGATAGAAAGATTATCCATGGACTAGGCCATATCTCTATTTAACCGGCTGATGGTAATTGCAGAACCATATTCAATTAACGATAAATTTAAATTCAGTAGTGTTGAGTAAATGGTAATAAGATAGGGCAATTAATATAAATCAAAATTCACGTGCGAAAATCGAACGAAAACTTTATGACGATCATAGATGAATAAGATTGAATTAGAATATAGTAATAATTATTAATTAACTTCCAATGTCCAAGAAAATGGTTGCTCAATATTCTCCAATGGTCTCAATTTGTTTGTATTCCCTTAGGTCTCAACATACGTATATCATGTCTGCAACTGATATGGAACAGATCCATAAGATGTTTATTGCAATCCAGGACAGCCGAAACACTCTAAGCAAGGAGTTACATGGTCTTCACAATACACCCATGACAATTTCATACTCATGGAAAATGAAGGAAAGAAGAATGCCGAATCTGTTAGGAAAAGTCTTAGGGTAGAAATGCACCAAATGCAGGTGGTTGCAGACAATAATATAAAGCACATGCAGGCTTCACTCACACAGTACCACGATATTGCAAACCGTGGTTAATGAGGTTTAGTTTAGCACAGCCCAGTTAACATATGACACAGCTGAGCTGAAAATAGAATCAACTCAATTAACTAATAGCACAGCCCTGTTAACTAAAGACACAGCTCAATTGAATTCAAAAACAGCTAAGATAACCGATGACACGGAACAGTTAAATGCCAGGTTAGTTACGCTACAAAGAGATTCTACACAGGTCCAAGTTCGTGAAGATACATTACAGAGAGAGGTTACACAACTGAAGTCTGAAATGAAACAAGATTTGAGTCAGATTGGAGCTGAAAATAAAGCTAACTTAGATGGTTTCAGGCGTCAAGTGAACCAATTAGATTCCGGTCTGTCGAATCAAAAGTTAACTGTAGAATCTGTACTGTGCCCAAATCTAGGAATGGGTATTCCAAGATTCAGACACCTAGATATCAAGGGAAAGGCTACAGCCGCTTTTGAAAGTTGAGATATTTGAATATCGCGCTACATTGCTTCTCGAAGCAATTGGAAAGAATATACCGATACTTGCATGTCAAGTGACGTAGCGAGTAATAGCAGAGGTCGAGGCTATTTATTGATTAAATAGTTAACCATGGAGTAGAGACTTGAGACTGGGATCAGATTACTGGCACGGCCAAACGAAAGAGAATGCAATTAGTATCAAGTAAATCGGACCAGGGATACCAGAGATATGATGATTTCCAGATTTCAGCGTGATGACGCGTGACCCTGGCAGTTTTGAATAAAAGCCGGCCGGCCGAGGCATCGATAGCTCATTCCAACACAAGCACTTGCCGAGCAAGGTGCTACTACGCTGAGCCAAGGCACATGGTTTCCGGATCTACGCTGAAGTTATTTTCAAAGTTGTGATAGTCACAAAAGTGCTGCGCTACGAGTTGGAACTTAGTAAGTTTCCGGCGAGGAGAATCACTGAGGTGATTGATTTTTTTTTCTACATGGACATATGCTAGACTTTGTCTAGAATTAGTACTTTGTCACAGTCCAGTAATAACCTAATACTTGGATGTTTAAATCCATTTCAGTCAGTTTTCATATTTGTAACTGGTTAACCACTCCGATCTATCAGTACACTGAAGACCAGTCTATCGCGGTGTTGTTAATTAGTCTACGCAGGGAAACTACAGGTTGCTTCGCGCATGGTAGATGGTGATAAACCATGCCCGGGGAACGATCTTCAGAACAGCCGTTGATTGGTTAGACTGTCAGTGTCTTCTTGTATTGATAAGATTACCGTGAGTTATGTTACAACTGACATATCTAAGAATAGATCACTTAGATCTGACCCCATTTAAACAAACTGTTATGGCTTTGATAGAAGCCCATATTAAAATGGAACAACAGTTAATTCAAACGTCAAGAGATACTACCACTATGTCTGACTAGACGGATTGTGGGTATATAATGGCGGCCGATACAAGGATTATACGTGCTTGTCCGATAGGGCATGTCTATGGATAAATCTGGTATAGACCAGGTTCACTACGCTTCAAGACCATCAAGAAATGTAAGCCACATTTGAATTATATTATGCCTAGCTGATTGGAACAAACTATTTTTCGGCAGATGACCAACACATTTATTTTTCTTCGTATTTAAATCTTGCAATGATTTACGCAAGACATGTTAGAGTTATTCTGAGCATTTTCAGCACTCAGAACAGTTTAGGATCGATGACCGAGCATTTCGAGCATTTATTTGAATATTTCATATTTTTGGGAAATCACGGTAATCAGCCGATGTAACTGTAAAAGTTAATAATTATTTTTGTTGAGGAATGGAATTTTTTTTCCATATTCGAAGGTTCGAACATGTGGATTCTCACATAATGAGATGATAATTAAATAATATAACTAATAATAATAATAATAATCCACTAATAATAATAATAATAATAATAATAATAATTTTTATAATTTTTCTAAATAATTCTTGGATATTATATTTTATAATAATCATATGTATTGAGAGAGAGCCTATGAAGTAGTTTAATCATTTCTAGTCTGGAACAGGAGATTTTCCGAAGGAGAGTGGTTAGCTCAAGCCCGCATTCAACCAACATTTCAGTTCTGGTTGAACAGTTAATATTTGCAATGAGCAAAGTATATTTTTCAGATAACACGGAGAGGCATGAAACGGGAAGCAATTGATAATTGTATCAAATAGGATATTTTTGTATTTATATAAAATCATGACGTAAATACACTCGAAAGTGAAATGAAGATTTTCATAAGTATGGTAAATTCACGGGTTGAACTGAATGGTAAAATAAAATAAACTTGTAAGTTTATTAATCTTCCAGTGTTGATAACAAGCAGAGGCTTGATTTATTGTATAAATTTTGGGAAGAAAATTTATATGTGTGGAGTAGTTGAAATGCCATTCCCAGGTGCGCATGTTTAAGTCGCAGGAATGAGGAGGTTTTTTCGAGCATCAATCAAATAGCAGGTTCGATGGCTCAGGTTTATAGAAGGAGTATTGGAACCACACATTTCGTCGTATGAATAACCCGAAGGTTATTTCTTAGAAACCATCAGTTCTTATTTCAACCTTGTTTACGAACTCCATTTAGACTTTGATTTTGCTAGAACCCGGATTTGTCATGATAGTAGTTTATTCTTCTTCAGACCTTTGTCGTTGTTGTTGGAATATTGTGTTCTTACACAAATAATAGAATGGGCCACTGCCAGTTAAAAATAATTCTTTAACCACGAATAATTTGAAGGATATTTTCAATCCTAGTGCCATGAACTAAATGAATTTATTATGAAACTACGATTCTAATTTCCGCATTCTGTCGAAGAATTGCAAGTTGTGAAAATTACTAATAATGGCCATAAATATAAATATTTTTTTTATAATAATGATTCCAAGTGGAAAATTGAGTAGTTGAATGGTTCAACAATTTATTGATCAAGTTGATGATTCAGAAATCATATATTTTGTTAGGAACTTGAAGTTCATAATCGAGTCACTTCTCGAAATGTTTAATGTCGGAAGAACAATTAATTTTTGTTGTGCTTCGCACAGTTCTTCGATGCTATGCTCAAGGTCAAGTACTTTTCAGATGTTATTAACATGTATAAATAATTTGTGTTGCTTCAATGATAATAATATTTTTCGACAATATATTTTTTTGAAACTGGAAAAATAAGTGGAAGTTAAAATTCTATGAACATTTATTCTACGAGTGTTAATATTATGTACAAATTCAAACAGTGATCTACGATATTTCCAGTAGAGACAATTAAATTTGAACTGGATTTAATCATAAATAATTTTGGAACACAGTCTACAGGACTGACAATCAGACTTGTGTTTCCAAAAAATAATTGTCAAGTGTGTTTGGAAAATTTCTGTATATTGTGTAAATAGGAGTGTGGATCGCCACACGTGAGTGATGCTGCTTTGAGCATTTTTGCAGTCAATTTTAAATTCAAAATAAACTGAGATAATTTTACTTGATGTGTTACGCCCAATTGAATCTCCTTCTATCCTTATTGTTGCATTGAGCCAAAAATCAGTAAAGCATTTTTTTATTTGATGTCGTTTTTGCGATTAGCTTTAACCCATCTGGCACTCCGGGATATTTTGACTCTCGTGCTGACTGATTATTGGTAAAATGCATATGTGGTCGTGCGGACTCCGGTCTAAACGGGCACAGTACAGTAAGAGGTTTCTGGTAGGAATGCCCAGTTGAAGGCGGAGATTGAGGCAGATTTGACTGCAGTTCTCTCTACAAACATTGATTATCTTAAGAGTGATTTAATAAAAAACAATAAATCTAACAGTGTAGCTATACAATCTTAGGTAACAAACGAAATGGGTGCATTAGAAATGAAGGTGAGTTAAGATGTTAGTGATTTAGGATTTGAATTATGTAAAAGAATAGACGATGTACAACAAACTTCTGACGATCGTGTTGTGCCCGTTTAGACCGGAGTCCGCACGACCACATATGCATTTTACCAATAATCAGTCAGCACGAGAGTCAAAATATCCCGGAGCGCCAGATGGGTTAAAGCAAATCGCAAAAACGACATCAAATAAAAAAAATGCTTTACTGATTTTTGGCTCAATGCAACAATAAGGATAGAAGGAGATTCAATTGGGTATAACACATCCTGTAAAATTATCTCAGTTTATTTTGAATTTGAAATTGACTGCAAAAATGCTCAAAGCAGCATCACTCACGTGTGGCGATCCACACTCCTATTTACACAATATACAGAAATTTCCCAAACACATTTGACAATTATTTTTTGGAAACACAAGTCTGATTGTCAGTCCTGTAGACTGTGTTCCAAAATTATTTATGATTAAATCCAGTTCAAATTTAATTGTCTCTACTGGAAATATCGTAGATCACTGTTTGAATTTTTTACATAATATTAACACTCGTAGAATAAATGTTCATAGAATTTTTAACTTTCACTTATTTTTCCAGTTTCAAAAATATATTGTCGAAAAATATTATTCTCTTTGAATCAACACAAATTATTTACACATATTAATAACATCTGAAAAGTATTTGACCTTGAGCATAGCATCGAAGAACTTGTGCGAAGCACAACAAAATTAATTGTTCTTCTGACATTAAACATTTCGAGAAGTGACTCGATTATGAACTTCAAGTTCCTCACAAAATATATGATTTCTGAATCATCAACTTGATCGATAAATTGTTGAACCATTCAACTATTCAATTTTCCACTTGGAATCATTATTATGAAAAATATTTATATTTGTGGCCCTTTTAGTAATTTTCACAACTTGCAATTCTTCGACAGAATGCGGAAATAAGAATTGTAGCTTCATTATAAATTCATTTAGTTCATGGCACTAGGATTGAAAACATCCTTCAAATTATTCGTGGTTAAAGAATTATTTTAAATTGGCAGTGGCCCATTCTATTATTTGTGTAAGAACACATTATTACAACAACAACGGCAAATGTCTTCCTCTGAAGAAGAATAAACTACTATCATGACAAATCCGGGTTCTAGCAAAATCAAAGTCTAAATGGAATTCGTAAACAAGGTTGAAATAAGAGCTGATGGTTTCTAAGAAATAACCTTCGGGTTATTCATACGACGAAATGTGTGGTTCCAATACTCCTTCTATAAACCTGAGCCATCGAACCTGCTATTTGATTGATGCTCGAAAAAACCTCCTCATTCCTGCGACTTAAACATGCGCACCTGGGAATGGTATTTCAACTACTCCACACATATAAATTTTCTTCCCAAAATTTATACAATAAATCAAGCCTCTGCTTGTTATCAACACTGGAAGATTAATAAACTTACAAGTTTATTTTATTTTACCATTCAGTTCAACCCGTGAATTTACCATACTTATGAAAATCTTCATTTCACTTTCGAGTGTATTTACGTCATGATTTTATATAAATACAAAAATATCCTATTTGATACAATTATCAATTGCTTCCCGTTTCATGCCTCTCCGTGTTATCTGAAAAATATACTTTGCTCATTGCAAATATTAACTGTTCAACCAGAACTGAAATGTTGGTTGAATGCGGGCTTGAGCTAACCACTCTCCTTCGGAAAATCTCCTGTTCCAGACTAGAAATGATTAAACTACTTCATAGGCTCTCTCTCAATACATATGATTATTATAAAATATAATATCCAAGAATTATTTAGAAAAATTATAAAAATTATTATTATTATTATTATTATTATTAGTGGATTATTATTATTATTATTAGTTATATTATTTAATTATCATCTCATTATGTGAGAATCCACATGTTCGAACCTTCGAATATGGAAAAAAATTTCCATTCCTCAACAAAAATAATTATTAACTTTTACAGTTACATCGGCTGATTACCGTGATTTCCCAAAAATATGAAATATTCAAATAAATGCTCGATATGCTCGGTCATCGATCCTAAACTGTTCTGAGTGCTGAAAATGCTCAGAATAACTCTAATATGTCTTGCGTAAATCATTGCAAGATTTAAATACGAAGAAAAATAAATAAATGTGTTGGTCATCTGCAGAAAAATAGTTTGTTCCAATTAGCTAGGCATAATATAATTCAAATGTGGCTTACATTTCTTGATGATCTTGAAGCGTAGTGAACCTGGTCTATACCAGATTTATCCATAGACATGCCCTATCGGACAAGCACGTATAATCCTTGTATCGGCCGCCATTATATACCCACAATCCGTCTAGTCAGACATAGTGGTAGTATCTCTTGACGTTTGAATTAACTGATGTTCCATTTTAATATGGGCTTCTATCAAAGCCATAACAGTTTGTTTAAATGGGGTCAGATCTAAGTGATCTATTCTTAGATATGTCAGTTGTAACATAACTCACGGCAATCTTATCAATACAAGAAGACACTGACTGTCTAACCAATCAACGGCTGTTCTGAAGATCGTTCCCTGGGCATGGTTTAACACCATCAACCATGCGCGAAGCAACCTGTAGTTTCCCTGCGTAGACTAATGAACAACACCGTGATAGACTGGTCTTCAGTGTACTGATAGATCGGAGTGGTTAACCAGTTACAAATATGAAAACTGACTGAAAAGGATTTAATTATCCAAGTATTATGTTACTACTGGACTGTGACAAAGTACTAATTCTAGACAAAGTCTAGCATATGTCCATGTAGAAATATAAATATTTCTACCGGTGTCTGTCGAAAAAATCAATCACCTCAGTGATTCTCCTCGCCGGAAACTTACTAAGTTCCACCTCGTAGCGCAGCACTTTTGTGACTATCACAACATTAAAAATAACTTCTGCGTAGATCCGGCAACCATGTGCCTTGGCTCAGCGTAGCAGCAACTTGCTCGGCAAGTGCTTGTGTTGGAATGAGCTACAGATACCTCGGCCGGCCGGCTTTTATTCAAAACTGACAGGGTCACGCGTCATCACGCTGAAATCTGGAAATCCTCATATCTCTGGTATCCCTGGTCCGATTTACTTGATACGAAGTGCATTCTCTTTCATTTGGCCGTGCCAGTAATCTGATCCAAGTCTCAAGTCTCTACTCCATGGTTAACTATTTAATCAATAAATAGCCTCGACCTCTGCTATTACTCGCTACGTCACTTGACATGCAAGTATCGGTATATTCTTTCCAATTGCTTCGAGAAGCAATGGAGCGCGATATTCAAATATCTCAACTTTCAAAAGCGGCTGTAGCCTTTCCCTTGATATCTAGGTGTCTGAATCTTGGAATACCCATTCCTAGTGTTGGGCACATCCACCCCACACCTAGCAAAAAATAAAAATTGAAAAATTTTTATTTTTCCTATCTACACATTAAATCATCTGGTTCTTGAATAATAAATCTTCAAATTCGATGCATTATAAGTTCCCACGATGTTACCAGTTCGTGTATTAGCGACTTCATAGCTTCCATTGTTGTTTACTTCCACATTGCGATAGAGTCCAGCGTAAAGGCTTGCAAACTTCGAGTACACTCGATTTTGCACGTCAGAGGGTGTAGGTCTTTTCACTAAAACAAGAGTTCCTACGCGCAAGGGTCTGCGAAAACGCTTTCCTCTCACTCTGCGCTCTCTTTTCTCAGCTTGGCTCCTCAACTTGTCTAAAGCTAGAGTTTCCCTCATCTGACGACTTGGTTCAATCTCAGGTGGAATAGAGATGATTCGATCCCATAATCTTGTTGGTTTAATTCCATGATGAAACAACATGGGAATCTGTCCAGTACTCTCATGAATTGTAGAGTTGATGGATTCGGATGCTAAAGAAAGAACATCCATCCATTTCCAATGCTCATTTGGACAATAGAGACGGCAAAATTTTGCTATTTCAGCCATCACGCGTTCTGCTGGATTGCTCTCTGGATGTCTGATAGAACAAAACAATTGTCTAATCCCAAGATTATTCATGACGGTTCGAAATTCTAAAGATGTAAATTGAGGTCCACGATCTGATAAAAGGAATTCCGGTTTGCCTGCTTCCGGAATTACGTTGTCCCTAATTCTCTTCGCACAATATTTTGCGTTTGCCTTCTGAATTGGATGCAACATAGTGTATTTGCTGAAAACATCCATGGTCACCAGAATATATCGGTTACCTCTTTTAGACTTTGGGAGAGGACCATGTAAATCAGTCGCGAAGATTTCACAAGGCTTAGAAGGAATAATAGGCCTTGGTAATTCTCTCAATAATCTAGAATTATGTTTACTCCTTTGGCATAAGTCGCATTCTCGAATAGTGTTTCTGACAGTTGGTCGCATTCGCTCCCACGAAAATTTATCTTGAATCATGTTGACCGTCTTATCTACTCCAGCATGACCTGCGATTCGATGTGGCATCCAGATAATGGGTTTTTGCATTCGTGGAGGTATCACTACTCTCAGCTTCGTATGGTCGGGATCTGCAAACTTGTAGATTAAACCATCTAACATCATAAAATCTCTTGAAACTCTTTCAGTCTCCACAAAATCATCATCATTTGGATCCATGTCTCCCTGTAGAAAACGAAAAATGTTTCTAAGACGTCGGTCTCTCCTCTGGGATAAATGCAACAATCTTAACCTTCTCAAGGTATCCTCATCCTCCTGCGTCAGGTTAACTTGAAAAACTTTAGATGTAGACTCCACTGCTCTACTCAATAAATCAGCTCCCACGTTCAACTTTCCAGGAGTGTGTTCAATAACTAGGTTGAATTGTTGAGTAAAAAGTGACCATCTAGTTATCCTATCACTGGCAAAGTTTGTTCTCAAGATAAACTCCAATGCATGGTGATCAGTCCTCACAATGACTGAATGTCCAATTAACATTTTCTTCCACGACTCCAACGCGAATATTACAGCAAGTGCTTCTAACTCTGTGGTGTAATAATTCCTTTCTGATGGACGAAGTTTCCTGCTAATGAACGCCAGGTAATGTCTCTTGTGGTCTTCATCTTCTTGAAGAAGAATAGCTCCAATCCCTACGGTGGATGCATCAGATTCTATGATGAAATTCTTGGTAAAGTCAGGATACTCCAATTTCACGCTGTTTACCAATAACTTCTTGGCATCTTGAAATGATTGTTCACAATCTTCATCCCATTTCCATTTGTTTCCTTTCTTTAATAATTCCTGCAGTGGCGCTACCGTCTTGGTGAAGTTTGGACAATGCCCTGCAAAGAATTGGCATGTCCCGAGAAAACTGCGGACATTCTTCACTCTAGTAGGTCTAGGGAAATTTGCAATTGCCTCTATCTTCGTCTCATTGGGACGGTATCCTTCTCCATCCAAAATGTGACCCAAAAATTTTATTTCCTTTCGAAAGAACTGACATTTTCGAAGGTTTACTTTAAAGTTCGCTTTTCTCAAATCTGCGAATAACATCTGAAGATGTAACAAATGTTCCTCCTTAGTCTCAGATGCAATTAGGATATCATCTATAAAACGAATTGCTATCTCTTTTACTTCAGGACTCAAATTTTGTTCCAGTGCTCTGATCAAAGCAGATCCAGATGTTTTGACTCCAAATGGTAGACGGCGGAATACATATGTCTGCTGGTCAAACATAAATCCTGTAAACTTTTTGGAATCTTCACTAAGCCTAATGTGATGGTAGGACGAAGTGAGATCAATATTAGAGAACCAGACCTTGCCTTGGAATTTCCTTAACAGTTCCCTAATGATTGGTGGTCTGTCATACTCTGGCAGTAATCTTGAATTCAAATTTCGCGCGTCTAAACATAGTCTCAGACTTCCATCTTGCTTAGACACTACTGCTAATGGATTGACATAAGATGTAGTATACTTTTCAATCACATTGTTGCTTTCCATCTCCTTGATAAGCACTTTTACCCTTTCTCGATGCTTTTCCGCAACCGGATACAATTTAGCATGAAAAGGTGCATCATCATTTACACGAATACGATATTCAAAATCTTTAATTTCACCAGGTTTAATATCAAAAATATCGTGATACTCTTCCAAAATTTTCCCTAGCTCTGGGGACTCCTTCTCAGTGTAGACTTCTCTTCCTTCAGCTTCATGAAAAATCAGAGACCATTGAGCATCTCCCTCGATGTCTTCCTCTTCTTTTCCCTCGAAGTTAATCTCTTCGGTATTCTTGAATCTGATCGTCTCTGTCTTCATGTCTATCACTGCTTGATATTTCTGAATGAAATCCGCTCCCAATATCATGTCAAAAGCCATGTCCTTCATTACTACAAACACATGTCGGAAATCATGTCCTCCAATCGTAATACATAAGTATAATTGTGTTTTACACAGAGATATCTTGTTGGGTATTATTCCTTGGATCTTAATTCCTGATACTGGAATCTCCTCTAAATTCTCTTTGAGCTTCCACAGAATATAAAGCTTCTCACTCACAAGACAAAGTATAGCCCCAGTATCAATCAAAGTATCGATAGGCATACCGAATACTTCGCATGATATGATTGGCATTCTAATTCTTGTACCCATTTCATTCAGTTCATCATTCTGTTGAATTAAGTCATCATCCTCTGCTTGCCATTTAATAATTCTGGAAGTGAAAGTGTTCAAAATTCTATCTTCTACTGTGAATTCGAAGATTTTTTTTTCGTTACCATTCCCCCGGGATTGTTGTGTTGCCGATGGACCTGGATCATTGGGCCTCTGCTCCAAAAACTGCAAGTTATCTTGGTGTCTTGCTTCCAAGTTTTTCCTCGTCTCCTTGTTGAACTCTTCATTGGACTGACGAGTATCCACATTCCCTCTGTTATTGTAGTTGTTTCTACCATAGTATCTTCTTTCCTGGTACCTTCCTTGATTATCTCGTGGCCTTCTCCATCGAGTATTGTATCGATTTCCACCATCCGGTCTCGCATAAGGCTTGTAACTGTATCTGTTACTGTACTGATTCCATCCTCTTTTATTTGAATCTTCCCTCGGCGTTTTCTCTTCTCGCCCCTCTCGAATCTCTCGAGGTGTTTGAGAACAACTATCAGCCATAACAGCGTACACAGCGTTGTTACTCTTTCCTCCCTTCTGATGGAAGAATTGAGCGTTCGTATGATCCAGCTTCTGTAATACTTCGTCAAATTGCTCCATATTATAGATATCAGCAGCGATCAAAGTCCTTTGGACGTCTGCTGGAAACTGACGTATCAATGCAGTAATCAATTCGTTATCTGGCATCGGCGGATCTAAATGTTGAAGTTTAGAAAGCTGCCCAGAAAAGTACGTTGAGTATCGAGTAGGTTGTGACGTCGAGACTCTCTTCGAATATAATACTGCTCTGACTTGCTGTTGGGTTTCCGGGGACCAAAACTTTTTCAATAGCCCACGAGAAAACTCCTCAAAAGTGGTTAGAGTGGATCTAAAAGCTCTAAACCAAAGAAGTGCAGGACCTTCCAAAAACTTCCCTATCACTCGGATCTGTCTTTCTTTAGGGATCTTGGAATCTTTCAGGTAATCCCCTGCTTCTCTCAAAAATTCCACGGGTGTCACAGAATCTCGCCCTGAAAATTTAGAAGGCTTATCTTCTACATTCTTAAATACAGTTATGGGGTTGGATTGAAATACTGTTCTGACCTCATCCTGTCTTTGACTATCAGTTTCTCTAGCTGCTCCTAGATTTATCTGTATTTGTTCTTTTCCCCTTACATTTGGCATTTTCAACAGATAGTCAGACTGTTTCTCGTCCTTGATTTGAGTTTTCATAGCCTCAAGTTCCTTCTGGTTTTCTTCTGCCATTTTCTTAATTGCTTCAGTTTCTTTACAATTCTCCTTGACATCAGTGGATATCTGGTTCATAACAGCCTCGTGACTTTTCAATGACCCTGTCATATCTGATATGTCCTTCTGAGTTGCTTGGATATCTTTGGAAATTACTTGAATATGGGATGACAAAGATTCCCTAATCTCCTTGATTCCCTATTGATTCTCCAGCTTGAGTGTGTCTTTAATTTCATTGACAACTGTGGTTTTAATTTCAGTTTGCAATTCATTAATCACACCTTCTCTTATTTCTCCCGTTACAAGTTCTTTGAATTGTTCTGTCAACCGTTGAACAACTAGAATTCCCATCTCATTACTCTCCTTCTTCACTCTGACTTCTAGGTTGATCATGTCTTCACCAACTTTCCTAAGACCATGTTCTATCCTATCAGCTAAGCTTTGGGATCTAAGATCGGCATCGCGAAATTTATCGTCCATTAAACTTGCGTTAGTAGCTAATGAAGTTTCGAGCTCATGTGTTTTTTCGCATAATTTATTCATTTTACTCTCAAGTGTCATTTTCAAAATTTCGGAATTCTCTTTAAATTTACTCTCCATAGAATTAAATTTACTATTTAAATTTTCTTTCAAATTACCTTTTAAAGAATCAGAACTTTCTTTAAGTTTATTTTCTAAAGAATCAGAATTTTCTTTGAGTTTATTTTCTAAAGAATCAGAATTTTCTTTGAGTTTATTTTCTAAAGAATCAGAATTTTCTTTAAGTTTATCATTCAAATTTTCTTTAAGATTATTTTCAAAAGAATCAGAATTTTCTTTAAGTTTATCGTTTAAACTTTCTTGAAGTTTATCAGAATTTTCTTTAAGTTTCCTTTCCAAAGCCTCAGTATTTTCTTTCATAATGGCTGCGACACGCAGTCCAGCCTCTTTTGAACTCTCCTCCAAACTTCTCATCATCCTCATCATTTCTTCCATAATTTCAATTATTATTCAAAACTTAGGGGTATACAATATTGGCAAACAGAAGCTTATAACTAGAACAAGAAATATGAATAGCCAATTGGAACACTCTAATAAAATGAGATTTGTCCTAATGTCGACGTGATGGAAAAACAAAATTCTCTACTCTTACGAATTACATTTACCACAATATCACAAGAAAAATATGCAAGTTCTCAAATATCCTCCACCTGGATTCTAATAATGCGTATGTCCAGACATCGAACGTTTACTACTGAATTTACTTTACGCCCTAATGGTTAAGTCATTATCAAAAATAATCAAACCCATTCTAATTATTAATCCAGTTAAATTTTTAATTTTCCCCACTAATTGGGTTTCCTACTAATTTATTCATCCAAACCAGACATCTCTCAACTCCCAAAATATTTCTATAAAATTATCACAATTTAAATCGGCATGCGATTGACCATGTCTAAATCGAGACCCACGTTCGAAGCCATTTCTCTCTCTATCTTATTTTATGTGCCCGTTTAGACCGGAGTCCGCTCGACCACATATGCATTTTACCAATAATCAGTCAGCACGAGAGTCAAAATATCCCGGAGCGCCAGATGGGTTAAAGCAAATCGCAAAAACGACATCAAATAAAAAAATGCTTTACTGATTTTTGGCTCAATGCAACAATAAGGATAGAAGGAGATTCAATTGGGTATAACACATCCTGTAAAATTATCTCAGTTTATTTTGAATTTGAAATTGACTGCAAAAATGCTCAAAGCAGCATCACTCACGTGTGGCGATCCACACTCCTATTTACACAATATACAGAAATATCCCAAACACATTTGACAATTATTTTTTGGAAACACAAGTCTGATTGTCAGTCCTGTAGACTGTGTTCCAAAATTATTTATGATTAAATCCAGTTCAAATTTAATTGTCTCTACTGGAAATATCGTAGATCACTGTTTGAATTTTTTACATAATATTAACACTCGTAGAATAAATGTTCATAGAATTTTAACTTCCACTTATTTTTCCAGTTTCAAAAAAATATTGTCGAAAAATATTATTATCTTTGAATCAACACAAATTATTTACACATATTAATAACATCTGAAAAGTATTTGACCTTGAGCATAGCATCGAAGAACTTGTGCGAAGCACAACAAAAATTAATTGTTCTTCTGACATTAAACATTTCGAGAAGTGACTCGATTATGAACTTCATGTTCCTCACAAAATATATGATTTCTGAATCATCAACTTGATCGATAAATTGTTGAACCATTCAACTATTCAATTTTCCACTTGGAATCATTATTATGAAAAATATTTATATTTGTGGCCCTTTTAGTAATTTTCACAACTTGCAATTCTTCGACAGAATGCGGAAATAAGAATTGTAGCTTCATTATAAATTCATTTAGTTCATGGCACTAGGATTGAAAACATCCTTCAAATTATTCGTGGTTAAAGAATTATTTTTAATTGGCAGTGGCCCATTCTATTATTTGTGTAAGAACACAATATTACAACAACAACGGCAAAGGTCTTCCCCTGAAGAAGAATAAACTACTATCATGACAAATCCGGGTTCTAGCAAAATCAAAGTCTAAATGGAATTCGTAAACAAGGTTGAAAATAAGAACTGATGGTTTCTAAGAAATAACCTTCGGGTTATTCATACGACGAAATGTGTGGTTCCAATACTCCTTCTATAAACCTGAGCCATCGAACCTGCTATTTGATTGATGCTCGAAAAAACCTCCTCATTCCTGCGACTTAAACATGCGCACTTGGGAACGGCATTTCAACTACTCCACACATATAAATTTTCTTCCCAAAATTTATACAATAAATCAAGCCTCTGCTTGTTATCAACACTGGAAGATTAATAAACTTACAAGTTTATTTTATTTTACCATTCAGTTCAACCCGTGAATTTACCATACTAATGAAAATCTTCATTTCACTTTCGAGTGTATTTACGTCATGATTTTATATAAATACAAAAATATCCTATTTGATACAATTATCAATTGCTTCCCGTTTCATGCCTCTCCGTGTTATCTGAAAAATATACTTTGCTCATTGCAAATATTAACTGTTCAACCAGAACTGAAATGTTGGTTGAATGCGGGCTTGCGCTAACCACTCTCCTTCGGAAAATCTCCTGTTCCAGACTAGAAATGATTAAACTACTTCATAGGCTCTCTCTCAATACATATGATTATTATAAAATATAATATCCAAGAATTATTTAGAAAAATTATAAAAATTATTATTATTATTATTAGTGGATTATTATTATTATTATTAGTTATATTATTTAATTATCATCTCATTATGTGAGAATCCACATGTTCGAACCTTCGAATATGGAAAAACAATATCCATTCCTCAACAAAAATAATTATTAACTTTTACAGTTACATCGGCTGATTACCGTGATTTCCCAAAAATATGAAATATTCAAATAAATGCTCGATATGCTCGGTCATCGATCCTAAACTGTTCTGAGTGCTGAAAATGCTCAGAATAACTCTAATATGTCTTGCGTAAATCATTGCAAGATTTAAATACGAAGAAAAATAAATAAATGTGTTGGTCATCTGCAGAAAAATAGTTTGTTCCAATTAGCTAGGCATAATATAATTCAAATGTGGCTTTCATTTCTTGATGGTCTTGAAGCGTAGTGAACCTGGTCTATACCAGATTTATCCACAGACATGCCCTATCGGACAAGCACGTATAATCCTTGTATCGGCCGCCATTATATACCCACAATCCGTCTAGTCAGACATAGTGGTAGTATCTCTTGACGTTTGAATTAACTGTTGTTCCATTTTAATATGGGCTTCTATCAAAGCCATAACAGTTTGTTTAAATGGGGTCAGATCTAAGTGATCTATTCTTAGATATGTCAGTTGTAACATAACTCACGGTAATCTTATCAATACAAGAAGACACTGACTGTCTAACCAATCAACGGCTGTTCTGAAGATCGTTCCCTGGGCATGGTTTAACACCATCTACCATGCGCGAAGCAACCTGTAGTTTCCCTGCGTAGACTAATGAACAACACCGTGATAGACTGGTCTTCAGTGTACTGATCAACGAGCTAGAGAAAGGTATATAGAGTGGAAATGGCGCCGCCATTTTGGAAGCAGGTTGAACTGGCAGCCGCCATGATATACACTGTCAAGAGGGTGGGAGTCAGTGAGGGAGAGGCGTGACTAACGAGGCGTAATATAAGATTGGGCCAACGCAAGACCTGACAATTTAATTTGTACATTGAACGAAAACTCACACAATCATCTTACAAAACAATACGCTGCTTTGCTTATGCACAGTACATTGCATGATTTCATTGTCCTTTAAAAATAGTAATTTTTGTGTACAACTGACGCACCTGTTGACCTCTCTCACGTTGAGCTGTATTTCTACACAAGTGGTGAAGCCTGCATTTATAATACAGTTTCACAATTCGCTCGATGAGTGAGACTTTTCCCCAGGTTCAGTGGCTGTAAATAGATGGTCAGATTTCTGAAACAGACAATCCGGTAGCATAGCATAGAAATCTGTCTGCAACTTCAGCATGAGATTCTTCGTTTTCTTTCGCAACATACTGTCATTATTCCTGATGACAATCTCAGCTGTTTTACATAATTTTACTACATTAATGGATTCAAAAGGCCATTTTTCACGTCTTTCTCTTTAATCAGTCCTTCTTTCTGAACATCTTGACCCGATAAAAGCACTTCTAGGCATTCAATACAAGTTAATTTTTTAGACACTTTGCGAACGACACTTCCTGCAATGTATTGAACAAAATTTTCTACATACATATCGATCATATGCATACCCCGCCCAGGGGCTCACAACTTGTGGGACGTGGATTGACGACCATGGGACCTCAGCTGAGACTGGCATTGCTTGCAAATCCACCCGTCAACCTTCCTTAGTCACCTCTTGTTCTCTTCAGGCACTAACGGTATCCGAGACCTGGAGAGTCTTTCAAATTCATGTCTTATTTGGCCATTGTCTCATCTTTCCTGATACCCTCATTTTTCGAGGGATCAGACCTGATCTTTTCATTGTATCTCCTGCCTTGTGCACAAGACCCTATTGGAGGCAGGGCGTGAGCAGCCTCTTGAGAATGAGGCATCGTTACCAACGAGCTATCCCCCAGGGGCTCACATCTAGTGGGACGTGGGTTGGCGACCACGGGGCCCCAGCTGAGTCCGGCATTGCTTCCACTTACTGTACTAGTGCCGGGCTCCTCTCCGTCTTCTTTCCTGTCGACCTCACTTGGTCAGCTCTTTTTCTCTTCCGACCCCGACGGTATTAGGGTATCCCAGGCCTAGGGAGTCTCTTCCTTTCCCGCCTTAATTGGCCCTTGTCTCATCTTTTCTGATACCCTCCTTCTGCGAGGGGTCAGCCTTCCTTTTCTTTTCCTGTTATCTCCTGCCTTCTACTCAAGGCCCTCAAGGAGGCAGGGCGTTAGTAGCCCCTCCACTTCTGGTGCACCCTGGATATTGCTACTCCCTCAGGGGCTCACGGCTGGTGAATTCGGGAGTTGGAGACCCCGAGGGATTCCTGAGCTGGGTCCGGTTTTCCCCCTTTTATCCAATACCTCTGGGGAGGACCCTCTCCTCTTTCACTTTCCTATCTGCCTTTCATGGCTCTCCTTCCTTCCAAGTCCCTCAATCCTTATTCTTCGTGGGTTGAGGGCATTTCTTTTCCTCCTGTCCTTTATTTGCCTTATTCTCCTTTTATTTTCAGTTTCTTCTTCTAGTCTAGTCTATAAGTTAGTAGTTAGTTTTAGTTATAGTTTACATTTCATTTTCATCTTCACGATCACCCAAACCATTAGGGGCCGATAACCAAGATGTTAGGCCCCTTAAAACAACAATTATCATCATCATCACCAACGAGCTAGAGAAAGGTATATAGAGTGGAAATGTTAGTTCCTGCTTCTGCAGAGGGAATCTGAAATGTAAATATCACTCAAATTTAACGACACTCCTGTTGTCTTATTACTTCTATTCGTACAATTGAATGACGAACACACTGACGGCATGGTCTATGTATTTTTAAATAAATTTCATTCGACGCATGTTCCTGTACTGCCCGAATAATCGCAACAAGCTCTTGTCAGACGACGTTCTAAATCATGGCCGCCTTAACTCAGGTTGCCTCCGCCCAGAGCGCTGCTACGCGGCTCCTTGCCTCTCTATATACCTTTCTCTAGCTCGTTGGTACTGATAGATCGGAGTGGTTAACCAGTTACAAATATGAAAACTGACTGAAATGGATTTAATTATCCAAGTATTATGTTACTACTGGACTGTGACAAAGTACTAATTCTAGACAAAGTCTAGCATATGTCCATGTAGAAATATAAATATTTCTACCGGTGTCTGTCGAAAAAATCAATCACCTCAGTGATTCTCCTCGCCGGAAACTTACTAAGTTCCACCTCGTAGCGCAGCACTTTTGTGACTATCACAACTTTAAAAATAACTTCTGCGTAGATCCGGCAACCATGTGCCTTGGCTCAGCGTAGCAGCAACTTGCTCGGCAAGTGCTTGTGTTGGAATGAGCTACAGATACCTCGGCCGGACGGCTTTTATTCAAAACTGACAGGGTCACGCGTCATCACGCTGAAATCTGGAAATCCTCATATCTCTGGTATCCCTGGTCCGATTTACTTGATACGAAGTGCATTCTCTTTCATTTGGCCGTGCCAGTAATCTGATCCAAGTCTCAAGTCTCTACTCCATGGTTAACTATTTAATCAATAAATAGCCTCGACCTCTGCTATTACTCGCTACGTCACTTGACATGCAAGTATCGGTATATTCTTTCCAATTGCTTCGAGAAGCAATGGAGCGCGATATTCAAATATCTCAACTTTCAAAAGCGGCTGTAGCCGTTCCCTTGATATCTAGGTGTCTGAATCTTGGAATACCCATTCCTAGAGTTGGGCACAGTGTGTCGGAGATCGCGGATAAGACGAGTAACGACATTTTGGCGGTTTCGATTTAAGTGAATCAGCTTAGACTATACGTAAATTCTGATAAGAAAAAGAAGGGATCGGAGTTGGAAGACGTTAGATCAAATTTAGGGTCTTTGAATCTTTGGGAACAATCAAACGTCAAGGCTCTGAAAGATGGTATTAAGAATCAGATGATGAAGGAAATGTGGGATGAATTAGGGAAATTCGTTGGGCAGAAGATCAGTCAGCAAGCCGAAATAGTTCACCATGAAGAAATTAGACAGGCACAAGTAGATGGTTCGCAGGACGACAAGGCGAATAAGACGAAAGACAATCCACCGGGAGATTATTTGATGCAGGGGAATGACGAAATACAACCCACAAGGCGAGTCTATTTGACTGGACAACGGGTTCTATTAGTGGAAAATGAATATGGAGAAAGACGCGATGATTTGCGAGGCGATACACCTAAACATATTACTATCATTCGCAATATAGGAACGACTCCTCGTAAGTTCAACGGACAAAATGGGATAACCCCAGTAGAATTTGTCAGGGATCCGGAAGATTTCTTCATTGAGAACCACGTTGCTTGAGACAGGGATATGAGGTTATCTGGAAGGGGGAAGTTTACAATGGCTTAAAGCTTTCCGGTACTCATTTGCGAACTTCGAAGAATTCGCGGATGCACCGCTTAAGCGCTACTGGAGTATTCAAGATCAACAGAATCTTCGGGTGGAAGTCTATAGCAAAAGGTATGCTGCGTCGCAACCGACGAAATATGCTAATTTCTTTACAGTCCAGCTGGCGAAGTTGCAGTATTTAAGACCTCCCCTTTCGCAGCAAGAACTGATCGAAGTTATTTCTAGACAATTACCTGTGGAAGTACTCCGATACATAATTTCGGCAGGCGTAGGAGATCTAGCCTAGATGGACGAGTTTTTGCGTCGTTCAGACCACACGGGCGCCATGGCGTCATTTCCGGTATACAGAAACGTCAGTCACCGTACCGAACGTAGAGACATAAATAGAGTGGTCGAAGAAAAAGTACAACAGACGGAGGAGCCTCCAAATAGAAGCCAGAATGATATGGGTCCGATTCGAAATTCGCATTTTCAACAAAGACGATATGAACCATCGTACAGAACTAATCAATACAGGAGACCTTACCATGAGTACGATTGAAACGGGAATAATAACGGCAGATCGAACGATTATCATGACAGGAACTATAGATGCGGAAAATACTATGAAAACATTAACAGCAACTTTAGGCAAGGTAGCCAGCGGTATAAGAACTATAATGATGAAGTTCACACCCGTCCAAAATACGAAGACGTGCATCAGGAAGCTCAGACCTATTTGAGGGAATTGAGATAGGAAAAGCGGAAAAATAGTGAAGATCAGAGGGGTCAGGATACTCGACCGAGGACCAGTGGTCAGGGGAAGAGTGAAAGTTCATCTAAAGAAAATAAAGCGCCAATTTCGAGCCGAAATTAGCGGAGGAAAAGGAGCAACTGACCTTTACGCTATCAATACATGAGACTTACCAACCGTCTGACGAAGACTTGTTGTTTGGAAAGGAATTAGACATGAGAAGAAAATCTGTAGAACTACCAATTATCACAATTAAGGTAGGAGAGGGGTCCTGTAAAAAGCTGGTAGATACTGAAGCCATGATATCGATATTATCTGAGGAATATTATGACCGATTATCGAAAGGAACAGATATGACTGCCATGCCGGCATCTAACGTAAAAATTCGAGGCATATTTGTGGATAAGTCTGTAAAATGTAAAACTCATGTTTTACTGGAATGTTACATAAATGGCAGGCACTACGAACATGTTTTCATCGTCGTATATTAAATAAATTTCGACGCAATCTTGGGGATCGACTTTATTACATGGATCGTGACCATCATCGACATGAAGAATAAATTCATCAAATTCAACGAATCTGTGAAAGCCGAAGAAGAGTCGAAAATGAAGAATTTTGATACATCCCAGAAGAGGAAGTCCGAGAAGAAGCAGAAGAGGAGAAGCATCATTATGCGTTAAAAGCGTTTGGATTTGAAGAAGTTAAAGATAGTTTTGAAGACTTGATTGCAGAATTTCGAGATGTCTTTGATGAGAAACCTGGAGTAGTCAGGGATTTTAAGTACCATATTCGCTTGACAGATGAGATACCTTTCAAGAAGCGGATTTATCCGATAGCTAAGAAATACCATGAAGAAGTTAAGGAAATCATTAGTAATATGGAAAAGAAAGGGATAATAAAGAAACAGGCGTCCCCATATCCAAATCCTATCACCGTGGTCAAGAAAAGTAACGGAAAACTGAGATTATGCCTTGATGCACGTACGATTAATTCAAAGATCCTGCCAGAAGACGACAGACCTCTGAAAATCAGAGAGCTTCTGAGGAGTTTCGAAGGGAAGTCATGTCCTTCGACAGTTGACTTGACGGCAAGTTTTTACCAGGTGGAACTAACAGAAGGGAGTAAACAATACACAGCATTCCTGTTCGACCAGAAGAGCTATGTTTTCAATCGCGTTCCGTTTGGTGTCATAAATAGCGGACCAGCCCTTATTAGGGCATTAGACCAAAAGCTAACAGAAGAAGTCAAACAGAATGTGCTCTGTTACATCGACGACGTAATCATCTCGTCAGCATCTATAAAAGCACATCTTGTCCATTTGAGAAAACATTTTGAAAATCTGAGGCAAGCGAACATTAAGGTTAATTTCGAAAATTGCCAATTTTGCCACGATCAGGTGAAATTTCTGGGGCACACCATAGACAAAGATGGGTATCATCCTAATCAGGACACGATTGAAGCGATCATCAACTTATCTACCCCAACTAAAGTTAAGCAGATCAGACAATTTTTTGGTGTTTGCCAATTTCTGAGCCACCACTGCCCTAACTACTCAGAGATTATGGCACCCCTCCACGAGCCATTAAAAAGAATAATCGGTGGAAGAGGAACAGTGAAACGCAACGAGCGTATGAGAATGCGAAAGAGATGCTACACCAAAATGTAAAGCTAAGCTATCCAGATTTCGAACGGATTTTTTTGGTGGAATCTGACGCGTCAAGAATTGGGATACGTGCTGTATATTATCAAGTAAACGAGAAAGGAGGTGGGGATTATATTTCGTTCACCAGCCGAAAATTAAAACCACACGAAGAGAACTACTTCGCAACCGAATTGGTAGCATTAGCTTTTGTGGAAGCGCTTCGTAAATGGAAAAACATTCTAATCGGCCATCCAATCATCATAATCACAGACCATAAGGCGCTCCAGTTCATGATGAAGGCGGATTTGTCAAGTGATCGCATAACACGTTGGACTTTGTTCATGCAACAGTTTAATGCAACCATCGTCTACAGACCGGGGAAAGACAACATCTTGGCCGATGGGTTATCAAGAAACCTAAGTAAAGGTATTCGGATAAACGCGGTACAATTGGAGCAGGAAGATGAGGAGACGATCTACAGACTCAAGAACCTGGCCGTGTCAGAAAGAGACACGCTCCTATCCGGAAAATGTACCGGTTTCTTAAGTGTTTTATGGACGACGACGATGCTGATTATCCTGACGTACTCAAGAGATCGAATCGTCATCTATTATATTCAGATATAGTTTGCCGTTATGCGGATGCAGAAAAGACTTAGATCAGAATTGAAGTACCACCAAATTTGATAACAATAATCATTTGGTAATCCCAGAGAAGTATCGGCCATGGTGGACTTGATAAAACACTCAGCTCGATTAGAGAGAGATTCATACGGACCAATATCAGGGAGACCGTAGGAGACGTGGTAAGATCATGCAAGCACGCATCCGAATTGCACAAGGAAAAGCCCAAAGCTAATCTCCCGACGAAACCTAGGGAATTGTTCGCGGTGGTCATCTATGGCTCAGACCCTAAGGGTTTTCGTGGAAACCAGTATTTATTCGTGAACGTGGACGCATTTTCAATGTGGATAATGATAAATCCTATGCAAAAGGCAACCTCAAAACAAGTAAACAGAAGGATTGAGAGGGACGTCATTCCAATTGGAAGAAAACCGAAATTCATGTTGACGGACCATGGAACTCAATTTACTTCCATGGAATTCCAGGAAGCCATGGAAATATTGCGCATAAGGCACATTTTTAGCAGCGTCTGAAATACCGAATCAAATCCGGCGGAACGTTATATGGCAGAGATCGCAGGGTTTGCTAGGATTTACTGCTCTGTAAATCAAAGAGACTGGATTAAGTTTATTCCCATGATTCAAGATTGTTTGCATTCCACAATACATGAATTTTTGGCGGAAATTAATTATGTTCTACATTTCAATAAAAGGCCATAAATACCCGGGAGTAAAATTTTCCAGATGATCCCGAATGACCCGGAGATGGTGATGGAAAGAAGAGTAGAGGTAGCAAGGGAACACCTGGAAAGAGCGGCTGACAAACGACCAAAGAGAACTGCTGGCAAACGCAACAGTTTGCCACTGAATGAGAACGATTTGCTGCTGATTCTTAAACCGATTTCATAAGACTCACCTAGGCAGGTATTAAGTAAATTTAATCGGCTGTATATGGGGCCATATCGAATAGGTGCAGTTTACAACAATAACAGTTACAAGCAAAAATTTAGTGCTTAGCACTGGGTCAACATTAATGTACCCAAACGAGCTGGGTTCTGCCCTAATCCTGAAATAAATATCATGAGATTAATAAACACACTTGGATGACCTGTTTCGATCGTCAAGCGATCATCATCAGATCCATTACACTTAGGCTATAAAATCTATGTTTGAAAATACTGGTGAAAATATTTACAATATATACAATTATTTAGTTGCAGTATTGGTAAGGCAACTGTTGGTGTATGCTAATTGTAGTTTATAAGATATTAAGTGAAATGCTAAAATGGTGATATAAATCCGGAGTTTGTCTATTTGGAGTGACTATATGGTTGTAAAAATTCATTTATGGTTATACTGTAATATTACAGTATATTACTTATTTGGTTTTCTTCCTCGCTGGAGCTACCGGCAGTTTCGTGTTCACTCTTACACCAGGTATGGTCGACTGAAATTGGATGTTATCTCAACGAAACTACTTTTTTTTTCTTTCTCCCCCCCCCCCTGTTCCTATGTGCTGTGTTAAGTCAGTGCAATGTGTTTTGTGGGATGTTGCCAAATCTAGATAAGGTGTATGTTATTGAATGAGGTAGGTCTACAACTATTACAGACCGTGGAACAGACCTCGCCACGCGTGGACCAATAGCCATTCATAGTAAGCGCTGCCTAGTCTATGAGGATGTCCCGGCTCCTTTTATACGGCCGCGAATACCGGACTTGATTTATTGCAGAAAAAAGTACATCGTACACCTGATCCAGATAATATTAACCTATTAAAAGAACTAATTCTTCCCCCCTCTTTTTATCTAGCTTGGCTGTATCGCCAATTTGTGTCTTGTTTCCAACAGGGTGTGTTTTTAGTAGGGTGAAGACGGGTGAGCTCTCCATAAATGTGTGTTCATTTAGATTGTTGGGATTGTTTCGTTTGTCTAGGTGTATGTCGACTGCTTCCTTTATGACAAGAGCTCTGCCTATCGATTCGTGATGAATTATTTTAGGTCCGTCTCGATGTTACTAACGCTGTGCCCAGCGTCACACATATGTTCGCATACGGCTGATTGTGTTCCGTATATTATCGCATTCCTTTGTTCATTATAACATGTGTCTACTCGTCTTCCACTCTGTCCGATGTAATTAGCTTGACAACCAGTGTCTTGGCACGAAGTAGAATATACCCCTGACTTTGAATACGGGTCATGTTTGTTAAGATTACTATTTTGTAGTTGCCTACCGGTTGTGTTGTTCTTTGTGAATGCTATTTTTATGCCTTGCTTTTTGAATAGATTAGTGATTTTATATGTGTTCGCATTCACATAGTTGAAGTGTGCAAATTTTTTCTCATTACTGTCTGGTTTGGGGATGGTTTTATCTTTATTTTTATGTTTGACTATAATTTGGTCTATTTTGCTTGGCGGGAAATTGTTTTCCTCTGCTATTTGCTTAATGTTTCTTATTTCCTTATTATAATTGTCTTTTGACATGGGTATTTCACTCGAATTCAGCCCAGCTCAAGACTTTCACTGAGTCGAGGATCAAACCGACTTGTGAACCATGAGAGAGAAATAATTGGAATTTGGAATTAAAACAATATAATATTCACATATGCATTTTAGGAAGTGCATAAAGCATATTGATAAAATTTTGGAAATTTTGAAGTATTTCAAAGGAATAAAATTTGGGAATATTCTAGTGAATGATATTTTAACCGTAGGAGAGTGAGATTCTTCGATGCTGGAATATGACCATGGCTTCATGTTAGCAAGCTAAAAACCGGTTTTGGTTGGCCGAGGTAACAATAACAAATTATACACACGACACTATGATAAGAGGCTAAAACCAGGGTCTTCTATCATGATAACTGAATAGCCAACCAGACTGAATCACATAAAATTTTGAGAGAAGCGCTATTATATCAAATCTGCTTATATAAAGCGATATTAAAGTTTCTACAGATTCAGAAGCGAATATGGAATTTAATTTGTAAAACAAAATTATAAATAACTGACCAGGAGAGAAATTACGAGCATAATTCAAGTTAATAAGCTCGGTGCGAGGCTAGAAGTCACATTCTAGTTTGATACGCGCGCCATTGCAGAGAGCGAAACGGAGACTTCTACTCAGCAACTTGGAGGGAGCGGACGTATATTGTGACGCGTCCCAGAACAGCACTATACTATATTTGAAGTACGGACGGGAGACGAAGCAGGACCGTCTGGAGATACAGGCATCGCCTAGGAAGGAAAGCGACAAGCCGGTGAAATACAAATGCACTAGTTTGCATTCGAAGAAAAGAATTATTACAACTTACGTTTATAAGAAGAAGACTTCGATTCAAACGTATTACATTTCTACGGAACTACGACTAGTAGCACTGTATTCTACAGCTACTACATTGCAACAATATATCGTCTTCATTATCATCATACAGTTACGATGTTGGTAAAGTCCTTGAGTCAGAGGGGACGTTTACGTTCAACCATTGATAAAAAGATTACCATGCTCAACTAAACTATGGAAGGAGGTTAGTCTACACTATGGACTGGGAATTCAGAGTGATCTAGAAGACCAGGGTTGGATGAATCTACAACTGCACATCAACATGCAGTACTCTGAATATACTTAAAATACTACTATTCGATTGCCCACCAACAATTTGGAGAGTTGTCAACCCAGGACATTCAATCCTACTGGGTTGATGAACTGCTAAACGAGAAGAAGACGGATGGCGGAGTTCGTTTTGTCAAGAGATCGAGTTTCTAGACGGATGGGTCGAGTAGCAAGAAGAAATGCCGTTAGCTAGGAGAGACGAGCCGCAGTACAGGTGTTTGCAGTACGAGGCGATGGCGAGGCAGAGCAGCTGACTGGCATGCTTCTGGCTGGAACCCGTTTATCAAGACAGACGACTCACACGCGCTGTACGAGCGGAACATCGAGCATATCTGATCCAGGTATTCACGACACCAGACCATCAGAAAAGGTAGAAAATTGAATGATCTAAGATCTCAGTAGTTTTTTGAAGTAGTATTTGTTGTATTTCAGGAGTGACCAATTCATTGTAGATTCGCTTATTTTAACCCATGTTTTTAAGTAGTAAATATTAGTAATTTCACTGTAAATTTTTGATACGTCTACGTGTGTCGTTTTCAGACGTAATTTCATTCGTTTTTGATTTTAGATATTTCGTTTTGTATTTTTGCAGGCAACGTTTTAACATGTTCACTTTCGAACGAAATTGTTTTATGATGGGAATGCTTCGATCGTAACAGAATGTTTTGAAAGGAAAGGAAAGATTTTGATTGTAATATATATTTCGATTGTCAGGTATATTTCGATTGCGAAGATTTTCTTGGTCGTTAAGAATAATTAGATTACTAATAATGTTGTAACATTGATTAACAATTCATTACGACAGAACGTAATTGAAATATTTATTAAAACAATTCCAATTGCGGAATATATCTGTATTTGACCCAAGGGTATATTTAGGAGAAGGAGAAAAACACCAGGGTCTGACAATGGATATTAGAAAAGAAGAAGTAACATTAGCACTTAGGAAAATTAAAAACGGAAAGGCAACAGGACCCGATGAAATACCAGTTGAAGTGTGGAAGTATCTAGAGAAAGATGGAATCGACATGTTGCTGGATTTAATGCAAAAAATGTACTCTCAGGAAACAATACCTGATGAATGGAGAGAAAGTATTTTAGTGCCTATATATAAGGAGAAGGGGGATATTCAGGACTGTGCCAACTACAGGGGCATTAAGTTAATGTCCCATACCATGAAAATCTGGGAAAGAGTGATAGACAAGAGGATCCGGGAGGAGACTAGCATTGGCGAGCAACAATTCGGCTTCATGCCAGGAAAAGGGACCACAGACGCAGTGTTTGCCCTGAGACAAGTAATGGAAAAGTATCGTGAAAGACAGGAGGGATTACACTTCGCATTCATGGACCTAGAGAAAGCATATGACCGGGTGCCCCGAGGAGAAGTCTGGAGATGTTTACGAGCGAAGGGAGTCCCAGGAAGTACGTGAAGTTGGTTCAGGAAATGTACAAAGACGCAAGAACACAGGTTAGAAGCAGCGTTGGACTTACAGATTGGATTCCGGTTCGAGTAGGTTTACACCAAGGTTCGGCTTTAAGTCCATATCTGTTTGACCTAATTCTGGACGAAATGTCTTGTGGATTACGAGACCAAGCCCCCTGGTGCATGATGTTTGCGGACGATATTGTGTTGTGTAGTACCACCAAAGATGTCATAGAAGAAAAACTGGAACAGTGGAGGGCAGCCTTGGAAGACAGAGGACTCAGGATTAGCAGGAAGAAGACAGAGTATATGAGGTTCAATACAGACCAAGACTGTGAGATCAGAATGCAAGGGGAAACTTTAAATAGAGTGGATGAGTTCAAATACCTGGGTTCGGTGGTGACTGGAGATGGAAATCTGGATCTGGAAGTGTCACACAGGATTCAGGTAGGATGGATGAACTGGAGGAAAATGTCAGGAGTGCTCTGTGACCGCAGGATCAAGCCTAAGGTTAAGGGGAAAATATATAAAACTGTCGTAAGACCTGCATTGCTGTATGGCTCTGAAACATGGCCTGCACGCAAAACGCACACACACAGGCTTGACGTCACGGAAATGAAAATGCTCAGGTGGATGAGTGGAGTGACTAAGCGTGATAGAGTGGAAAATGTCAAAATAAGAGGAACATTGAAGGTTGTGGAAATATCTAAGAAGATACAAGAAAAGCGACTTCAATGGTACGGGCATGTGAGAAGAAGGGAGGAATCCTACGTGGGGAGGAAGATGCTAGACATGCAAATACAGGGAGTGAGAATGCGAGGCAGACCTAAACGAAGATGGATGGATTGTGTACAGGAGGACCTCAGAGAAAAACAGTTGTCAGAAGAGGATGTGCATGACCGGGCTAAATGGAGGAGAGCTGTCAGAAACATCGACCCCACATAGGAGTGGGAATGATGTAAAGAGAAAGAAGATCTGTATTTGACTTTAATATAGTCTTTGACTATTTCTGTAATGAATATATTACAAATAGGATCATATTATTGACAGATTGTGGTCAAACGACGCCTATAATTATTAACAATTTTATTGGAAAGATTGCTATAACGAAACCAGAGACCAGGAGACTTGTAGATCTACCTGAGGTCATGTGTGATATGAAACAAGTTTTATCAGAATATTTCATTCATAAATGTACACCAGATACGGGAGGTCTTGTTTATTATTATTAACAACTAAAGACGAGCGAACTACAATTTATTAATGTTTATATTTTATTGTAACGTGGAAAAATAGTCTATTATGGAAGTTTGTCGATGAAATACGTTATTGAGAGTTGGAAGCAACATTGTACAGGTGAATGTGAAGTGAACAAGTATGTCATTGTTTTGGAGGAGCACGAAGTTAATTAATTTAGAGAAGAGTGGAGGATAGGAGTGCATTATGAACGGTATTACACTGGTGCGTGTTTACCTAGTAAAGTCACTGATTCTTCTACAAGTTTGCAGCAAGATGGGATTTTTATTGAAGGAATGCCGCGTGGTATTATGGAAATTGTTGGTAAGAAGAAAAGGAAAGAAGTATGTCTGTTATTAAAGCGTAGCAGACGCTGTAAAAGAGATTGTTCACCGTATTATGAGAGTAAAGGATGTATTGCCATGTGGAGCAAAGAATCAATACAGTATGTGTAAAAAGGTTACTGACACCTAGGTTTATATTTATGTTGTGTATGTCCGAGAGTATTAGTATGAAATCCACGAAGAGTATTAGCGTATTTTAAGTAGTTTCGCATCGTTCTTTAAATTTATTGTATTTTTATTCATTGATTCGACATTGTAAAGCTATATTTAACTTAATTGTTCGATACTAAAGATTGTTTATTGTGTTAAGTTACCAGACAATACCTATAAATTGCGTTGTTGTGTGAACAAATGTTTGAAGGACTGTTAATGAAAACAGGAGCGAAATAAAACTGTTAGATCACGAGAGATCTTGTAAATAGTATTTTAGTACCGTGCTGGACCTGGATTATCATAACTTATGTATATATTTTAACCATCTTAATTAATATGTATTTAATTATTCTTTTATATTCACGTTTCACGTTTTGTATTGTTAATTATTTTTTATTTGATGAGCTGCTGATGACGATCAGACTGATTCAAGAGATCGTGTCACAGGATGACTAACAAGTTTAATCATTTTATTATTATTTCTTAATAATTGCATTTGCGCAGTGAATACTTTGATGAAAGTATATTAATCAGATAGGAGATCTATCTGACGTGTGAAACATTTTATTTTGAATTTTAGTTCATTTTTATTGGTATTAGGAGGTTTTTATTATGTAAATGCTTAGATAATAAATTTCAGACAATTTCTTTTGCTTTCCTGTTTGTTTTTATAGAAACTGATTTTCTCTTCATTTCGCAATCGACGTGCGATAACACTACCGGTTAGTTACTAGAATTCACTTTATCTCAATATTACCGTTCACCCTCGAGATCCAAGATTTTTGTCCTACCATCTTGTTATGGATATTTTATTTCTAGTAAATGTGTAACTTAGTGTTGTTGCATGACCGGTATGCGTCGCGAGTTTCCTAGTTATTATCCTAGTAGGGTAGTGTTGGTTTATCTGGCTGGGTATCGACATCCCTACAATCCTTTTCCATCTCAGCGGATATAGGTGGTGGCTATGCGAGATTAGGCCGCATATAGGTGGTATTTTTACTTGGCGCCCATACGTGTTTGGCATCGATTGTTGAGATACCTATGTGTTTGGCATAGATAGTTGACAGATTTTGTTTGGAAATGCCGATCCCAAATTTTGGAGAGATGTTCAATGGAATAAACACTGCCAAATTTTAGGAGTACAATATAGTTTAGAGGCATGTTTATTAAACCAGCTAATGACATGTTGGTCATTTAACAGTAAAATTAGTTAAATTCACATTGTTGTAACTTAATTTTGGTTAGGGATTGCCAGATGAGAGACGATCAGTTTATTAAACTACGGTTAGGTAGGATTCTAGATTTCAGTCTATTATATTATGTTATATTATATTATATTTCTCATGAACAATATGAGTTGGTCACTCTGAAATTTCCATAATGTAGTGTAGATGATTCCTCCTAATTTCTCAATTGTTATATAATATGTCGTCTGGAGATTTGACTGAGATCAAATCGATCTTGCAAAAGATGCAAGGTGAGCAACATAAGCTGACAGGTGATATCGACGCCTTCCACAACCATACACACGATAATAGTAGGAAATTAGAGAGAGAAATTAAACAATCAGCTGCCACAGCTAAATCCAAAATGAAGGCAGAATTAGCAGTAGCACAGTCAGTCACAAAAGCTAGCATTACCTTAGTACAGGAGGAGTGTAGAAGGGTACACGATGAGGCTAGGAAAACACAAGAAAAGCTACAAGAAGAAATCAGAAAGGCACGAGAGGAAGATAAGGAAGTACAAGAAGAGAACAGAAAGGCACGAGAAGAGGAAAGAAAGGCAAGAGAAGAAGACAGACTAGTCCGAGAAGAAGCTAGAAAAGTGCAAGAAACAAGTAGAAAAGCACAAGAAGAAGCAAGAATAGCACAAGAGAAAGCACAAGAAGATGCGAAAACAGCTCAAGAGAAAGTCCAAGAAGCGATAAGAAAGGCTCAAGAAGAGGCAAAGACAGCACAAGAAGAAGCTATACAGATACAAGAAGAGGCGAAACAGACTCAGGAAGACATTAAGAAAGCCTTAGAGAAAGCCCAAGAAGAAGGAAAATTAGCTCAGGAGCAAAGTGAGTTAGCTCAAGCAGAGAGTAGATTTTCAGTAGAAGAGAGTAGGAAAGCTCTGGAAGAGACCAAATCAGCTTTCAATCAGGTGAAAGGTGATATGGCCTCTACCAAGACAGAAATGAGCACTTTAAGAGCGGATGTTACAAAGAAAGTAGTGGAAGCTAAGGTTCAGTGTAGTGAGAATATTATACAATTAGAAGAAAATATTCAGAAAAGCATTAGTAGCGCCACACTAGAACAGAGAAAACACAGTGATAGTATGACAGGTTCCCAGAAGAAACTCACTGATCAGCTCAACAATATGAGCAGCATGGTTGGCAATCTACAAGGTAAGTTGGAAGACCAACAAAAACTCATAAGTGATGTTATAAATGTGGATATTGCTTCATGTATTTCTAAATCTGTAAATGAATTAAAAGATGAGGTAATAAAATCAAATAAGGATTATATGCACGAATTGCATAGCAAAATATTGAAAGATGTTAATCAAATAGAAAATAATGCTAAAACTCAAATAGATCATTTGAAATTAGAATTGTATAAACGCATAGACGAAAGTAGAGCATCGAACATTACCGAAATGAGAGGAATTGTTAATAAAGCAGATTCGGAAAGAAGTGAGGACTTAAACGTTATCCGATTAACAGTTAATGAAATAAACGTAGTACTTGCCAAAGTAAAATCAGGGCAGGACAAAGAACTACTAGATCTTAGTCATAAAATGAAATCACTTTCGATGGTAGAACCCTACGACCATGAAGGCTTAAAAGAAGATGTACGCCTAGGCATGAAACGGGACTTAGCCGAATTTTTCCAGAATAGAGAAGAAAAGCTTAGAGAGGAGCTAGGAAAAGCCGAAAGAAACGAAGATAGAGTCGAAGAGGACAGGGATAGTATTTTAGTCGTATACAAGAGCGACCGCACTTAGCACAAGACACGGAGCGTATTCACAGGGAATATGCAGGACTAGAAGGATTTTATGATCGAGGAGGCCAAAGAAGTAGTCAGAATGTCATTATACTCAAAAATATTGATGACAAACAATCACGTTTTAGCGGAGTACGGAACATAACCGCAGTAGAATTCTTGAGAGATATGAGATGCTACCTGGATGACAACAGGATACCTTGGGATCGTGAGATGCGAGTAGTAGAGAAATTTTTGGAATCCGAGGCCCTAATTTGGCATCGCGCTTTTAGGTATATCTACGTCAATTTTGAAGAGTTCGCGGATGCATTGCAAAGAAGGTTTTGGAGTAAAGAATTACAACAAGACATAAGAGCAGAGATTTACTCGAAGAAGTATACACATTCTACGCCTACGCGTTATGCTACTTTCTTCACATCACAACTTACCGGACTCTAGTACCTTAATCCACCATTAGCGGAGACAGAATTGATACATGCAATCTCAAGACAGCTACCAAATGACGTGAGGAGACACTTAATATCAGCTGAAGTAAGAACTTTGGAAGGAATGGCAGAGATACTTCGTAGGTTAGACCAAACGTCTTCTACACCTACAGTTATGCCTAGTAATAATTGAAGGCAAAGATAAGAGCATAGAGATGTTCACACTGTACTTGTGGATCAAACGCAGCAAACTGATGATAATAGCATTAGAGCAGCTCCGACTAGGAATAACGAGTACGGAAGGAAACGCTACGAACCTCCATATCGCCGATTTAGGGAAGGAAGACCATATAAGGCAAGATATTGGAACAATGGACAACGTAGGACAGGTTACCACAGAAACAATGAAGTGCGAAGAAATTACTATTATGACAGTAATAATAGTTGCGCAGGAGCAGGTTATCGGAGATACAAGAATTGGAACGTCGATAACTACGCCCGGAGGCAACTACAGCAACAAAAACAACAACCCAGGCAACAACAGCAACAACAAAGAGGATGGCGAAACAATGATAATGTGAGACAATATTATCAAGACAGAGTTAGATAAAGTCAAGAATATCGAAACAGCCAAAGGGAAAATCAAAAAAGAAATAACAAAAGAAGCGAAGAGGTCGAACCTCAGCCCTCAACTTCAGGATCACAAGAACAAAACCTGAGTGGGGTACAAAAAAAAACTTCGTTTGGGAAAAGGAAGTAGAGGAGAGAACATTGTTCACCGACGATTGGCATGAGATCGCCGTGAATGAATTTTATCCAGTATTAGACGATGATTTACAGGATAAAAGAGAGAAGCCAGAGAGAGAAAGATAACGAACCATCGGCGGAATTATTTAGAGAGACAGTAAGAGTACCCTTGAACACAAGATAAGAAGAGATTGGAGAGAGGATAGAGAAAGGTCCGTTCAGGGTAGGAAGAGTGTATGGAAATTCTTGTTATGATATTGCCAGAATAGAAGATGATCGTTCTATTGGCAAGTACAACCACTCAAAATTAAAAAGATTTTATTCCAGGATTCATTAGGGATGAATTCGATTTCAGTATTTAACAAGTCAAGAGTTAAATAAAGTCTATGTTATACTTTATTTATGAGTCAGAAGGGGATTTCCACTCGAATTCAGCCCAGCTCAAGACTTTGACTGAGTCGAGGATCGAACCGACTTGTGAACCATGAGAGAGAAATAATTGGAATTTGGAATTAAAACAATATAATATTCACATTTCGTCACTTTCTTTAGAAACCACGTATGTCCTAAAAGCAAAATAAACCTCGTATATCTCATACGTGGTTTTTAAATAAGTACTCTCCGACCATTGCACATAAGAGGTTTTTAAATTCATCTCCAGAGGAAAGACTGTCGAATATAGACTTACGAGGTTTTTAATTCCTATTCCGCTTGGAATTCTGATTAGGAAAGAGGTAAAATGTCAATATTGAGAACGTTCAGACTTCCGAGGTTTTTAAAGAAAGGTGACGATATGCATTTTAGGAAGTGAATAAAGCATATTGATATAATTTTGGAAATTTTGAAGTATTTTAAAGGAATAAAATTTGGCAATATTCTAGTGAATGATATCTTAACCATAGGAGAGCGAGATTCTTCGATGCTGGAATATGGCCATGGCTTCATGTTAGCAAGCTAAAAACCAGTTTTGGTTGGCCGAGGTAACAATAACAAATTATACACACACCACTATGATAAGAGGCTAGAACCAGAGTCTTCTATCATGGTAACTGAATAGCCAATCAGACTGAATCACATAAAATTTTGAGGGAACCGCTATTAAATCAAAACTGCTTATATAAAGCGATATTAACGTTTCTACAGATGCAGAAGCGAATATGGAATTTAATTGGTAAAACAGAATTATAAATAAATGACCAGGAGAGAAATTACGAGCATAATTCAAGTTAATAAGCTCGGTGCGAGGCTAGCAGTCACATTCTAGTTTGATACGCGCGCCATTGCAGAGAGCGAAACGGAGACTTCTACTCAGCAACTTGGAGGGAGCGGACGTATATTGTGACGCGTCCCAGAACAGCACTATACTATATTTGAAGTACGGACGGGAGACGAAGCAGAACCGTCTGGAGAAACAGGCATCGCCGAGGAAGGAATGCGAGAAGCCTGCGAAATACAAATGCACTAGTTTGCAACAGAAGAAAAGCATTATTACAACTTCACGTTTATAAGAAGAGACTTCGCTTCAAATGGATTACATTTCTACGGAACTACGACTAGTAGCACTGTATTCTACAGCTACTATATTGCAACGATATATCTTCTACATTACTTACTTAATTCCTGCCGCTCCTTCCCGAGCATAGGGCCTTGGCGAAATTTCTCCACGCAGTACGGTTCCTGGCCATTCTCTTCACTTGACTCCAGTTCTTGTCCACCTCTGCAATTTCATTTTCGATCGTCCTCTTCCAGGTCTTCTTAGGTCGACCTCGCTTCCTGGCGCCTTGAGGACTCCAGTCTAGCGCCTCCCTCTCAATAGCTCCGTCCGACTTCCTTAGTGTGTGGCCAATCCAGCGCCATTTCCTCTCCTTGATCTGGTTGCTAATCGGTTGTTGATTGGTGATGGTCCAAAGATCTTCATTTGAGATTATGTCCGGTCACCTCACATTCATGATGCGACGCAGACATCTGTTAATGAACACCTGTAGCTGGTTGTTGATCGGTTTTGTGACTTTCCATGTTTCACAGCCGTAGAGAAGAATCGACTTTACGTTGCTATTGAAAAGGCGGAGCTTGGTCTTCCTGGAAATGTTTCTATACCTCCAGATGGGGTAGAGCTGAACAAAGGCACCATTTGCCTTCCTGATACGGCTTCGAACATTTTCCTCTGCTCCCCCATCATTTGTGACTATACTTCCAAGGTAGAGGAAGGACTCAACTCGCTCAATGTCCTTTCCGTTGACTGTCAAACTAGTCGTGATGTCAGAATTTATCCTCATCTCTTTGGTCCTGTTGGTGTTGATCATCAGTCCTGCACGTTGTGCTTCTCTCTGCAACCTCTCCAGCTTATCTTCTATGTCTCGGTACCGTTGTGCCATAAGACAAATGTCGTCTGCGAAATCCAGATCTTCAAGCCTGTCATTTATACCCCATTTAATACCCCTCTTCAGTCCTCCCATTACCTTCTTCATCACACTATCCAGGACCAACAGGAACAGAGTGGGGGAAAGAACACACCCCTGTCTCACTCCGGAACTGACCTTTATCTTTTCTGTTAATTTGCCTTCGTGAAGAACCTGGCACTCATACCCTTCGTACATCTCTTCCATGATTCTGATGATATTTGTTGGAATTTTATATTCCTCGAGGGTCTTCCACATGATTCTTTGATTTACGGAGTCGAAGGCTTTCTCGAAGTCAACAAAAGGGAGGTAAAGGGTATTCCGCCACTCCACACTCTGCTCCAGGATGATTCGGAGGGTGTTGATGAGATCCACACAGTTGTGATGTTGTCGAAATCAAGCCTGTTCGTTCCGAAGCCTTTTTTCTACGCAGTCTTTTATACGATTCAGGATGACTCTCGCCAGCACTTTGCTTGGAATGGACAGCAAGGTGATACCCCTCCAGTTTTACAGTTTATGGTGTCCCCTTTCTTCGGCAACTTGACTATCAACCCCTTCTTCCAGTCGGTTGGTATTTTCTCCTCCTACCAGATCTTCTCCAACAGCGGGTGCAGCGGATCGATCGTAATATCCAGGTCTGCTTTCAGTACTTCCGCTGGGATATTATCCAGACCTGGTGCCTTCCCGCATTTCATCTGCTTCAACACTGTCCGTATTTCGCCCCGAGTTGGGGAGTCGAGGCTGATGCTTGGGTCACTTTCTGCTTCCTCTTCATCTTCTCCTCGCTGCTTACTTTCTGGTCCTCTATCTCTATTAAGAACCTCCGCAAAGTGTTCTCTCCATCTTGTCAGCTGCTGTTCACACGTCGTGAGGATCTCGCCCGTCTTGCTCTTCACAGGCCTAGTTTTATTAAAACCTTTCTTCGAAAGCATCTTTGTGATGCCATAGAGCTCCTTAACGTCCCCCCTTCTTGCGGCTTCTTCTGCTTTCTCCGCCTGCTCATCAATCCACCTCCTATGATCCTTCCGTTCACTCCTCTTTACCTCCCTGTTTGCTGTTGAATACTTTGCTTGTGTGAGAGCCTTCTGCTGACTAGTCTTGCAGGTGTTGAGCTTGGCCTTAATCTCCTTCCTATAATTTATCTTTTCCCAGGTCTGATCGGATATCCATTCTTTCCGCATTTAGTTCTTGTTCCCAAGCTGCATCTCACTGGTTTCCACGAAGATATTCTTTACCTCGCTCCACACACTCTCCACGTCCTTCTCTGTCTCGGAGTCCAACACCTGGAATTTATTTCTGAGCTCCAGTTTAAATTGGTCCAATCTCTGCTGGTTCTTAAGCTTGCCCACATCAAACTTGTTGTGCCGAGTGTTAAGAAGCCTTTTCCATCTCAGTGGATATAGGTGGTGGCTATGCGAGATTCGGGCGCAGTATGTTTAAAGCCCTGTGCACCATTGAATTGAAGCCAGCTAATTTGTGCGTACTGAGGTGATTAGACTGATTGTCGATTTCATGCGAGGTTTGTGTGGCTTTCCGGAATATGGAATATGAAAGCTCGTTGTCTTTACGTTCAACAGTTACGTCAAGATAATTTATTTTTCGGTCTGTTTCGGATTCCATATTGAATTTGATTGAGTGGTGTAGGCTAATAATAGTTTGGAGAATAGTTTCTGCGCTTGTTAGTGCAGTATTTTAGATGCAAATTTCACCATCTACGTATCCTTTCCATATTACTATTCCCTTTGTTGAAGTATTTTCTAAGGACGCATTTTCTGGTGCATTAATGATGAAGTCAGTGATTAGCCCACTTAGTGGTGATCCCACCGCTAGGCCTTCTGTTTGTTTGAACATTTTATTGTCGAATTGAAACACGTTTTGGCTGAGAACGACCCTCAGTAATCTCACAATCTCTTCAGTTTCTTTTGCCGAATTGTTGGATTTTAAGTTGTATTCGATAGTGTTCATTGCTTCTATAATAGGAATATTGGTGTACATGTTAGTTACTTCGAAGGATACTAGCCTCAAGCTAGATTTCATTTGTAGAGTGTATAATGCTGTTACTAGTTCCGTTGTGTTATTTACAGAGTTGTTTTTGGCGTTGGAAAGACGGTATTTTAAGGTTTTTAGTAACTCTTTGCTTATTTTGCTGTTAACTATTGAACTTAAAGACAACGAGCTTTCATATTCCGGATAGCCAAACAAACCTCGAATGCGATCGACAACCAGTCTAATCACCACAGTACGCACAATTTTGCGGGGTTCAATTCAATGGTGCACAAGGCTTTAAACATACCCATGTCCAAGGACAGCTATAATAAGGGAATAAAATTCATTAAGAATATTTCAAAGGAAAACAATTTCCCGCCAAGCAAAATAGACCAAATTATAGTGAAACATAAAAGTAAAGATAAAACGATTCCCAAACCAGACAGTATTGAGAACAATTTTGCGCGCTTTTACTATATGAATGTGAACACATATAAAATCACTAATCTATTCAAAAAGGAAGGCATAAAAATAGAATTCACAACGAACAACACAACCGGTAGGCACCTACAAAATAGTAATCTAAATAAACATGACCCGTATTCAAAGTCAGGGGTATATTCTGTTACGTGCCAAGACTCTGGTTGTCAAGCTATTTACATCGGACAGAGTGGAAGACGGGTAGACATACGTTATAATGAACATAGGAATGCGATAAGATACGGAACACATTCAGCCGTATGCGAACATGTGTGTGACGCGGGGCACAGCTTCACTAACATCTAGACGGACCTAAAAATAATTCATTACGAATCGAAAGGTAGAGCTTTTAACATAAAGGAAGCAATCGAGATACACCTAGACAAACAAACAAATCCCCACAATCTAAATGAACACACGTTTATGGAGAGGTCACCCCTCTTCACTCTGCTAAAGAACACACCCTGTTGGAAACAGCGATACAGCCAAGCTAGATAAGGGGTGGGGGGAATTAGGGGTTTTTAATAGATAAAAGTTATGTGGATCAGGTGTACGATGTACTTTTTTTTTGCAATAAATCAAGTCCGGTATTCGCGGCAGTATTAAAGGTGCCGGGAAGTCCTCAAAGACCGGGCAGCACTTAGTATGGATGGCTATTGGTCCACGCGTGGCGAGGACTGTTCCACTGTCTTTAATAGTTGCCGACCTACCTCATTCAATAACATACTGTGCCCGTTTAGACCGAAGTCCGGACGACCACATATGCATTTAGTAGTAGTGGTTTTTTGACATTTCTAATGCCACCGCCACCACACTCACCTCACAAGATGGCGGCCGTAGATTAACTTAACCTAGCCTAACCTAACAAGGTGGCGGCAGTAGGTTAACTTAACCTAGTCTATCCTAACAAGATGGTGGCCGTAGCTTAACTTAAGGGCCTAACTGCACTTTTGTTGATATTTTCTGAACCCATGGTCAGATTTTGACAAATGAAGTGTCGTAGGACTTGATCAAACGCCCTTTTTCCTCTGGACAACTCATTTCCATTCCAAAATAAAACTTACCCCTAGTAGGGGGTGAAATAGTATTTTTTAAGTTAAATGTGGCTTTCCATGAGCAACGTGCATGAGGTCCGATACCAGTATGAAATTAAACTTGTTCCTCATGAAAACACATGTAGGGTCCTGCATACCGCTATGATTTAACATGATTGTTTTTGTTTTGTTTTTACGCATGCGCACTTGAAGTTTTTTTGTAAGAGAGCGGGCTTTTTAAAGATAGCGGCTGTAGTGTAACCTAACCTAACCCAACACACGAGGGGTGATCAGAAAGTATTTCAAGCGGCGCTTGTCGATAGGCAAACCAATAATCAAAGAGGGGTATGTCAGACCTTGAGGCGATAACCCCTTTTGATTGATCCCTGTTGATTTGTCCCTTTGGACTGATCCCTGTTGACTAGCCCCTTTGAACGAGTCCTTTTTGAAGGGAGTCATTTTGACGGTCCTTTTTGACAAGTTCTTTTTGATGGGTCCTTGCTGCTGGGCCCCTTTTGACGGGTCCCTTTGGACTGATCCCTATGGACTGGCCCATGAATTTGACCAAATTATGTCAAAGGGCCTAACTACATTTGTGTGTAAAGCAGTGTGTTGAACTGACGTTGTTCGCCAGCCCTCACTACTACAATCTGATAACGATATGAAAGGAAAGCGACGAAATACATGTGAACACCTATGAGATGACATTATTACTGGCCCCTTGTGAAAACCACATGTAACCTAACAAGTCACATTCTGTTTTGGTTCGTACGTGAGAAAATGCATGTTCATATGTAATATGGCTTAACACACAGGTGTTCGTTCACCTGAGCACGTGCACGATAAGAGCTAACAAGTCACAATCTGTTTGGTTCGTTCGTAGCGTTAGGACTAATGCACACACCCTAGTACACGAGGCACATGCAATTTGAGGGCAGGTCAAGGCCTAAGTGCGAAACTTGGTGGATGGATGTGTTCTAACGGGTCATTTCTAGTTGAAATAGAATAATACATGTTCTTAAGATGTTAAAACTGAAGAGATTGTACGTGCAGTTAGACGTCTTGTTATTTCCGGTGTCATGTTGCTGACATGGCAGAGAGCGCACAGTTCTGTTGCTTTGACTAACGCTGCAGTAATTTCAAACCGCAGGTGTTCATCAAGACAATGGATAATGCAAAGTCAGCAGTCATTGGATATTACACAGGTGTTCCTTTTACACTTTGGACTCTCAGCTGTACTGGGAAAGGAATTGAAATGATCTGCAAGAAACTGCTGACACGAGCGATGAGAGTTTATATAAGAGAGGTGTCATATATTTCCCTACTGTTCCCTGTTAGTTTGAATTACACACTACAAAAGTTATAACAGTTCTGGTAATCGAATTATTTAGCGTTGGCTTTTATATTTAATATGTACAGTTTGAAGTTACCGAAAAAGTGAGAGTAAAGTGATAGCAAAGTGGTAGACAATATTACATGTATTGTTAAGAAATAGTTTAAGCGGTTATTTGGACCCATTACATAATAATTTTGGCATGACGAAGCTCATTTTCTATATTCAAAAGTTCTTCCTCATATTTAGTATGACCAGCCTATTTACAGGCATGCAAGTGCTGAAGCCGCTTGATTACCTTACTGGGATTGTTCCAATAAATAAATTTAACAACTGACTTTTTAGGGGTAAACAGAGCATTTACCTTTATCATCATCATCATCATCATCCTCAGCTTCTTTATCACTATTATTATATTCACCATCATTGCGATCAACATTATCCTCAACATCACTAAAACTATTCAATTCCTTGTGTTTCTTTTCCACAGAGACCACTCCCATAGACAGTGTTGAGGGTTTCTTAGACGTTGACAACTGTCCTAACATGACTTTTTGAGGACATGATAAGTACTTTTGAACACACACTGCACTATCTTGAGTAGCAATATCGTTTTCTTGAACTTGTTTTTAGCATTTTCATGATTTTTTTGTAAACAGCAACCGTTGTTTGATTGGAGCACTACATTGATGAACACTCACACTTAAAACCTTTCCATTTTTACTTTTTAGATTGCCTTGACATTTTGTTGACCTCTCTTTCGAGCATCGCCAGAATATTATTCCATTCACATTCTGACGATTATAGTTATAAGACAGCCTTGATAGAGTGCACGTTGCCTACCTTTATTGGTTGTAGTAAGTTCCATAGTAGTAACTGACCTGTCAGTATGATGTTCACACTACAAAGTTTACAACTGTTCTCGTGATAGAGTGACTTACCATAAGCTTATATATTGGCTTATGTTTTGGCATTTATGTTGGCTTATGTATTGGCTTTTGTGTCGGCTTTTGTATTGGCTTGCGTGTTGGCTGTTGTGTTGGCTTACATATCGGCTTTTGTATTGGCTTATTTGACAATTTATTTTTCTACAGATGCATGTTGTTATATAGAGCTTACGACGTAACAAAGGAGATTATGACTAGCAAAATAAACGATGGCTTGTGTGTTGGCTTTTATGTTGGCTTATGCATTGTGGTGTTTGAAGCCATATTTTCAGTGTTGCCTAAGTAAACAAGAGTTTAGTGCTTTTCAGTCGGTCAACACGAATGTACCCAAAAGAGATGGGTTATGCCCTAATCCTGAAATAAATTACATGAGATTAATAAAACACTTGGATGACCAGTTTCGATCGTCAAGCGATCATCATCAGATCCAATACACTTAGGCTATAAAATCTATGTTTGAAATACAGGTGAAAATATTTACAATATGTACAATTATTTAGTTGCAGTATTGGTACTGCAACTGTCAGTGTATGCTAAATGCAGTATATATGTTAGGTGAAATGCTAAATGGTGATAGCTATCCGGAGTTTGTACTTTAGAGAGATTATATGGTTGTAAACTATAGTTAAACTATAAAATTTTAGGCTAACTACTTATCTGATTGTCTTCCGTACTACAGCTGCTCGCAGTTTTCGTGCTCACTGTAACTTACTGTGCGGTCAACTGCGGTGGTTATCTTAACGACTGGTTTTTCCTGCCTTCTCCCCCCTACCCCTACGTGCTGTGGGGAGTGATAGCGATGTGTTTATGTGAGGTGTTGCCAACCTAGATAAGATGTATGTTATTGAATGAGGTGGGTCTACAACTATTAAAGACCGTGGATTAGCCCTCGCCACGCGTGGAGCATTACCCATTCGAACTAAGCGTTGACGGTCTTATGAGGACGTCCCGGCACCTTTAATACTGCCGCGAATATGGGCCTTGGTTTGTTGCAGAAGAAAAGTACATCGTACAGCTGATCCAGATAACATTTACCTATTAAAAACCCCCTAATTTCCCCCCTTTTTTATCTAGCTTGGCTGTGTCGCTAAATTGTGTCTTGTTTCCGACAGGGTGTGTTTTTTAGTAGCGTGAAGAGGGGTGAGCTCTCCATGAACGTGTGTTCATTTAGATTGTTGGGATTGTTTCGTTTGGCTAGGTGTATCTCGATTGCTTCCTTTATGTCAAGAGCTCTGCCTTTCGATTCGTGATGGATTATTTTAAGGTCCGACTCTATGTTGGTAAAGCTGTGCCCCGCGTCACACATATGTTCGCACACGGCTGAATGTGTTCCGTATCTTATCGCATTCCTATGTTCATTATAACGGGTGTCTACTCGTCTTCCACTCTGCCCGATGTAATTAGCTTGACAACCGGTGTCTTGGCACGTTATAGAATATACCCCTGACCTTGAATACGGGTCACGTTTATTTAGATTACTATTTTGGAGGTGCCTAGCGGTTGTGTTTTTCGTCGTGAAAGCTATCTTTATGCCTTGCTTTTTGAATAGGTTAGTGATTTTATATGTATTCGCATTCACATAGTTGAAACGCACACATTTTTTTCTCATTACTGTCCGGTTTGGGAATCGTTTTATCTTTATTTTTATGCTTGGCTATAATTTGGTTTATTTTGCTTGGCGGGAAGTTGTTTTCCTTTGCTATTTGCTTAATAGTTCTTATTTCCTTATTATAGTTGTCTTTAGACATGGGTATGTTTAAAGCCCTGTGCATCATTGAATTGAAACCTGCTAGTTTGTGCGTACTGGGGTGATTAGACTGATTGTCGATTGCATGCGAGGTTTGTGTTGCTTTACGAAATATGGAATATGAAAAGTCGTTGTCTTTACGTTCAATAGTTATATCGAGATAATTTATTTTTCGGTCTATTTCGGATTCCTTAGTGAATTTGATAGAGTGGTGTAGGCTATTAATGGATTGGAGAATTCTTTCTTCGCTTGTTAGTTCAGTATCGTAGATGCAAATTACATCATCTACGTATCTTTTCCATATTACTATTCCCTTTGTTGAAGTATTTTCTAAGAACGCATTTTCTAGTGCATTGATGAACATGTCAGCGATTAACCCACTTAGTGGCGATCCCATTGCTAGGCCTTCTCTCTGTGTGTATATTTTATTGTCGAATTGAAACACGTTTTGGGTGAGAACGACCCTCAATAATCTCACAATCTCATCGGTTTCTTTTACCAGATTGTTGGATTTTAAGTTGTTTTCGATAGTGTTGATTGCTTCAATAATCGGAATATTGGTGTACATGTTAGTTACATCGAAGGATACTAGCCTGAAGCTAGGTTTCATTTGTAGGGTGTTCAATGCTGTTACCAGCTCTGTTGTGTTCTTTACAGAGTTGTTTTTGTCATTGGAAAGACGGCATTTTAAGATTTTTAGTAACTCTTTGCTGAATTTGTAATTAGGGGCATTCCTACAATTGACTATTGGTCTCATTGGGCATCCTCTTTGTGTATTTTTGGTTGTCCCCTCAATGACGGTATTTTCGGGTTCATGTTTATTAGTTTTGATTTTTCGGCTTTGGTCAGTATGTATTCAGTTTCTTTTAGCGCACTTTTTATTTGTTTTTGGAATTTGTTGGTGGGGTCTTTTGTTAATTCCTTGATTTCGTTGTTGTTTAGGAATTCGACTGTTTTTTCAATGTATTCTGTTTTGTTCAAAATTACAGTGTTCTCTTTCTCCTAAGGTTGGACAAAGACACTCTAACTAATGTGACATCTCTTCACAAAGTGTTCTCATTCTCCTAAGGTCGGACAAAGACACTCTAGCTAATGTGACATCTCTTCCAAAAGTGTTCTCATTCTCCTTAGAGTTGGACAAAGACACTCTAGCTAATGTGACATCTCTTCACAAAGTGTTCTCATTCTCGTAAGATCGGACAAAGACACTAGCTAATGTTAAATCTCTTCACAAAGTGTTCTCATTCTCCTAAGGTCGGACAAAGATACTCTAGATACTCTGCTTTTGTGATGATTAAGTCATGTTCTTTTATTTTTTGTTTCAATGACTTTATTTCTTTGAGTTGTTTGTTGTTTTGAATGTTATTGCTATCGCCCTCTCGTTTGAGGATTTTTTTGGCTTCGTTGGTGGCGAGATTTTTGGTTAATTCCCTGTCTTCTGCTGGGAGCTTGTGACTGGCTATCTCAATATCTGTGATTAACTGTTTTATATTGTGGTTCGTGTGTGCGTCTGTGCAGTTGTATTTCAAACCTTTGTCTAACACATTCATTTCACCTTGAGAAAAGGTTACGTTCGTTCTGTTGTTTACTCTGCTGTGGAAATTGAATTCATTGTTATTCGTGTGTTGTTCGTTGGATTGATGGTTCTGTGTTTCTCCCAGTTTTCTTAATTTATTTTCTAGCGTTTCATGCTTCCTCGTTGCTCTGATTTTGATGGTGTCATGTAGGTGCTCGGTGAAGCTGTCCCATTGGGCTGCGTGCCAGAAATTACTTAGTTGCAATGGAATGTCGTATAATTGTTGGTTAATTTTTTGCTTTCTTATGTATGCAAATCTTAAATCGTTTTTTATCCAAAGCGCTTTAGCTTGTTTAGTTGAAATGATCGAGGCTGGTGTGTTCGGTGCGGTTTTAATTGGTACGTATTTAGGGGTGAGGTTTAGTTCTATACATTTTTTGTTGAACCAAATTGACTTGTCTAAATTCATGAGTTTAAGCCTGAGTGATTTGAATTTCTTGGCTTCACGATTTGCCTGACTAGCCGTGAACATTGTGGTGTTTTAAGCTATATTTTCAGTGTTGCCTAAGTA